>JAHWFO010057280.1:1398317-1441887 GCA_023313115.1 Rhysida immarginata
TTTTTTTTTTTTTTTTTTTTTTTTTTTTTTTTTTTTTTTTTTTTTTTACTAAATACTCTTGAAGAGCTATCTCACCTAACTCACTGAAAAAATTATCAGATAACTGAGGCGAAAAAAAATTCTAAATTTTACCACTGAATTTAATTTTTCATTTAACTTTGGCCTCCATTGGTGAAAAAATGTACTAAATGAAATTTACTAATTAAAAAAATGTGTATTTAATGGAGATTCTAAAATGGTGTAATATTTGTGGTTTTTTCAACAATAAACAAAATCAAGAGGTTTTTCTTTAAATTGCGTTTTCTGTAATTTCATTACAATTTATCCCTTTCGAATTTAACTAGCAATAATTCGTTTATTATTGCAAAATGCGGTGGTGATTTTCGAAAAAAAAAATGATGATATCCTTAATATCACAAAAACGGTGAGATGTTTTTACTAAGGTCATATTTTGATTTTTCGGTAGGTCATCATTCCTCAAATTTTCGTTCATTACGAGACACCTAGAATTTAGTTTGCATTCAATTGGAAAAACATTATTAAAATTTATTAAAATCAATTATTGTTAATATTAATTCAAAGACTAGCGTCTCTGAACTCTATTAAACAATTTATAGCGTTGTTGCAATGAAGGCTATTCCGTCGAAAGTAAACTAGTCGTATCCGATGAAAAAAGACGGAAACAAAGTAATCTTCATTATTTCCCTTTTGGATTTTATCAATCAGAATTTTTTTCTTTTTTCCATTTGGAAACTTTACGGAGGGTTTCTTCAGATAAAATGAGACGACTTTAAATGCCGCGTATGACCTTGACGGAATGTGATTTGCATGACTCGTCCACTAATCATGCGGATTAGCTTTGTATACACTTGTTGCTGTTATTTGGGACATTTCGTGCTGAAACATGACTTCCAAAATCACAACTTTTTGGGAAGGGTATATGTTTGGCCTTTCCGACGCTAACTTCAGTCTTTCGTGCATTGTGGAATTATGCAAACGAAATGGTATTGTGGTATCCAAAGCTACTGTGGGTCTAATAATCAAAAAGAACAAATTGCGACCATCTAATGAATGTGGACGAGCAGAGAAGCAGACCAGAAAGAAGCCCCAGCCAACACGCCCAGCTCAGGTGGTGCGAGAAATCCGGTCTGAAGTGCTGAAAGAAAATCCCCCCACACAGAGAAGTCTAGCCCAAAGGAAAGGTATTTCACAGGCAACAGTCTCCAGAATAATTCATGACAATCTTGGGCTGGAGCGACGCCATAAAGCGCGCGGTCACAGACTGTCGGCCAGGCACGTGCAGGAACGATTCACCAACGCCAGAAAACTGTATGAAAACCATCTTGCAGGTGACCGATGGAAGTGGGTTGTCTCCTTGGATGAAGCTTGGGTGTACCTCGATGACACCAACAAACCCAGGGCAATTTACTATCGCGAAAGAGGGGGCAAGGCCAGGTCCGATTTTGTCCGAAGGTGCAAGGAAAAGTTTTCAAAGGGCTTCATGGTGGTTGCCGGATATTGCTCACGTGGACTGCCGAGTTCCTGGAAACTGTAAAATTAGTGCAGCTTACTTCCAGAGTAATGTAATGGACTACATATATCGGCAGGATATCCCACGTCTGTACCCTGGTGAGCAATCAAAAGTTTGGATCCACATGGACAAGGCATCAAGCCACACTGCCAAGTTATCTGTGGCTTACTTACAGGAAGATGGAACAGGAGACGGGCATACGAGTTATTCCCTTCTCTCATGTGCCTGTAAAATCTCCTGACGCATCACCGATGGATTTCTGTGGTTTTGGTCTCCTGAAACGACGGCTCGGAAGTCGCCGACCAAGAACCGTTGATGGGCTATGGAAAGTGTGTCAGCAGGTGTGGAACGAACTTCCCCAAACTCAGCCTACTTCAGTGGAAATTACGGTGCCGGGCGATAGTCCAACAACGTGGTTCTCACATCGAACACAACCGATGGTGGCGCCATGGTATTACACCATCCTAACAGAACTGCAAAGTCGTCTCATTTTATATGAATCAACCCTCCGTATAAGTAATATCATGATGGCCTACTTTATCTACCATGAAGATAGGCCATGGTAGTACTTGAATGAAACAAGCGATATAAACATATAACTGACTTAATTTAATGTAAAAATTAAATAAAATTAAAAAATTAAAAAATAGAATTAATAATCACATAATAATGATGATGAAAGTCACTTTCTTGTCCACAATTTTGGGTTAGATGGTATCCAACTTTTACGGTCTAGATGATGTCCAATTTATCTCCGCAGGCCAGGTGGCAAGAGGGCTAGGGCGTAGGCTTTCTAGTTTTTGAGTCCGCCTGACTGTGGGTTCGAATCCCGCTGTGGGCATGGATGTTTGTGTTTGTCCCGGGCTGCGTACATTAACTTGTGTAAAAGGCGCAAAATGGCTTAAGTAGTCGACGCCTTAATTTCTAGAACTCCCCAATTGATGTTATTGATACTTATTTTGGATTTCAACTTAAAAATCTTCTCTTCTAAAGCTAGATCATCACTGGAAAATCATCAGAAAAACCCACATCAAATTGTGCATCAATAGGACATCATGTAAACCTCAAAAGTTCGATACCATCTAAACCAAAATTGTGGATAAATAAAGTGATTTTCGTCATCATTATTATTTTATTATTATTAATATCATTTTTTAAAATTTTATTTAATTAATTTTTCCACTATATGTTTATATCACATTGTGGGAGCCGCCACACTTTTATAAATTATTTTCCGACTCAACATAATTAATGTTCGAACCTCAGAAGAACTATAACTACCAATCGTTTTTCAACGTTTTGTGTAATCCTGCTACGATTATTTACACATTATTGGGACTTAAAAATACAATGCAGTTTTTTAAAGAAATTATAATAAATTTTAATAGAAGACACTTTGAAATTAGAATCATGTTGAAGCTTGAGTTTGAGTACCGTTAACACAGGGAAGCGGCATTAATTACAAGATCGAGCTATGTAGAAGAAGAGCCATGCAGGTGTAGAGTTGATAGAATATCTTCTCTTGCTCAGGAATTGAAGCGTATCTGTTGAAAAATAAGCCGAACACGTGATAATTATGCGCTCGGAGGAGTTAGAGCACTTCTAACCAATGAAAAACAATTGGATCACCAAAATTTTAAAAAGAAGTTTGTTCAACTAGAAGGAGGAACGAAGCAGATGGACGTAGATGCTGGTATGAAGCAGGTGATCGTAGAGGTTTGCAAGAGCCAAATGAACGGAGAAGATTTTCTATATGCAGCGATCCAAATTCAAAGCTGAGGCACGGAAAAGAGTTAACTGGATCCTGCCTAAAGAACTGATGAATTAATGAAGTTATTTTGTGGAGATTGAGGCAATCACTTTTGCCCTAAATTATTCCAAGTCCATTATATTCAGTTTTACATGCATATTGAATAAAATGTTATTATTAATCATTTTTGTGTGAAGTGTTTGGGTGCATCTCGAGAAGAAGAACCACATACACGTCGCCTATGTCATTGACACCGAAGACGACCAGTCACTCTCCCTTCGACGGAACGGTAATCTCCTGTTTCCACTCAATTTCCAAAACTTGAACCAACAATCCATTATAACGAATTAATATTTAAAGTTAACACATATACGATTGTATACTTTTATAAGATTTTATAGTAAATTTTATTTAAATGTTTAACTGTTTCTCCTCTAGTCGAATTCATTTTACAAGGGAATTTATATTAATAAATGGGAACGAGTAAGCATTTTAACTCTCTGGAAATCGTTAAATTTATTAAAATATGGATAATTTACGCTCCCTTCCATTTACTCTCTAAGCACGGCCCTGCGGAGAAGTTTATCCTGATCCCTAAGCAGAGCACGACTGAAATTAATTATTTTTATAGGGACAGAAGATGTGTTGGTTTGGCCGGGTAATGATGTAAGCTCCTCATAACTCAATAGGTATTTTGGTTAAGACCGGGACCCCACAACATATTTTTTGTTTCATTTATTGAAAACCATGAAGATGCAATTTTAAAAGTTCAATCATTTCTTCATCTTCAGTATTCAAACGCGAATGATTTACCTGATTCTCTTCATTTGTTTTCCCTTGTTTTCGCCCTCTTTCTCTCAAACTCATCTTTCAAGATTCCCGGAAAGTGAAGGTTTCTATATAATTGAAACATATTTGTCCCTACCATGGCAATGAATTCATTTGTTGAAGAAAATTAGTATTCGAACAAAAACATATCTCTCCTCTTTCATTCATATCCTCATCCCTTCTTGGAATTTACCTCCTTAATCCCTCCTTTCCTCTCTGACCTTTTAAAACTTCAAAATTTTATGCTTTTATGAGTTTTTAAAATAATCTGTCCTCTGAATAGCCTCCAGTATATCAACTCTTGCTGCTCTTAACTCCTACCGTTACTTGTTGAAAATAATATATAATTTAACATATATCATGAAATTCTAAAAATGGCAACAAAGGGTTGTGCTGTCTTCTCCAAGGGGAGGTCTGATCATTGTCGAATGTATTGTGAGATTCATTATTAACGAAAAAAATTGCGAAAACATAGTAATCAGTGAAATTCAATTAATCGAGGACAGAGTTGAAATTTTCATTCTTTTTTGAAGCTTAGGATGGTCCACAAAGAAGATTCCATTTGAAAATAAATTTGAAACCAGAAAACTACTCTTAGGAAGGAGAACCCGAAAACAAAAACAAAGGAGAAGGATGATTGGAAAGAAATTTATCAGATATTAAAAAAGACCCTGTTGTCAGCCTTTGAAGGGCTTAAAGTAGGACTGTTCCTATTATATGATCCTGAGTGCTTTTCTGAAGTTCTGTATCAATTTCAATGAGATATTTTGTATAGTTTTTGAGGTATTTTTTTTTATTTTGTTTTTGTCAATTTAATTTTAAGTACTTGTGTTCAGCAGATATGGACTGCTTGAGGGTAAACAAAGAGTGCTGGTGCCCGATATACGTTCATTAAATCTTCATTATATTTTATTGTTGTGGCTAAAGGAAAGAATGAGGAGAGCAAGAGGCCAAGTGGAGCTTCCTTGGCAACTGATTTCCTTTTCTTCCCCTCTTCCTCCTCCAGTTTAGCTACCATAAACAAGATGGAAGTTTAGCTACCATAACAAGACTCAGGATTTTACCTTTTACCAATTAAGTGCTTGGATTGTCTTGCTGTCTATTAAAACAAAGGGAGTTACGAACTGCTTATATTGCAAAATGCGTAAATACAAAGATACTTTTTTCTTGTTGTGTTTTATTTTAATTGTTAATAGATGAAGCTTAGGTGCTACTTACAAATTAATACTTCAAGGCAGCTATAATTTAAAGTACCAATGAACTAATAAATACTAAACTGAGCAAGTTTGTATCGTTTTAGTTTTATTTCTTCGGTATTTATTGAAAATTAAGTGCGTTCAATAACAATCAGGAAGAAAAGTCGTTTCATACAAAACCATCCTACAAGTTTTAATTTTTTTTTATTTTTTTTTATATATTTTATTACAAGTGAGGAAGAAAATATTTTGATTTCTTTATATAAGAGTCGACAGTAGTTTATTTGGAATTATTGATAATATAATTATCATTTGGAGGAATAAAAACTCGAAACTTGTCTACTTTCTACATTCATGTTACATCCACGATTCATATTCATCCACTTACATTAACACTAGCTTTCTAATCATATTCCATAGTTCCACTAGCCTTTGTAAAATAAGAAGAAAATAAAAATTAATTTATATCTTTAAACGTTATCCCGATCATCAGTTGTTCTCTGTATGAGTTTCAATATTCAGTTCGCTCTTGAAACTTAGCGTTCCTGTAGAAGAGCTGGTCCATCCCTTCCGTCGACCATATTGCTTAGCACAACTTGTCTGTCTTCATCTTCTCCGCCTTCGATACCACTCTCTTTGCTGTGACGGGAACTGAATAGAGCATACACCACGAAACCTGAAAAAAAGAAGAAATAAATGTGGAGACTACTGCTAGAAGTGTTCATTTAGAGCAGGGGAAAATGATAATAATGAATAATGCAAGGTCCATCGACTTTCAAATTGATGGTCCCGATTTGAAATCTGTAAGCCACGTTTAATGAAATTCATATACATAAAATTTATGATATTGGAGAGAGAAACTCTAAAAGTTTTCTTTAGTAGACATATAGGGTGATCCAAAAGCCAGGAAAAACTTTAAAACTAAATAATTCGCACACGAATGCAGACAAAAAGATTCTGTTTGCAGAGAAACGATTGAATTGAAGTCGGATTTTTTTCTCCAGGGGAAAAATAATGGTAGAATTGTTCGTGTTTTGAACAACAGATGTCGTTGTCAGGTTACAGAGATCAGTTTATGCACGTTTTCAGACGGTAAGATACCAGATTAACTATCGCTGAGACGAAACTCTATCTGCTTCCGCATAGCGTTTGCAGCGAGTGCTGCTCTTTTTATAAATGTCTGAAAATATGTATAAACTGATGTCTCTAATCTGACAGAGCCATCTATTAGTCAAAAATAGTAGGGTACGGGTGGCGCCATCTAGTGTCAGAAAGGGACGTTTTTTAACTTTAGAAAATGTAGCAAGTACCTTAATTCAACTGTATTACTCTAGGCCAGGGGTGACCAACCTGCGGCCCGCGGGCCAAATGTGGCCCTCCAAAGGAATTTATGCGGCCCGCGAAATTAACTATTTACCGTAAAATTTATTAACAAGTAAGATTGTACGTGGTTAACGCTTCCTAAAATATTTGAATGTATTTGAATTACAAATTGTTGGCCCCCTGAAAACCTTCAGAAATTTATCTTGGCCCGAGACAAAAAAAGGTTGGTCACCCCTGCTCTAGGCGGAGTAAAAAGTACTCAAAGGAATTCTATTTTCCATAAATAGATCATTGAGGGTGATAACTGGTTGCTAACTGATTCATGTTGGCGAATAACAAGGCACAAACAGGCACTCGGCCAACGAGATAGAATACATAGAGAAGCTGTCCCATTGGATACAGCGCCCTTCGCAGCGACTAGCAGCAAACTCGGTCGCCATGTTTTCTTTAGTAAAGCGACGTCAGGTACGTGTTGGATCAGATAGCTTTACCTGGGTTTCTAGTGACAAAAAGTCGTGGTTTTATTTGAGTTTTTTAAAGGATTTTTTTTTCTTTTTTCTTTTAATAGAACGTGAACATGCCTGCAGTTTGTTCAGCGTACAACTGTAGTAATCGAAGCGATAAAACAATATTTATTTCAGATTACAAATTAGTTATATTAATATAGGCATTTCGTATACTTCATTTCTTTCGTATGTAGAATGAATAGTGTTATAGGCAAAGCCTATCATGGAAATTTAAATTGCTAAAATAAACCTCAGGTTATGGTAAATTGCGCCCGGGGCATGGTGATCATTCTTTCACCCCGCCTTTTCATAGTTGGTCTTCGCGGCGTCTCCCCCCCCCCCCACCCTCGCTAGCCAGTATTTTTACCTGCAGGATACAGTGGTATAAATGTAGAATGAATCACTTGTGTAAATCAAAGTCTTTTGAAAATTATCAGGCAAATGTATATAAGACTCGTTATATATAAGGGTCAAAAGGCTGATTCTATTAAAAAAATAAAAACGTTAAAATATGAAGTGTTAATTGTACATTTAAAAAATATTTGTCACACACAATCCTTTAATTTAGTGTTCCTTGGTTCCTTTCACAATGCACTTGAGTCAAACTTCCGCGGCAGACTTAAATTATCAAAGTTTTAGGATTTTGTTATTACCACAAACAAAATAAAATTTATTAAAATTTGAAATAAAAAGATTATTATATTTCTTAAAAGGTTTTAATTTGATTTTCTGTCAATAAAAATATTTTGCGGAACCCCCAACGTTTGAAAATCGCTCCTTTAATCATGGGCTCCTCTACTATGCCCATAGGAAACCATGCTTTAGATACAGGTCTGCCACGCCGATTATACTAAAGAAAAAATGGCGGACGGACTTTCAATTGGTTTCAAATATGGCGGCTGTACAGCTATAGTGGCTAGTAGAATAGTGTGGCAGCGAGCGTGCAAATCTGATTCCTCGAATGATGATGCCGCCAGATGGCAGCTACATCAACATAGTAGTAAAGCACTAGATAATACAAGTAGCGCAAACTGACCGGAAGTCGCCATTTTGGACCTACACCCAGCAGAGCTCTAATACAAAACAAGGCTAGAAATGCCCTTCGCGCAATTTTTACTCTTTAAACATTAACCTAATTTAATTGTTAATGAAAGTTTAATTTAAAATACACTTTTTATTTAGTTTGACCTGCAAAAATCATATTTAATATATATAATACTATTTGTAAAATAGCTAAGATAACCTTCTCTTATTACTGTTGATATGAATTTATGAAGGGTATGAGTAAATATATGTGCTATATTAATTTTTTAATCCGTTTAATTATTCTTCTAAATAATAATTTATCAAACAAACGTCCATTTTACAATACAATTGTTTTTATTAATTAATTAACGTTAACTTTCATCCTTTCGGACATCGTCACTAATTATTTACAACTGAAACTTGTTGATTTTTAAAGTTTTTAACAATATAAAGTGAATAATTCTTATAAATTTAATTTCATGCCTTTTTAAAATGAAATGTTTAATGTTTAATGAAATGTTTCGTTACTGTTTGAAAGAGTTCATTTAGGGATGAAATATTTTTAAATGAACACGAGTTAATTTCTGTGAATTAATATTTGTTAGCATTGGCATATTCGAGAATTATATTTAATTAATTCAATTTAATTAAGAATAATTACAGAATCCAACCAACTAGGGCCAGAATGGCCGAAAGCCGACGAGTTAGGTCCCTGGATGGAGGGAAAATGAGAAATACATTAACAAAAAAATAAGAAAAACAATCAGCATAATTGATAATATGAAAGCGATAGATTAAAATGGATTGTAGGAGAAATTAGAGAAATATTTCTTCAGTCTGCTTTTGAAAATTATTTTGTCAATAATTTAAAAATCTGCAAATAAGTACTTAAAACAACTTGATTTTCAAACATTTTATAAGAAACTGTTTTTTTTTTCCTCCTAAAACACGAGCAACAAATACAATAAATCCATATTATGGGTCTAGCTTTACTGATATATATAAAAGAGGGTAATACATTTCTAGTTTAGCAATATGAGAAAATTAAATTATTTTAGCTGATGGATTTCGTAAAACCTACATCTTCAGAGAAATGGTTGGAAATAACATTTTTCGGCAAAGAATGAGATTCAAAATACAAAATAAACGAAAATCAATCTGATTTAACCGTTTAAATTCCAAGAATTTTGGATTGGGTAAAGGTCTATAAATATTAATGAGCAAATAAAATAAATCTTTAAGATGAAATGAAATAAAATGAATACAAAATAAATCAGAATAAATAATATTAAATGAATAATATAAAATAAATAATAAATATAATAGATAAAATAAATATAATAAATAAAATAAAAGTATAAACCAATATCAAATAAATTAGATAAAATTAGATATAACAAACTTGAAATAATATAAAAATAAAATAAATAAAAATAAATAAAAAATAACAAAAGAATAAGAAACTAATCAACCCACAATACAAACTAATGTGGATAAATAAATAATATTATATAGACAAGTTATAAACAGTCAAACATAATAAATTAAATAAATTAATAAATAAAATTAAAGGCAGTACACTAAGAGCAATGCTAATCAATGTTAATCTCTAGGTCCAAGATGTCGGCAGTCAACCCACCTGATTAGAACTAACCAATCAGCAGTTAGTATTGTCGGTAAATGCCTTGTAAAAGGTTTGCGCTACTTGTATTATCTAGTGCTTTACATAGTAGCTAAACATCCAGAGCTTTACATCAATAAGGCTCCATTAATTTCTTCGTAAAACTTATAAATTTGATTTATTATTTCATTTTCATTCCAGAACATTAAATAATATACCATTTTAATAATATTTCGACCTCCCCTTTTTTGTTTTTAATTTAGAGATGATTTTGCAGTATTTTTTAATTTCAAATGATTTTATTCTTTTTCAGTTATCTTATAGAGAAATACACGACCGTTTCACACAGAGTTATTTTCTTTAGATAAGTATTTCGATTTCTTCTCTGATTTTAGTTTTGGAATAAAATAGTACCCCTCCCCTCTTACTGTTGTATTTTAAAATTTCAAGAACCACTTTACTGTCTGTATTTCTCATTTATTTTTTTCTTTATGTAAAATCTAAGAAAATCAGAATAATTCTTAAGAATTCCTTTTTTTAAATAATAAAGTGCAATCAAAGCAGCTTTAAATACAAATTTATTATATTTCTTACTTTTTTTTTTAAATAATAAGAAAAAGTTTTTTTTTCAAATCTATTAACCTAAAATATCTGATACTTAAATATTTTATCATCACATAAAAAAGTAGTTTGGTTGTTAATCATGTGACAAATGAATTTTATATGAAAAAAGACATTTTCTTTGATCTCTATGTATTTTTCAATATTGTGCATTTCACATATGAGGCCTTCTGAGTTAGAGGGGCGAACGCCTCATTTGTTGATTTCTTTTTCTCCTGAAACATTTGTGAAAATTCATTTCCTATCATTTGTTAGGTGACCAGCTGTGTACAGCATTATATTATTAGATTTTGTGTTTATATTTTATTAGACTTAATTTAGCAGATCTATGTTTAATGCTTAATTACTCAAAATTTAATTCTTCTGGCTCGGAAGGGCTCATATTCCATCTTATTAGGGATGGATACCTTCATCCATCTGTGATCTTATATTTCAACTTATTTATTTCAACAGCAGATTTTTTTCATTTATTTTAATGTTAAAGAGTATCCTCAAGTTCTGTGGAAGACAATTACCTAAAATATACTAAATTTTTATATATAAAATTACTTCACCCATAATATAGCTGAAAAAAACCCTCCGTCATCCTAAGATTTCCATCTCATCTCCTGGGTAACTCGCATCTAAGTCGATTGCAGCGCCACCGCTACTATCATCAAATCGGGAATCAACCACGTAGCATTGCGAGTAGTAGCCGTTGCCACACTGTAGTACAGCCACTCTATGGCTGTGGTCAAAAACCCTCACCGGTGAGAGAATGATGACGTAATTTCTCACTGAGCTAACCGTCTTTTTCTCGGTGAGGACGGTTAGACTAACCGGTTAGGCATAGCAGCACTAACTCGCGTTTCTGACCGCGTTAAAATGACGTCACAGATTTCTCACTGGCATTTCTGACCGACCAAACACTAACTCTTCTCACCGGTGAGAGTTTTTGACCTTAGCCTATGTAAGATGGAGGATTTTTGGCAGGATGTTCTCGCTATGTACAAACTGCGCATGAACAAGGATGTTCTCGTTACGCAGTCGACATTTGTCAATGAGATCGAAAAATTTTTTCGTGAATTTTTTTCGTAACGTACGAGAATCGTCCAACGAGATTAATATAATTAGAGTGGAAATTAACTGGTCATCAGCGCCCCCACTATGAAGTCATGGTAACTAGCGTCAGCCATTACTGTTGAGGTATAAGACGTATGCAAGCTGTAGCTAATAAGATGCATTTCCTTTCTTTGGATTTTATTCTAGCTTATTATTATAATTATTTAGCGATGTAGTGACATTTACGAGGATGCTGTACGCTTGCTCGGCGTTCAATTAGAGAGAAAAACGATCGGATATCACCTTTAACAAGTAATTAGGCCTAGCCCAGATTAATAAAAGCAAGAACAGATGATGTAGGCCTTCATATGTTCTTGACAAAAGCTAAGTTTAGCCCCTATCTTGTTCATTATAGCCTGTATTCTGAGTTCCTAATTAGATTAGCCGTTAATACATACGGAAAATAAAGATAAAACTTAACGACATGTTAACGCACTAGCACCATATACTTTCAATCAGTATAATATCATATGCAAACTCCGATTCATCAACGGAGTCAAGTTCTTTAGTGTAGCGGGCTTAAGATGTCCGGATAACGAACGTTTAAGCTACGGATAAATCGGAATTTGCATAAGAAATTATATTGAAGGTATATGGAGCTAGTGCGTTAACATTTCGTTAAGTTTTATTTTCCGTAAGTATTAACGAATCCTCAATCAGTATGAGTATATACTAAAGTACACTTATACAAATAGCATTTATACTCTTCCCACCCCGAGAGCAAAATTTCGATTGTACATTTGTTTAAAATGTAAATACTTACTTTGCCACCTTAACTATATCTTAACAAGAAATTAATCCACCCGAGGAAGGTAGCGGAAGCCCTGAGATCATCTAAATTTACCCTTTTATGTCACGTTTTAACCCCCTCCCCCCTCATTTTTTATTTTTATTTTAATTGATTATAATCCAATACGTCCATTCAGGGCCTATATGGCCGGAGGCCGACGAATTGGGTCCCTGGATCGACCTGGATTAACGACAGCTGTAAGATGGTCGCAGCAGCCGGGGAGGGAGGGGGGATGAAGATCGTATCTCACTGATGGTCACCCATCCAGTGACTAGCGGTGGCTGTGCCTGATGTTGCTTAACTTCCCTGAAGTTGTGTGTTCAGTGGAAGCCCGCCAGGCCACGGCCTCCCCCCCTCCCCCACCTAGTAAAATTTTTAAATAGTAAAATTGATTTTCTCGAACGTAGTATTTAGAAAGTGAACGTAACAATGTGCCATGAGTGAATATAATGAGTAAATAATGATATTGGTTATTGGTTTAATAGCACGTGCCCTAATGTTGACATATGATACCATATGATACCATTGGAACTTTCAATGCTAAGATATGGCATGTAATATATCAAACACCTCGTAATAATGTGTCATGAGTGAATATAACGAGAAAATAATGATAGTGGGATTTGGTTTTGTAGCATGTGCCCTAATAATACAATATAGTATTGTTAGAACTTTCAATGCAAGATATGGCGTGTAATATATCAACCAACTCCTTACGAGTTGTTAGATCTAGTGTTATCCATAGCTTATTTGTATCAAGAGCATAATGCTGTTAGGCTTAATGGTATCTAAAACTCATTATTGTTATACATATTGCTAATTAATAGTAGTTAATCGCTTGCTTCAATAGTAGTTGATAACGTAGAAACAATTTAGTAATTTAATATGAAAAAATAATAGATGCTTACACATAGTGCTTCAGCAACTGAGGCTCACTTCGTTTAACATTATGTGGGAATTCTTACAAATTAAAGAACTTTTATTTTTTTAAATGTATGAGGAATAACTTCACTCTCCATTTACCTTTCAGTTCTTCAAGTTTATTCATTTAAATTCTCTCTATACATTAGCTTACTTAAATAGTAATTTACAATTTAGTTTTCATATTTATTTATTTTCTCTTAAGTGTTTTAAAATGTTGATTAATTCGATACATCCATGTACGATGTTATAACACGAAAATGTGCTCCCTTTATCCGCTTTGGCGGTAAAATCATTCTTGTTACAATTCTTCCTGAGTAATCCGTGTAACAGACATAATCTGTAAAATACATTGTGTATTTTATGTATATTAAGAAAGCTCAAAAGTGTGCAGTCGACTGAAAACTTACGTTTGTTGGTGGTTTTTGATCAAAAAGGCGCACTTTCCCGAAAAGTGTATAGTCGACTGGAAATTCGCGTTTGTTGATTGTTTTTGATCAAAAAAGTGCACTTAATATCACGTAGTTTGTGATCCAAAAAAAGTATAACAACATATTTGCATACAAAAAAATAGTTGTCTTGACTTTGTACAGGGTGTCCCATAAAGGACTCTCTGATTTTAAGAGTAAACTAGCTGGATTCCGTCAAAATTAAAAATTTTTAATTAAAAATCTATTTGCCTGTATTGTTGTTTATTGATTGTCGTTGTTAATTGTTTATGTATCGCTGTTAATTGTGGTTAATTTGATCATCAGTGCTAGCAAAGTTGTTGATGCGACGTAATTGTGGAGAGGATTGTTTGATTTGCCAGCGTAAGCACTTTTGAATTGTAAATTACCGCTAATTAATAGTAATTATGGACATAAAAAGTAACTTTGACAAATCTACAGACTAAGATTTTTCATTTAAGACTAAAATGAAGTTTAGAGATGCAGTAGGTGGCGCTGCACGCAGTAGTCACAGTAGGGAGTCCGAAAAATAGGCTATAACTTGTCCTTTGCAGCATCCATTGTAATCACATCACAAGTTGGCACAGACGAAGAATGATTAACAAGTTTCCACGTACGGCGCCACCCGTCGGCAACATTTGTAACTAATTTGCAACTAATTTTGAAACTTCCGTATCAGATTTTTACGGCTTTCTAAATAAACATACCACTTCTTTCATTCTTCTATCGATCTCCGTTTCCGAGATATTTACTCTTAAATACAGGGAGTCCTTTGTGGGACACCCTGTAAGTGAACTTCGTATTAAGCATTCCCGATACACCGTAGATCTGGAATGTGGAATGTGAAAAGTGAACTTCCAGAATCGCTTGTCCTATCCTCTGGGCACCCATTTTCATGGTCGTGTGAACTCTGATAATTCTTCTCGATTTGCCACCAGTAGCCTAACCGTTGTTCAAACGAACTCACGAGATCTCATGACATAACGGTTTGGTTGCATCATTTTATCAATGCTAACTGTTATCTCATGATCTTTGTACATCACTGTACACTTTGAAGCACACACCAAATGATATCTACTGTACTTCAGTCCTCCACTCGTGCTTATCTCGTGAACGTTTATTCACTATTTAGATTTTACAAATCCACTTTTCTATTATCACTTGATTTGTATTTATAAATACTCAAATCACTTTTTTGCCATTTTCATATGAACGATCACATTTAGCAGTCTATTTAATAAATTTAATTTATTAATCTATAAAAATTAGTTATTGAAAAGAAACATGACCACATTTATATATAATATTACTTGGACACAACTCTTTTTATAAGATACCTGAGTTAAATAACGCAAAATAGGAGGGTCGTATTTAAGAGACAATCGCCATAATGGAAGAGAGCTTCGGGCACTCGTAATGAAAGAGTGATTATTCCCATCCAGGTCACACACTTCTCGCAGCGATGAATAAGCTGCCGGAGTCCCTTATTGTAGAAGTCCTCTGTTTGGCTCTGAAGGAATGTTCCATCTCAAAGATTACAATCTTGCAAATGGCGTGATACGCTCAGCATTCGCTTATTGTGACGAAGTAGTCCAAAAAATTCGTCCGGCATCGCGCCAAAAGGTTGCGAGATGTGTCTCTGGAGCGCTCTTTGTGGAATGGTGTGAGCAAACGTGGCGCTCATCTTCAGCAACCCTTATCATTTGGAGGTCTGCTTGCTGTGTGATTCTTCAGTCTTCGAGGACCAGAGCCTCCACATGCTGCACGACTTGCAGGTTCTTACTGATGGAAGGCTGCCCAGAGCGGAGGTCGTCTTTCAGGTTGATCTGGCTACTTTGAAATCGTCACAGCCACTTATCAACGCCCATACGATGGGGTAGAGTGTCCGTACACGCTTTTCAACTTGACATGGATCCCTTCAGATGATATGATGATGTTTCCTTTCAGATGCAGAAAACGTATCACAGACAGCGCCTTGATTTTCCAATGATCTTCCATTATCATTTCACTGATACACTCGGACTTCCATGGTGATTGTAAAAGCTTTATGACCGATCCTCGTATACTTTAAGTCTTACTTTGGAAAAAACCCCTCCAGATTATCAATTCTGCGGTGGTCACGACTTAAAAATTCTTCATTATTAAACCTTGAAAAAAATCCTTATTATGATTATTAATTTGTTTATTACTTTACGTTGTTTTAAAAATAAAAGCAATTTTTAAATCCGAAAAGTAGGCAGAAAAGTTAATGCGATTGCCGTACGCAATTTCCATTCAAAAATGGATCCAAACGTTCTTTTTAACAATAACTTACTCTTGGTCTTAATGATGGAGCATCTAAAAATAAACACAAGTTTGAGTAATAAGAAGAGATGCAAGGAAAATGTAACCTTGATGTAACTCCCAAGCTGCGGCTCATCTTCATCTTTATGAGTTACTGTGCTAGTGTGTTTTCAACGAAAAGGAGGACGTCTTTGTTCATTAAGTTGAGCATCTGCCAGAATCTTCCAACTCCGTTTAAGAGATGGTCGCTTTATAGAAAACGCCCTTGAATGCACTATGCGAACTGTGACATTTTTGACGGGAATTTGTCGCCAAGCGGTTTCGTATGATACGTTGCAAAAAAAAAAAAGTTTCACGCCATCTACGATCTTTTTCAATTTGACAAAATGGTAGCGTAAAATATTTCCGCTCCTTCTACGGTTTCGTTTTTTTTAAAGAATAATTGGCATAATTATGAAACCTGCTGTTACATATAAAGAAATAAATAATCGTAAGCGGCTGTGGATAGGCTACTTATTGCGTGAGAATGAAAGAGATGAGAATCTTGTTCACAAGAAGCAACAATTTTAATCCGCATTTATGTGTATTTCAATGATTAGGTAATCACTTTCAGAACTGTACATACAAGGTGAAGTTTCGATCTCATCTCTTCCATTCTTACCTTGCTTTACTTCCTAGAAGGCTCCCCCAGAATAGAATGCTGAGGGCTCTGCTTCCTATATGGAAGATTATCAACAAACAGATGGAGAATATATTTTAAAGATGAAAACGATTTAGGCTCACGGGGAACCGAGATCACTTAGAAAAGCCATTTGAATCTGCTTGATAGGTTTTGACTTAGCAAAGCAATAATGATTGTTACAGGTTCTGATGCCCGTGTCTTGAGGTCCGTATGTCCGCTAAAAGAGAATTGTTGATACAAGCATCGCACTTTTTCGATTAAGATGAAAAAAATCGAGTTTCAGTTGTGGTTTTGTCTATTTTGAAACAAAATTTATTACAAATTCCCCTTGTGCAAAGTTTGTCTTCGTTGAAAGTTTGTAATTATTTCATAAACAAATAAACTTGTTTGCAACTTGAAGTTGGAATACTCATGTGTTTACAAATAGCCTGCACGAATTTAATCCTCTTAAATGATGAAAGTTTTCACGCATTAAAAATAATAAAATTTTTTCCTTAGAATATCTATAATGGGTAGATGATAGACACACTGTTGAACGAAGAGACCACTTTGTTGCTGCGTTTTCAGTCAGATTGCTGATAATTATTTGAGCGATCCTATGAGAGAGTTTTAAAATCGTGTTGCCATGTTATTGAATAAAGTGCCGCGCTTTTCTTTCGCTTGAGGGTACATTTCCTAAATACTTGAATATGCAACAGTCTTAATGAACGTAATTCTGCAGTATCTGCAATCATGTTGATGTTCTTTGTCGTAATTTGAAATTTTAGCCTTTAGCATGTTTTCCATAAGCTATTTCGGCAATTATATTTTTATTATTACTCTTTATTGAAGAAAGACTAAATACGGGCCAAGTTTCACAAAAATCAGATGCGGGAGCCAAGATAAAGCAAAGCCCGTGGGGGCTCATGACAAGGAGACGGAAAATTCCATGCTAATGGAAACGCTAATGTTTTTTGTGTAATTCTCTTATTTAATAGGAAAATCGTGGATTTTATATTCGTGAGAGTTTAAATTATTATTATTCTTGTACGCTGCAGTCGTTATTTAACGCTTGGCGCCAATTTTCAAAGCTTCGTATCGTTCGTTTGCTTTGTTGCGAGCGCTTACAATGTCTCAGATAACCGTTTTCTGAACGTAGAGAGCATTAAACCGGCTGAAATCCATCCTCAAATTTGTGAGGTTTATGACAAGCAAGCGATGAATAATTCAATAATGGACATGGGTGCGGCTTTTTAGTATATAAAGGACGTGAAAATGTGCATGATGAAGAATAGAGTGGCCGACTGTCTTTGGTGAATCTTGATTTGGTGCGTGCAGTTGACGAGGTGAGAGAGAACGGACGATTCACTGTGATTTCCCTCTCCCAGCAGTTTTCCCAAACTTCACGTTCACTTCTCCAGATGGCACATTTCTATGACAAGGGAATGCAACATCTGGTGAAACGCTGCGACAAGTTGAATGGTGGAAACTAGATAGAAAAGTCGTGTAAGGAGTGTTCTTCAAATATCAACAAACACCTTCACTAATGATTTCTTATTAATTTTTAATGTCCCGTTGAATTTGCTTTCTGGAGAATTTTCGTATATCCAGTTTATCCATATTATATTTTCCACTGAGATTATTTATTATAGGAAATTGGTCTATTTAATGGAGAAGAGAAAGATCGTAAAAATATCACCAACATACAGATACCATCAAACAAGAAATTAAAACAAAGAATGTAAACCAATATTTCTAGTTTCTGGCCAAAAAAGAGAGTTCTGGCCAACCTAACCTAACCTAACCCAACTCCCTATTGGGATTTCATTTACAGTTTATAAAAAGAACCATTTAAAACAAATGAACATATCAGCACTTGAGAGATAAGAGTCGTAACTCCACTTTTTTATGAAAAAAGAGATAGTGACATAAAATATATACATATTAGAATTGTTTTATATGGCAATAGATAGTTTCTCCAATATGTATAATTAATAAAATATTGCATTTTCAATATATAGGGTTGAACACAAAGTCTTTCCCTGATAAAGAAAATTAATAAAATACTAGATAGATACATACGGTTTCTTGTATTAGGATATCCATCTCAAAAAGTTTTTAAATGCTCATAGGAGGCGAAGCGATGTAGGTTGCGCTAACATCAGTCATATTGAAAACTAGCTGTTGCCCGCGATCGGAAAAGATAAAATCGCCTGCAAGTATAGATTTCTTATTTCCCGAGATTTCGTGATTAGTCAGTGAGGGGCATTTCACTTTAGAGACAATGGACACCTTACTCGTGCTTCTTCTGCAATATATGAATGCTTGCAAAACATTGATGAGCATGTAAAAACAGAATGCAAATCTGAACATCTAACAACAGATTTCTTCAAGCTCCTAGAGATCGTCCATCCAATAATTAGCTGGACATCGTTATTTTGCAGCCAGGAGCACGCAGAAATGTTTTTTCCAAAAGTTGTTATTTATTTTATCAAAATGATGCTCTGTCATTATTTGAAACTTGTTTCGAAAGAAAGATCTAATAACAAGAAGCTAAAATATGCTAAACTAAAAATAAGTGAAGAAACCACAGTGATACGGAAACAAAGTTATTTAAGGCAAATAAATAACATCCATAGGTTGAGCTTCGTCGAGTATCATAATGTCTAAATGAAATAAAGCAAGGGTCAAGAATAGATACGGTAGTATGGTTTTAATATGCCTAAAGAATAGATACGGTAGTTTAATTTAGGCATATTAAAATCATACTACCGCATCTATTCTTGACCCTTGCTTTATTTCATTTAAATAAATAACTTTGTTTCTGTATCACTGTGGTTTCTTCACTTATTTTTAGTGATTAGCATGTTTTTTAAATCATAAAATATTAATTTATTAAACTGATATTAATTGAAGTAAAAAAAAGTTAAATTTCTGTTTAAAACTATACAAAGCTGCAAAGACACTCTTTAATTTAATCATTTTAAATGATTTAAGTTATACTTTTTATTACTTATTGCAATGATTGAGTAGTATTTAATTTTCTATAGTATAACTAGCGTGTCGTCTGCTATTCAGGACTAGTCGAACCCGTAGCGCCCTCGATGGCGCAAAGATTCTAGGATACGTTCTCATGAATAGAGATTCATCCTCTGGTATAAGTAATGATCTATCTCTATGATATAGACATCTGTTGGCAATTATTCTCCTTATATATAGAATCGTAAGTAACAAAACCATAGTGCGATTTAAAATACTCGTTGCGACATTTGTTGACATTATAATCTTGCTGGAACCAGTTTTTGTTTTTTCCCTTGGGAATGAGATTTTTTCCCGCAGGAAAAAGTATACTAAACGTTGATACTAAGTAGCCTTCACACCAAATTTCAACTAAATCCCTTCAGTAGTTTTGGCGCCAACCTCTAACATATAAACAGAGATACAGACAAACAGACAAAAATCCTAAAAAACTGTTGTTTGGGCTTCTATATCATTTATAAACACATAAAAAATTCTAAAAATTGTTGTTTGAGCTTCAGTATCGTTTATAATACACGTAGCAATCAGTTTTCCTCAAAATAATTTAATGTACAGTTTTCGCCTCGCTACAATTTTAATACACTGCTCAAAACATTTAAAGGAACACTTCTATTAAGCAGTTTGTAGAAGCAACTACGAATAATATGGACAAAATCGCTGTATGTGATCATTAAAAGACGGTTTATTTAACAATAGAATGCATTATTGAAACAACTTGTGAAGAAACATAAAGAAAAAACAGGAAACTGCAGGACCCCTGGCTAAAACAAAGTGAAATGTCCTTTGGACGTTGTGAGGAGAATGTCCTGTTTCTTCCAGGGATCAGTTTTTGCACCACTCAGTAATGTGTATGCCTACCATGGGCTGCAGTAACCTCCATGCACCTTCGAGGCATGCTCCGTATCAGTCGACGGATGTGATCTTGGGGAAGCCGGTCCCATTCCTCAGTAAGTGCCTGGATGAGCTGTTGCAGTGTTTCTGGAGCTGAAGGGCGGTGTCGAATTCGCCTGTCAAGCATGTCCTAAAGATGTTCAAGGGAATTTAGGTCTGGACTCATTGCACGCCACCTCATGGTCTGAATGCCATGCATCCGTAGGAAGTCTTGAGTGACAGCTGCAGTGTGTGGACGAGCATTATCCTGCATCAGAAGGAATCCAGGCCCCATGCCATGTACAGCAACAATCACATGTTCTTCCAGACCACAAGATCCGTTCGATGGTCTATTGAGATGCCAGCCCAAACCATAATGGAACAACATCCCATTCGGTCAGTCTCACAAACTGTTGCGTCGGTGTTTCGCTTACCACGTCGTCTCCAGACACGTAGACGGCCATCACAGCGGGTCAGGCAGAATCTTGACTCGTCTGTGAAGAGAACAGAACGCCAGTGGCGAAGCTGCCAGGTGACATGTTGATGTGCAAACTCTAGTCGCGCCTGTATGTGCTGGCGGGTTAGCCTAGGCACTCGATTTGGTCATCTGGCTCTCAAGTCAACTTCACGTAAACTGTTCCGGATTGTTTCATGTGAAACAGCTACCCCAGTTGACATCTGCAGTTCATTTCTCAGGTCTCTGGCCGTTGAGGTTCTTCGGCGCAGGGTACAAGTCCGCACATACCGATCTTGATTCCACATATTCCGATCTTGCCCAGCTCTTCGTGTGTACTGGCCAGTCGCCTGGAATCGTGTCCACAGTCGGAAAATGACGGAAGAGGACACATTGAGGGCATTTGCCACAGTCCGAAATTGCCCGTTTGGAGCAATGTTACGGCTCTCGCAGCTTCTACTGCTTCAAGATGCCTTCGTGGCATGTCAGAGCACTAACAACAACGTTCCAGGAATGCCTGCACCTTCTAATGTTCGACCGTTATCTCCAAGCAAAGAGTGTACTGGCATGTTACCACTTTTTCCGGGGGGTTATATTGCTAAGCAAATTTCTCAGAACATCTGGCAGCAAAATGTGTTGGCTTCAACCATTTCCTATGATGGAGATAGTAGGTTTCAAGTTGCAAAAGATGAAATTGCTAAAAAGTATTATTTACGCCCTCTGTAGGGGATTCTACAAGTGTTCCTTTAATTGTTTTGAGCAGTGTATTTTATCGTATCTCCTCCTCCGAAGCCCGCATCGAGGAATTAAATTCCCGTATCAACAACATAGACTCTTCCATAACAAACCTCAACGCTCTTTACTCTTCCCCAAAAAATTCTTCAGTTCTCACCCCTTCTTCGCAATTAACTCTTGTTCAACAACAAATAGATGACATAGAGCAGTATGCTAGAAGGGACAACATAAGAATATATGGTCTTCCGGAATCTACCATGGAAACCACTTCAGCAAAATGTCTTGATCTTTTCGCTACCAAACTGGACGTGAACTTTAACCCTTCAGCTATTCTCAGGGCTCGCCGAATCGGGCCCCGTTCCGGCACCAAAATCCGGCCTATTCTTCTCCAATTCTCGTCATCGCAATATAAAGATGTCATAATAAAAAGTCGCAAGAAGCTTCGAGGATATCATATTGCTGATTTCTCGGTCTACATTGCTGATGACCTAACTCCATCTCGGTACCGTCTTTTGTGTGCAGCTAAAATCAAGCTAGGCCCAAGTAACGTGTGGTCTTTCGGCGGCAGGATACTTTCTAAAGACTCTGAGGGCAAAATTTTCAACATCCGCAACATCAACGATTTCTAATTTGTTTTTTTTACAGTTATTCTGTATTTAAATACTAATTTTTTTCTCAATCTATTTTAGTCATAATTTTACTTCACTTTCCTCTATTAATTGCTTTGCCCCAAGTTGATGTTTTATGCTAAGCAACTTCAGTTATATATAAGCTTTTATTATTTTCCCCTACCCTTCAACCTTACCTCCTATAACAGCCTACCTCACTCTTCAATAACCCAATGCCTTCTCTAATTCCTCCAATCACAATCTCAGATTTAAACAATCTCATGAAAAACCTTTACAATTCAACCCCTCCCCCACTATTTATCTTCAATCTAAACATATGCAGTGTTCTTGCTAACTCTGCTACTCTCTTTGCCACCTTAACCCTCTTCCAATATCCACCCCATCTTATAGCACTGACCTAGTCATCTATATCCGGAATTCTTTACATTACAATACCATACCTTCTTACTCTACATGCACTCCTGATTTTGAAATCTTAACTCTCTTCATCAATAACAAATTCTTTTTCATTTCTCTTTATCGCCCTCCTTCAGGATCCTTTCCTCTCTTCTTTTCTCACTTCTCATCTATGCTCTTAGATATAAGCTCCTCTAATAAAAAAATTATTAATAAAAATAAAATAATTTCAGGAGATTTCAACCTTGACTTTTCTAAAACCTTTCAAAATACAAGTTCATTAACTGACCTAACATCCCGGATTGGACTCTCGCCCTTAATTTCCTCCCCGACCCATTTCTCAAATTCTTTTAAATCCTTTTCTATTATCGACCAATACTTCTCATCACCTCTAGACAACATCAGTAGTGGCTCAATAGATTGCCGCATTTCAGACCATCTTCCAATCTTCACTTTACAAGCTTTCTCCAGTCCCTCCTTCATAACTTCCTTCTCTCAAATTTCCTTGACCATCACTCCCAAAAGATGCCGTATATTTAACTCTTTCCTCGAACAAACCGACTGGCCATCTATTTTAAACCACAATACAGATATTAATATATTATTTGATTCCTTTTTAGCTCACGTCAATCTAGGTATAAATAGATATTTCCCCCCACGTCCTCCCACTTTTAAACCCAAAACCAAGATTTCTAAGCCATGGATTCTCTCTCTAATTAATCACAAAAATTCATTATATCGTAAATTTAGACATTCCCCGAACTCAAGTTCCAATCATGCTTTTAGAACTTTCTCCAACTATGTTCGCAAAAAAATTTATGAAGCGAAGAAGACCTACTTTAACCAGCTCTTCAATAGTGTTATCAACAACAAATCCAAATGGAGATCGATACATAAGCTACTTTATGGAAATTCTCCCCCTATAGTACCTTTCCCAGACTCAAACTCCATAAATCCTCCTCTTCTTACAACTTTCCTAGAAACCCTGTTATACCTAAAACACCTACTACTTCCTCCCCCCGCCTCGATTACATGACAAATAAACCCCCCAAACCCCCGCCCTTTTTTTCGTCGGCCCCCCCCCCCCAAGGTAAAAGAAGAAGTCGCTTCAATTTTAAATTCTTTTAATACATCCTATCACCCTGATTCCCTAGGTCTTTGCTCTATAATCCTAATCTCGGCTTGCACTGGGTTCTCAACCCCCCTCTACTTACTTTTCAACATTTCTATATCTCAAGGCATCTATCCAGACTGCCTCCGCTTCGCTAAAGTTCTGCCATTCCATAAAAAAGGCAATCACACCGACTTCACCAACTACCGACCAATTTCCATTTTGCCCTGGTATGCCAAAATTTTTGAAAAACTCTTCAACTCCCGATTATCCTCTTACGTACATACTAATAATTTGCTCTCCTCCTCGCAACACGGCTTTATTCCCAAACGTAACACTACAACAGCTTGTTATGAACTCATGGAATACATAATCACCAACATGACAACTAGCAATGTCGTCGTGGGGCTGTTCCTTGATTTCTCAAAAGCTTTCGATTCTATCCCCCATAATCTCCTCCTATTTAAACTTACTCATTTTTTCAACATTGCAAGTGGTTTACCGTTTCAGTGGATTGCAAGTTTTTTAAAGGGCAGACAATACTCACTCACTCTATCCAATATCTCTTCCTCCATTATAACCCGAAATACCGGTGTCCCTCAAGGTTCAGTCTTATCACCACTGCTCTTCAACATGTTCATAAATGATTTACCTTTAGCTCTAACTCCTCTCACTACTATTCTATACGCCGATGACGCTACTCTATTATTTGCTGACTCATCTCTATCATTAATCCAGATACTCAACATCCTATCAAACTGGAACAAATTAAATAGCTTACCTGTAAATATCGAGAAATCTACTGACATCATTTTTCATCAATGTAACAAAAAATTAGATCTCCTGAACTTCTCTCTAATTTACAATAATCTGACCCTTAAACCTTCTAAAAATGTTAAATTTCTAGGCATCAATCTCTCGCACAACCTTTCATGGGATTCCCATATAAATATCCTCTCATCCTCATTAAATCATCGTTTAGGCATGTTTTCCCGCCTCCACTTCCTCCCAAAACAGATCTTACTTCTCCTATATTACACACTAATACAATCTTCACTTATATATGGAATACAATTCTGGGGTCATACAACCAAATCAAATCTATTACGAATACATCGTTTACAAAAATGGTTCGTAAGAATCTACCTAAACTTAAATAAATCCGACCATGTCTCCCATCTATTTCCTTCTGTACGAATATTACCCATTTCCCATTTATACTCATTTCAATTAGCTCTCTTCATATATAAAGTCTTAAATAATAAGTTTTCAGTAATCCTCCCTCCTAACTTTTATAACTCTTCCCCTCTCCACTCTTATAACTTACGTAACAAAGATTCCCTACCCAAGTCAGCAATAAAATACACGTATCAACATAACAGTATCTCCATTTCCGGATACAAGCTATGGAATACTTTTTCCCCCGAATTACGCACTACCCCTTCCATATCTACCTTTAAATCCAAACTGAACACTCTTCTTATTAAATCCACCTATTAATATCCCACCAATTTTGCAATTGTTCTCAAAGTAATAACTATCTATTAGATTGCTTCCACCCAGGGACCTAACTTGTCGGCCAATGACCATACCGGACCTGGGTGGATATCTTCTGTATTTCCTTCAAATAAATAACTAAAAATAAATAAATAAATAAATAAATAAATAAATTGCTATTTTAATATATCTATTTAATATATATATAGAAGATGGCGTCTAGGAGAGAGAAATCTCGATGCATTCTGTGGTTTCATGAGACTAAATCACCAACTAAATCTCAATTAGAGGCGTACCAACTATGGGTAATAAATTATCAACAGGACGATGCCTCGCCACATTGGGCATTATCAATTCGTGAATTCCTCGATTCAACGTTTCCGGACATAACACCCTTAGACTTTTTCCTGTGGGGATATATTAAGGAAAATGCCCGGAACACGTTTTCCAGTGTTTGCAGCACCGGCCCCCAATGTGAACACAAAAATGACGAATGCGATATTGACGGTAACAGAAGACATGCTGGCGAATACGTGGCGAAATTGAATATCGCGTAGTTCTCACAGCTACGAAAGGTGCACATATTGAAGTGTATTAACCTTGTGAAGAAAAACTTTTTGAGATAAAAATCATAATACAAAAAAATCTGTATGAATCTATCTCTTATTTTTTTTTTTTATTAATTTTCTTTATCAAGGAAAGACTTTGTGCTCACCCTGTAAATCAAAGCACTACCATCAAATTACTCTTGTGATTGTCTTTACTTTCTTTTTTCTTTACCTCTCAGGTGCTGATATGAATTTAATATAAAATTTCTGGTTTTTTTTGGGGGAGTTAATAGTTTTGTTTCGTTATCTTGCATTAAAGTTTCCCGAGGTTCTGGCATCTGCTTGTATTTATTTTGAACAAATAAATTAGTAAAATATTCAGTATTCTTTAAGTTAAATGTAAATGCGTATGTTTTTATTTTTAAATAGGAAACCTATATGAAAATGATGCCTCTTTATCCCTGTGTAAAAGGTATAATTTTTATGATTCTAGATTCCTAGCCTACGTCTCGGGTGATCCAAAATTGACAGAAAATGCAATAAATTGTAAAATTCCAAAAGTAACTGCTATCTGATGTGGTTTGCACAGAAATACACAGAAAGAAGTGGGATTTTTGATTCATAATGAAGAAATTTAATACCAGAAGAGTTATATTTCTGGCCACAGATGCCGCCGCAGAAGTTCATATTATAAGCCAGTCCGCTTGTGGCCTCCAAGATCTCCAGACTTTACACATTGCGTTTTTTGGTTATGAGGTCATCTCAGTTTCCTCATACGTTTTGTCGAAATTGCATTCCTTAAAGGAGTAAACAGCTCGTGAAGTTTGGTTAAACTTTGCCCATAATGTAAACAAAAGCGCATGAAAAAAACAGCAAACACCACCACGAGTTCCATTAAAGTGCTACAGTAATGGCCAGCAAGCACACACATGTGTACAGTAGTAAAGACATGCTAAAACCATTAAATACAGTAAACTGTCACAATCGATTGTTTGTTTTCATTGATAAGATGGTAAACAAGTAATTGCCTCGATAATCAAGAAACGTATCTCAGTAGTAAAATGCATGTTCTGTCCGTACCTCATTTAGGCCTACGTAAAGTTGTCATTGACGCGATTTTGTTAACGCAAGATTTCTTCGTTTTAAAATCGAGTGACAATTGATAAAAGCATGTTTAATTGAAGTATGTTTTCGATCACGCAGTTTCCATTAGCCTAATTTGGCTTTCCTGTGAGAGTGGTTGAGTTTAGGGCCAACACATTATGCACAGGTAGTTCGCAGAAACCTATTAATGGAACACGTGATGTTTACTTTTTTCATGCGCTTTTGTTTACGTTTTGGGCAGAGTTTAACCAAACTTCAAGAGCTGTTTACTCCTTTAAGGAATGCAATTTCGACAAAACGTATGAGGAAACTTGTGTTTATTTTAAGGTGCAGAACATCGCTAGGTATCTCACGACATCTTTTTCAAAAGCACCCTGTATATCATGTATTTCGCCTATGCTGACCTCGTCTGAATGAGGCGCACCGCACTGAACATTTGTAAGCATTTCTTCAATGTGATTACATTTCTGGCCACACATTTTATGCCAAAGTCTATAAAAGATCTTGTTCTATGCCGTCTTCTACGCCGCCATCTGGTGGCCAGAAATGTAATTATTCTGGTCTCTGTGCATTTCTATGAAAGTCGCATACATGCTTTTCGACTTATTGCATTTTAAGTTTCTGTTACTTTTAGATCATCTGTTACTTAAAAGCAGGTTTATTTCTTTATATTTTTAAGCAAGTGATTTCATATTTAAAAGAATATTTAGCCTGCAAATTTGCTAGGTTCTTCAAAAAAAAAAATTCCTGCATCACCTGAAACATCATTCACTTAAACGTGTTTGTAATTTTTTTTTGCATTCGAAATGTATTGCTATCTTAGTAAATATGAGATATTAATTAAAAAAATTACCCATAAAAGTCCAAACAGCACTGCGCAACCAGGCATCCAAGGAAAGTGTTGCAAAAAGTTGGACATGAATCCAAATGGTCCCTAAAGGAAGGGCAGGGAAGCACGGGAGCTTGTGTCTCAAGTGAGGCGAGTGCTTGGGTTGATGGGCGGTGAAGAGCACGAGCACCAAGACCACGATTGTTGAGACACAGGTAACCACTTCTGGCCAGTATTT
This sequence comes from Rhysida immarginata, assembly GCA_023313115.1. Lineage (NCBI taxonomy): Eukaryota > Metazoa > Arthropoda > Chilopoda > Scolopendromorpha > Scolopendridae > Rhysida > Rhysida immarginata. The sequence goes on from JAHWFO010057280.1 coordinate 1,426,375, forward strand.
AACGCGGACAAATAATTCCGGACGGTGTACAGTGAGTATGGCGATGACAGCCATGCAGCCCATCATGGCAGCAACCGCAGAGGCGACGAGATGCGATGAATGCGATGTTGGAGAAGGTCTGTTGGCCGACTCCATGATGGAACTGACAAACATGTCATTGACATACTCCACAGCCATTTGCCTAGTCCTTCGATCGCATTGATCGGTGGGAGAATTGCACACGTGATTATTGTTGGAGGTCGGACAGTCGTATCGTTTTGGTTCAGAGTCTCTCAGACAGGTCGTATCCACTTCATCTTGGTCGCTGCTGCCGACTCCAGCAGCCAGACTCGTGGCACTTAGAAGTTCGGCGGTTTCTCGCATTTCCAACAGCGACGTTTTGGTCGATCCGAAGTCTTTGGCTCTCTTTGTACTGTCCCAGACGGGCGCCATTATTTCCATGTAGTCACTAAAGCTGGAAGAACTGTCGTCCGAATAGAGACCTGTGTCTTCTCGAGAGAGCAACCCTTCACGTTCGGAAGGTAGCGTCTCCGTTTCCGAATAGCGCAGGTAGAGCACAGCCAAAGCAACGACGGTCGAGGCGAGCATTGTTCCAACGCCCAGGACGCCGACAAGAGTGCCGTGGTCGAAGACTAAAGCAAGAGCCGAGCAGAAGCTTCCACCAGTCAGACAGGCGGTCCATGGAGCTCCCGTCCGGCTGTTAACGCGTTCCAGTGGTGCAAAGAGAAGACCATCGGCCGCCATGCGCTGCACCACGCGGCTGAGGCCAAAGATCGAGGCGAAAACGGCAGCCATGAGTCCCGTGAACGCTCCGACCACAACGAAGTATTTCATACCATATATTCCTCTTGCTTCGAAGATGTGCATAAGCGAGGCACGTTCGCTGAATAAGGAGAATGGCACGAGTAGCGTTGAAGACGTGGCCATTGTGAAACTGGCAAAGAGACCGATGAGAAAGGCACAGATGATAGCCGTGGCCAGAGTACGTCCATGGCGGTGAGCTTCACCGGCGCCTATGGCCGCCACATCATAGCCGACAAAAGCGTAGCAGCACACAGCCGATGCGGACAGCATCTATGGAATATAAAATATATAAACAATAAGATACATAATGCAACAATATATATTAAGAAATGAACTGTAAAAATAAAAAAAATTAAGCTTTGAGCTTCACCATATAATAATATAAAGATTGGAGAAAAAATAATGGCTGTTACGTCACATGATCTTAGGCTATTGTGGAGTTAAGAAGGAAAGGTCAGATGAGCTAGTGCAGTGAATGGTAACTGTTGTACGAAATTCAGTCGAATACTGCGGAGCCTTAAAGTATCGGAGGTTAGTTTCTCAATAATATCATTGGAGAATTAGCTTCAGTTCTCATTCATTGTTTCTTAGGTGATACTATTTCTTGAATAAACTGTCTCGACTCAGAGGTCTAAAAGGTTCCGGTCGACTATACTGGAAAATCCGCATACTCGCCTGATATGAGTCCATGCAATAATCATCTCTTCGCCAAAATGAAAGAGAGACTTCCAGGGAACCATTACAACACAAAAACGGCCATTAAACATGCCATATGGCGTCACTTGGGACATCAACAGAGATGGATGTCCTGATGGTGTAGGACGCCTTCCACAAGTATGATAGAAGGCGGTAAACTTGAAGAAATGTAATTGTGTTTCTAATAGCAATAAGTACTTTTTATTCAATCCTTATAATATACAGTATTACCCCATCTTATGAATTAAGGTGTTACCCCATCTCAAGTATAAGACCACCCATATTTTCCTTTCTATAGTAAAAAGGAAATAAAATAGATCATTTTTAGAATTTTAAATTTATACAATATTTTTGTATTATTTCACGAAACAAAATTCAGGCAAAAAACGAACAACAAAAGTATTATTCACAACAACTGATTTCAACTTGTCCCATAAGTCTAAGACCATCGTCATTTTAATGCCATCTATCAAGCATAATAATTATCAAGCACGTAATTAATCCATCAATAGATGACACGGGTGATTACTCTATATGGCTGCACCCCTAAAATATTTGTGTGGATTTAAGTAAATAGTTGAATAACAATGCCTCGCAATACCACCTTGACAGAGTATGAAAAAGGGCAAATAACTGCTCTCAATGCATCAGGACTCGGTGCAAGAGCTATAGGAGAGCTATAAGTCGATCACATCAGATTGTACTAAGTTATTTGAAAGCTGGCACTCAGTATGGACAGAAAAAGAGACCTGGAAGACCTCAGAAAACTACTAACCGAGAAAACAGGGCCATTATTAAAAACTCAGAGGTCACACTCTTTCATTACGCCTAGTTGCAAATTGTACGGAAGTGCCTGTTTCAAAATTAACAGTACAGCGGATTGGGAAAAATTCATCTTCCCTTGTTTACAAAAACAGAAAAGTTCAACCTGCCCTCAAATTGCACCGTAAACAGAAAAGGGTATCTTTTGCCCGTGAAATGATATGGAATGAAGATTGGAAGAGGGTTGTCTTCTCTGATGAGAAGAAATTTAATTTAGATGGCCCAGATGGCATGACATTAGGAGGAGTGATGAAATATATTTAAAACGTCAACAGGGAGGATGATCGTTTATAGTGTGAGGTAGCTTTGGATTTAATGGCAAAACAAATCTGGCTGTACTCAATGGCCAAATGAAGGCCAGAGACTATCAAGACCTTCTTGATTGTCATCTTCTACCATTTGGAGAGAATATTGGAGGAAGCAGATGGATTTTCCAACAGGAAAATGCTCCAGTTCATCGTGAATGGTTCCTGGATAACGGAATCCAAGTGATGGATTGGCCTGCCCTATCCCCAGATATTAATCCCATGGAAAATGTCTGGGGAGTGCAGTCAGATCGGTTTATGCAGATTGTAAACAATACAATAATTCAGAGAAGTTGAAAAATGCTGTCATCGCTGCATGGGATGAAATCGATCCAAGCTTCCTTCAAAACCTGATCATCACACTTCCTAACAGAATCTTCAAAGAATCCCTTGAAAAAAAGGGGGGGGGGGATTTATTGGTCATTGAATGCAATGGTCTTATACTTATGGGACAGGTTGAAATCAGTTGTTGTGAATAATAATTTTATTGTTCGTGTTTTGCCTGAATTTTTTTGTGATTTAGGAGAAATAATACAAAAATAAGTATGAATTTAAAACTCTAACAATGATCTAACTATTTCATTTTGTTTTTACTATAGAAAGGAAAATATGGGTGGTCTTATACTTTTGGGACACAGCTTACTTTGCTTCATTCACTTTCAAGAACATGCAATTTTGTTTTTATTGACGTGTATATTCAAAATAATCTTAAGTGTGTGTAAATACATCTAATGTTTGTTTTCATTATTAGTGTTACAATAATAACAAGAAATTAATCCCCCCCGAGGAGGTATAGGAAATTAGCGGAAGCCCTGAGATCATCTGCACATTTTAGATCTTAGAAAGGTATTTTTATCCTTTATCTGCATATTTTAGACCCCCCCCCACCACCAATTTTTTAAATCAAAATATTAATTTTCTCGAACGTAGTATTTAGAAAATGAAAAAGAGCTGTCTTCTTTCGTTTCTCATCATTTCCGATCGAATGACATATCATATGGCATATCTTGCCATAGTTCCAAAGACGCAAAGACAATTTGACACAAACTGTAGATCTAGAGGAATCTGCATACTGAATTTCACTCTTTTACTTAAACTGTATAAATATACATAGAACTTTTGGTCCCCTCTAACTCCCACCCGTAACTCCAACCCTAGTGGGCCAATCAAAACCAAATTAGTGAAGAAGGACATGTCCATGGTAAGCTCAACTTTCTACGTGAAAAAATGTTGAAAATATGAAAGGGACAGACGGACATTGTGAAACCAATGAGTGCACCATTTTTCCGCTACTTAATAATTAAACAAATTTTTTAGACGTACATTGTTTCTCCTATCGCTACTAACGATCTCCTCCAAAGCACATATTTTCATCAGTTACTGTTGCTCCTACAACGGCTTCACATCTACGCTGATTCTTAGAAACAAGTCATTATTTATATTTTTAATATCAGATTTATAGCTTTATATTAATTAATACTTCGAAGTAAATAGAAGTCGGATGACAGGAGGGTATATTTCCACCGTACAATTTCTCGAGAAGGGTAGAGATAGCCAAAGAGTAATATTTTTTGTTTACGAGGAGAACTAACTAATTAGTTAGTAAGCAGTTAACACAAATTCTATATTGAAAAATTTATCATTAGAAATCTCTCTCTAAAGAGAGCTAAAAGTTACTTTTCAAACATTTTATCATCTTTGAAATTAAATTTTAGAAGGAAGATCTTTATTCACGTTTCTAATAAAGCGTAAAATTGTGCCATTCTGCGTCAATTTCACCTGCTCCATTTAAAAAAAAAAGCGATTTTCGTTGGCCTTCCAAAATTCACTGTTCATTTTTTTGGCTTTTCTTGTGTATTTTGCTTTAGTGGCGGAGTTCCACTCCAACGAATGTATTCCCAAGATAATATGCCTGAGTAAATTGGGCAGGCAGTCAATTTAGCCGTAGCGCCAATGAGAATAGCGAGTGGCCCTGTGACGTAAACCTTCTTGAATCAAGGTTTTTTTATAATAGGGTCCCACTTTCAGTATTCCGAAAAAAGAATTGGCTGCATCACTTTTTCTTTTAAGTGCTAGAATTTTCCTTTTAATTTTCTTTTGTAATTAGAAAGAGGTCAGCAGTTTCATATTATAGAGGACTAATTTCAATGGCTTTTTGAAACCTACTAATTGGCTAAGTCTCATATTTTCTTTTTCTCCTTGAAATCCGTGCTCTATATTTTCCTGATAAATCTTGAGATGATAGTGTTACCAAGAATTTCAAATAAATTACTTTTCTGAGTTGTAGAGGACATTTAGAATAGAAAATTCAGAAGTAAAATCATACAGAAAAATTCTGATCGAGTAATGATTGAAGTAATTATCTTAATTAAAAACAGTAAGAATAACCTCATTATATAAATGTGCTTTTTTTCTTCTTAGGGCCAGTTCTTGGATAAATCCTCAGATAGAATAAGTACTGGAATAAAGCTCAGATAAGTCAAAACGGTGTTCTACTATCCTCAGATAGGATAAATCCTCAGATAAACACCAGAATAAACTAAAGATATCCTGATAAAATTATACGGTCCTCTAGAGGTCGGATAGCCATTTTATTCTTCGGATAGTAAATCGTTTCGCTCAAATTTACGAGCGTTAATGGTGGTACTTCCGGTCCGCTTCGATTTGAAAATGCCTTCAAAACCATAGTATTTCGTGTTATACAATTACCATTTTACGACGGCAGGAATAAGTTTTAAGGTGCAAGTGAACAGCAGATTAGATCTAGATTACATGTCTGTATTTCATTTTCAATGATCGACAACATAGCCCCCAAAACAAGAAACGAAACGGAAGTTTTGCGTCTCTGAGGTCTGAGTTCTCCAGCTGAATTTGTTTTTCGCGTTTGTTTTTTCTGCCGTGACGCATTTTAACATCAACACTGACTGGAAAACTTTTGTTATTTTTCCACGATAGAGGGCTTTCTCTTATCATTGTAGGCAATGCATTGACTGGAATGAATACTTTTGTTTTTTCACGATGGATGGAAGCACTAAATATCAAACTGACCAATCACAGTGCGCCTTACATTGCTTGTGCTCTATACTTCAGATAAAGTTATCCGAGGGATAAAAAATGTTGTAGAACGCAACTTAAGCAGTATACCGGGTTTAAGTTTAAACCTTGGGTAGCTATCTGAGGATTTATCCGAGGTTGGTAGAACCGGCCGTTAGACGTTTATCTACAGGGGTTGGACAAAATAATATGAACATCTTTGATTTTAGAAGTTTTGTTGAATATCTAGAAAAATACTTGATGAATTATTTTGAAACTTCAGGGGTGTAAACAGCATGTTACACATCATCAGAGACGATCTATTAGCGAGACATGACATTTCATTGTTTTCCCATAGCAAACTTGTTATATTTAGTACGGTGGCGCCGTCTGGAGTTATCGGATGCAACTCTAGGGACACTTCACGAATGTCGTGACCCTCACACTTCATTCCAAGTAAACGTGACCCTCCCCCTCCAGGGACGTTAATATATCGTCTCCCCTTCCCCCGCTGTACACATTATTTATTTATTTTTATTTGTATATTTATTTATATTAGTAATTAATTTTTCATTACACAATTTAAATTTCTGAAATCTGATAGCTCACACATTGCAACAGAATGCCACCAGTTTAGGAAAGTTTCAATACAAAATTTAACAAGCGCGTTTTAAAACGCAAGTAATTATTTTCTACAAGTGTCAAGAACTTGCCTAAAAAGTTTGTGAAAAGATTAAATGAATGAACTGTGAGAATGAATGAAGTATAAATGAAGTTGCAATGCCTCCCGTAGTTGCATTCAGTAAAAATGAAAGTAAAATGCAGAGACACCCGGAGAAATTCTTTAACGGTCGCTGGTAAGGTGTTGTGAAGATCGTCTCTGCTTGCAAGTACTCAAACATGTGATTCAACGGCCACTTGCAATTGGTTAATAGATCGTCTCTGACCTAATAAGCGCTCAAGATGGAAAAAACCGAAACTAACTCTCTTGATGACGTCATTGGGTTCTGTTGGGTCCTGGAGTTATCGGATGCAACACATACCTGCGCAGAGAGAGATGCGTATAACACAAAAATTGCTCAAATTTCAGGTCTCGTTAATTGATCGTCTCTGCACCTCATATATTTCAGCGAAGGTTTTGTTCCGAAGGCAAATAGGGGACCAGCAACAAATTGAACAAAAAATAATGTTTGGGATCACCCTGTGAAAAATAATGTTTGAAATGCGTTGTAGCTGTAGCATATGATTATGAGGCTTCTTTTTACATATCTGTGTTCATTTGTATGAGAATAGGACGTATATTCATGGAAATATAAAGGTTTCTTTAAAAAAAATCGAAACTTCTTCGTTAGTTATTTGTTTACCTATAACATGCAGGGTTTTCAACCCAATGCAATACCATTTTTTCAGGAAAATTGACAAACTACACTAGAGACAACGCCCAGCAATCAGAATACAGGATGATTCAAAATGATGTCTGGCATTTCAAAATTTTACTATGCATTTATTTTATAACACAAACTAACCAAACAGGGGTTTAAAATATTTTTTGATCCTAGCATTACAAATGTTCTATGTGACTCCCTCGAGTCACCCGGACAATGTCAAGACGACAGTCAATCTCATCCCAAACTCCTTTCAGCATGTCGGCTGTTATTAGTCCCGTGCTTTTGCGTTTACAAAGACATCCAGTTTCCAAAAATTGATCATACCACTTACGGATGCTTTTGCCAGTAGGGCAATCTTTATGAAATTGCCTACGAAATGTCCGCGGGAATAAAATTATAGATTGTTTTTGCATATTCCAAGGCGCAATATGCCTTTTCATTCACAGCCGCCATCTTTACTTTCATCGTGACACTAGCGCCACCACAGCCTCCAATTGCGGGAAGGTTAAAATATTTGAGTTTTCCTGCATCTTAAACCAGGTCTGGTTAGTTTTTGTTATAAAATAAATGAATAGTAAAATTTTGAAATGCCGAACATCATTTTGAATCACCCTGTATATAAATATTAAATATTTGATGAAATATGAGCATTTTTACTAAATAATGTTTAACTGCGCATGCGCAGGCGTTACCAAAATGTCTTTTTGCACAATTTATTTAAATTCCTCCCTCCCCCAAAAAGCCCAATCAAATATCGTGAAAATCCAGAAACATATCGCCGATATAATGAGTTGAATTTCAGTTGCTCTCGAAATAAACAAAACGATAAAGGGTTTGCTCCATATATAATGAAATTATTTGTAATTCACTATTAACTGTCTATGTCTTACAAATGTGTCAATATAAATTACGTAGAACCAAATAATGATATCAATTCAAAGTCTCTTCTTCCCTTCTCCCCCTTCCACGTTTTAGAGTAAGAAAATCTCTTCGTATAAATTTCTAAATTATTTGTTTCAGCGTTTTTAACTGTTTAACCGTTTCATCCTTTTCCATTTAAAATACAGCTTCGATCACATCCAAAGAAACCATTTCTATTTCATTCTTGTCAGGAAACCTTCAAAATAAATAAGGCTGGTTTTAATTTTCTTTTATTGAAACACTACAACATGGTACTTTTATGCAGAGCTTGTGTCATATCATTCTTCACTTCTTTGATAGCTTGCTTCAAACCCATCTCTAGAACATCTGTACGAGTTTTCTTCAGGCGGAATCTTGTTAGATGTTTGTTTTGCATTCAGATGCTTTGCAAGATATGCAAATTCAAAATAGTCAGATCGAGTAGGCGTAAAGGAAAGTTTAGGAATATTCTTTAATATGGTCTTTTATAACCGTGTCTCCTTTCAAGTCTTTTTTTTTTTTTTTTCCTCTTTTAAACTGTCCTTTTTTCTTCCTCAAAAACCCTTTGTCTCGCTTCACGGGTTCAGTAATACGATTCTTCTCCACGGATTGTGTGTTGTTTTTAGCTTTATTAATGCGGAAGGAAAATAAAACCCCTTAAAAGAAGGTCTCGGTGTTGAAAGTTTAAAAAAATAGAATGGCTAAAATGAGCTAGACATTCTTACGCAGGATTTTAATAAAGTAGTATTTCTTTTAATTTATATAATGGAAGACAATGAAAACACACCTTCGCCCCCAGCTTCTCTGTTAGGTTTTCTTTTTAGAGGATTTAGAATTTCTAACTCATGCGGAACTCGTACAGCTGGAGGATATCATTTTATTTAGGAGTTGATTTATTTTGATTGGCAGATTAGAAAGTTTATGAATTTTAATGCAAAAACTTATTTAATGCCAAATGAAGATCCACTTGGAAAGATTCATATCAGACCCTGGGGTAATAGTGTTCCATTGAGACCCGAGGAATATTTTCTGCTCATACATATATGAATTTTTCCAGAAGAACTTTCATTATTTTATAATAACTTTCTTTTTGCAACGTCTCAACTTTGTTTAGAAAAATAAAACTGCTCATTTATATGCTTGTAAACTGAGTCCTTAGCCATACAATGATGAAAATGTGACATAAATGAAGTTGAAATATTTTAAACATTGTTGTACAATATTCAAATACAAGGCACAGTCAAAAAGTAACCATGAAAGTGTTATAACATTCCTTCAAAACGACTGATGTGCAAAGTATGCACTGACATCTAGAGAGCATTATGCGTTTGGCGTCTGCCAGTACGAACACTATTAATATACAAGGTGAAACAATTAATAAATGAGACTGGAGCAATTTAACAAATACAAAACATATTTCTGACAAAACTGTTTAATATTTTTCAAAGTGTGTACCTTCTGAGGTTACACACTTATTGCAGCGTTCACACAAGTTTTGGAAATATGCTTTAAAGTTCTTTAAAGTTCGGCTGTAATGTTCTTTTTTATGATTACTTTTGTTCTTGAATTTTCAAATCTGAATTTCTATTTTTGCGAGGATGTTGTGGACCACCATTCCATGCTCTGTGGTTTTGTTTCGGTTCATATTGATAGTACCAGGTTTCGTCCCCAGTCACAATTGAATATAGGGTACACTAATTACAGAAAGAATATAGAATATATGGTACACTAATTACAGAAAATTCGGCTTGGCATCTGCTTACACGATGAATTTCGTGCAAGCATCCCCTCTGTTTCCTTTTGGCTTATTTGTTAAGAAATGTGGCCAAATCTTGTGTCAATATTAGGCAAATTGTTTCTCCGTTAATGTTTAAGGCATCTTCTATCATTTTCAGATTCATTCGCGGATCACTTAACAAAAGTTCTCTCACCTTCTCGAACGCTTCCTGTGTTCGAACAGTTTTTCGGACATCCCATGTGTTCGTCGTCTTTTAGCTCTTCCCGGCCATCACGAAATCTAGCGAACCATTCAAAAACTCGTGCACGAGATAGTGCATCATCACCATACACTTGGTTTATCAATTTGTAAGTTTCCGTAGCGGTTTTTCCAAGTTTAAAACAGAACTTAATGTTTGCCCTTTGTTCCATTTTTAATATTGGAATGTCAACTAATATTTGTAATATTGTAATATTGTAATATTTGACCCTCACCGGCGAGAAGAGTAGCGAGAATTTCTCACTGGACTAACCGTCTTTTTCTCGGTTAGGATGGTTAGACCATCACCACCTAAAGATAACGCCTGAGCGCAGAAACCGTCATACATTGTTGCATCATCATGCGGGGTCATAATTTAGGGCTGAACACGTTCTTCATTGGTAGAAATACGATTAAACAGACTCCGTCGTCCCCCACGAGAAAGACTGGCCCTGGCCAACACCTACTAGAGAGAAGGCCTGCGCACAAAAACGTCATACATTGTTACATCATCATCAATCGGCCAAATTTATGGCTTATTATTGGTAGAAATATGATTAACAATAGCCGCTTGGTGATGATGTAACAATGTATACAGTTTTTGTGCGCAGGCCTTCTCTCTAGGAGGTGTTGCCCTGGCGCGGAAAAGTCAGCTGATCATCTTAGTCCGAATAACAATGTAACCTTCATTGTTTCCATCTTGGATTTTAATAATCAGTAATTTTTCGTTTGTTGGAAACAATGAAGGTTACATTGTTACTCGAACTAAGATGGTCAGGTGACTTTTCCGCGCCAGGGCAACACCATCTAAAGAGAAAGCCTGAGCGCGGAAACGTCATACATTGTTAAAACGTCATAGGTAGTCATCTTTAATCGCATTTCAATAATAAGCCCTAAATTATGACTAGATATGATGATGTAACAATGCATGAAATTTTCGCGCTCAGGCTTTGAGTAGAGGTGGTGTTGGCCAGGGCAACACCTAAAGAGAAAGCCTCTGCACGGAAACGTCATATATTGTTACATCATTAAGCATTGTAACACGTCAGTCTCGTATTAAGCATCGAGCATGGCAGGTCAAATTAAAAGTTGTGTCAAACTTGATTTGCGTGCAGTGGTCCAATTTTTGCATGCATAAGGATTAAAACCTATTGAAATCTATCGAAGAATGTTTCTGATTTATGGTGAGAAATGTATATCATTATGCCAAGTGTACGAGTGGGTAAGAAAATTCATAAAGGGGCAACTGCACAAGTTCACCAAGGCCAAGAAAAATGAGTTTACAATCACTTGCAGGAAAGATGATGTTGACAGTCTTTTGGGCCAAAAATGGAGTAATTGTTGAACATTATCTACTCAAGGGGCAAACTGTGACCAGCAGAAGCTATTATGGGCTACTGCAAAATCATCCGAGGCCAGCTATTTGCAGAAAGCTTTCAGAGTCTTCTGTCTAACGGTGTCTGTCCAGCAAGACTATGTCCGGCCTCAAACAGCAAATGCCGCCATGCAAACATTTCGAGATATGAAATTTGAGGTCCTGCCACATCCATCTTATTCTTCAGACCTGGCGCGTCATTTTTTACGGGGCCGTAAATTCAAGTCTGACGAAGATGTGGAATCTGCGGTCCACAATTGGTTGAAGGAGCAACCAGAAGAATTTTTTTCTACTGGAATCCAAAAGCTAATTCCCGTTTGGCGCAGATGCATTGAACTAAGGGAGATGATAAAAATTTATACGATTATATACAACTTTTAATCGTTATTTTTTTGACTGTGCCTTGTTTATTTAACAAAGTAAAATGACGTGACGGACTGGAAGCTCTTAGATAGACAAGAGATCTTAACCTGTTGTAAGATTAAATACAAATATGAAAAAAAAATCAATTCGGAAGTTTGTAAGGTAGCCTAGAATTCATTAATTCCTTGTGTAGATTATTCTGGTGTTTTTATTGTAGAAAAGAAGCGCATTAATGTTAAAGAGATTTCAAAATTTTTCGGATAACATAAAACTAGAAAGATTTTAAGAATTTAGTATTTTTTCCTTCTTAGGTTCTGATATTTTCTGTATAATTTTCCAGTCTTTTGATATCTTTTGCTTTTGCCTTCTACCTTTTTATCTCTTCTGATCAACAAATAATTGGCAATACATCAGCGATTTCTTTACGCCCGAGTGGGCCATTGATCGATCGAATGCCTTTCGTTTGTTCGAACATAAAATGCTTCGACTCCGTTCTCTTCGCCCTCCAATGTCGTTGACGTGTCAACGTCGTTCTTTGACACGACAGGAAAGAAGAAAGATTTAAAGTGCATTACCGTTCGTCTCCGGCATAATTTTGATGAATGTTTCTTTTGATTTTAATAGAAGAGGGCAAAAAAAATATTGAAGAGCGAGCGAGAGAGAGGAAGAAAAAACACAAGTGGACGTGAGATTTGCCGACAAAATAGTGGGGAAAAAATAATGAAAAAGGAAAGCCGAAAAGCCGATGACGTCGTTACGACGCTGTCATTTACGCTCCTGCCATCTGCTATAGACAGATCGACAGCTCGAGAAGTGGAACGCAGTTTCAAAAGAATAGAAGAAAAAAAAATAAAACGAGTCAAAATAACGTTCTAGTACCTCTTTTTACCGCTTGTAGGAGATGCGATCGATCATCTGGCGGTACTGCATTGTAATGCGGCCGGATCGATCGATTGAACAAGAGAGCAGAGGCAAAAGACGCCCTCGTTCGATTGTGTTAATCAGTATGACTGAGTGAGAAGAGCCTAGCTGGCCGACGGATTAGCGCTCGCCTTGTCAGCTGATGGTCACGGAAAAGGTTTCAACATCCAGTTAAAATGGCAAAAGACTCGAGCTAGTCGATTACCATCTACCAAGGTCTCCCTCCGTAAGGCAGCAGTCATTTCTCCTTAAGAAGGCGAAAGTGCTCAGTCGCTGATGAACAACCCAGTGGAGAAAAGACTCTCCACTCTCGTTAAAAGTGCAATTAGGCTGGCTTCGCAGCCGTCGACCTTCTTTTACTGAAGAAAAGAAGGGCGGCAGGCCTCGGCGCAGATAATTCCTCCACAAGTGCTTCGAATTAAAGCTTTCTCCTAGTTACTTTTCCTCTTTTATCTGCTCTAGCTTTGCTTCATTATGTGCGTTAAAGAGACCATCGCGTGGGCCCTTGTTCGATCTGGGCTCGTGGCATAATCCCCTGGAATCCAATTACACGCAGTAAGCACCCATGATCTTCGTACTTGTTTCAAAAAGAGATTAACTCCAAATTACGCACACGATGGAAACAAAAGTTGATATAATCGAGTTAGGTTTGCGACAGTTGAAAGGTTACTTTTTAATACAATTACAAGCTTGAACTCGTACATAGGTTAATCATGTTAAATGAAGAAGGATGAATGAAACCGTTTATAAAATTTATATGCAAGCAGTCTCGCATTTTATTAATTAAATTTTGATGTGTCGCTCTTTGAAATGATTTCACATCTATAAACTGCTTTGTTTCCATATAATTAACTGGAAGCTTTTTAATTTTTATTATTACCGGTGCAATCTAAAAGATTTAGAATACATTAAATTCAATCAGGTTCTTTCAGTAATAATCTTTCCACATTTCAAGCGTTTCTATAGAATATTATTTCTTATCATTCTTTTTGGCTTGGCGACATTTTATAAACGCTATTCCCTTCACATTACAAATCTACTTTTCTTTTATAACCATGGCCGTAGCCAAGATTTATATAAAGAGGGAGCAAGGAAATCCACTTATTCTCATGGGGGGAGGTAGGACAAATACATTATGTGATCAAAAGTTTAGGGATACAGCATTTCTGCGTCGCAGATTTCAGATAACAGGATTTAGTAAGAGGTGGCAGCCCCGTTTGCTCTAATGACAGAATCCACCTTCCGAGAAAGACTTTCTGCCAGTTTTTGGTAGTAAGAAGCTGCAATTTCCCTCCATTCCTACCTCAGAGCACTGATTACACGTTGGAAGTCGCTGAGCTCTTTTGAATGACCCCTATCTTATTAATATGAAGCCGATATGTGTCTGAAGGTGTGTGATGCTGTTTACATGTCATCTTCATGCGGCATTTAGCAAATTCCATCGAGTTATGAGGGGTGTTCGTAAAGTTTTGATCACAATCACAATGTACATTTATGATACAGTAACACGGCTTAAATTCACCAAATGCAGGCTCAATCTTAGCTAAATAGAATATTGATACATCCGAATCGCGGTGTAAATTTTTTTTTAAAGTAGAAAAAGTAGTGATCATTAACTAGCCGGGTGGCATGTTTGTAAACGTACATGGTCTGGGCAACAGGGTAGAGTCTATGCCGACAAACAAAGCAGAAATGTCCAGATAACCCAGGAAACCGGCGAATTAGTCGAGGATGGTGTCCTCACCCTGAAACCAACCAAGTGGGATACATATCAGGCTCTTAGAACTGAGCGACTCGCTATCAACATCACATACAGGGCCTTCTCATGACTTTTGGTCACTCAGTTTATGAAAATAAGACTATCGTATACCATACATTACATAATCCATCATAAATAGTTAATTAAAAGCAAACTTATACAATGTAATCTTTAAAATAACAAGAAATTAATCCTCACGAGGAAGGTATAGGAAAGTAGCGGAAGCCCTGAGACACCAATTTTTACCCTTTCATCTGCACTTTTTATCCCTCCCTCCAATTTTTTAATCGAAAAATTGACTTTCTCTAACGTAGTATTTAGAAAATGAAAATGAACTCTTATCTTCTTTCGTTTCTCATCATTTCCAATCGAATGATATTATCATATGCCAAACTAACAGACCCGGCAATGCTTCGCTATTGTTATATATGAGTGCCGGAGAAAACAGGTGGAGAATAATGTTCACTTTTTCTGTATATTCACATTTAGAAATTGCAAAATTTCATAAAAAAAGAGTCCGAGCAACGCCGGGTATATCAGCAACTTCATAATAAATCGAAAAATAGTCCTAGATATTTTAAATACATTTTAAATCAAATAACAAAATCTATATTTTATCACCAATGTAAAAGCTAAGCTTTCAACATGCGAGTTTGTATGTTAATTTATGAAAACCAAAAACAAAACAAAAAAAAAAATCCGGTAAAAATGCGGAAAATTGGATCCAGATAATTAAAAAATGAACCAAGCAGACAGTTGATTTCGTTAATTGCCATCACTGTACAAATTTCATTATTCTAGACCTATTTTTACTCGCGAAATATTGGAAAAAATGCGAGAAATCGCATATTTTTACGGAATATGAAATAGCAGAAATTAGTTTTTGGCAAAATATGTGAACTATTCTTGGTTCAAATCTATAAGTCGTAGGTGAATTTGCCACAGAGTGGGGTTGACCGAACGCGAACGTCAAAATTAGGCCTATTTTGGGATTTTTTTTTTTTATTTCTGCCCCCCCCCCCCCGTTTTGTTTTTGCCGTCCAATGCGGAAATGCAGAGAGCTCCAAAATTGAGCACGAGGATGTAAAAGATGTAAATAAAAAGGGAGCATTCGTTGAATTTTGAAAATCGATTATTAGGGGGGGCAGAAATCAAAACATTTCCCAAAATAG
>JAHWFO010057280.1:1441987-1471898 GCA_023313115.1 Rhysida immarginata
CTATTTTGGGAAATGTTTTGATTTCTGCCCCCCCTAATAATCGATTTTCAAAATTCAACGAATGCTCCCTTTTTATTTACATCTTTTACATCCTCGTGCTCAATTTTGGAGCTCTCTGCATTTCCGCATTGGACGGCAAAAACAAAACGGGGGGGGGGGGTAATCTTTGGGCCCTCCTGGCGCCCCTCGAGAAAGAGTCACTCAAGGTCAGCTTGGGCTGGCCAGGTTGGCTGAAGTTTCTAATACGTTTGAATTGCAGTGAAGCACACCGTTGGGAAGGCTCATTAAGTGATTTACCTTGAGTGACTCTTTCTCAAAAGTCTTTCAAGGGAAAGCTTGTGTTTAAAAATTGTTTTTAGACTATGTGGTGTTGCTCTACAGGGTAGCAATTGGAAATTTTTCTCTATCTTAAATAATTTTCGAATTAGCAAATGGATGACCTTAAATTTGGGGGTCAAAGTCAAATTTGAGTGCGGCAATGAATTCCCCACCTCCCTATTACCTATAAATCACACTCATCAAATCCCGCCTACCTGGCAGCTTTGAGGTATCTGCTATGTTACCAGACTTTTTAGACACCCCTGTATATAAAGATGCTGCCATAGTTTTAAAGACCAAGTGATTGCCACCTTCCACAACTCCGACCCCATTGGGACAATTTGGCCCAAACTTCATAACAATAAAGACCCTGCTTAGCGGTGACTGCATATCGAATTTCACTCCTTTACATACCTAAATACACGTAGACCTTTTAGTCCCCTCTAACTCCGACCCCCCAGAAACTCCGACTCCAGTGGGCCAACCAAACCCAAATTTAATAGTGAAGGTTCTCACTATGGTAAGCTACATTCGGAATTTCAACCTCAAAAATTGCAGAAAGTATGAGGGGACAGACGGACATTGTAAAACCAATAAGTAGCGGAAGAATGGAGCTACTTAATAATACCATGCACATATAAATCAAATTCAGCATAAGGCTTCGTATACACATACACATCATATCGGAGTTTATCTATGCAAGATCCACTTTTATTTCATGCGCAAAAATTCATTTTTTATTTTTTTCTTTCTGGCCATAGTCGGTTCTTTCATATTAATTTCCGGTTGAAAACTACCAGTTGGTTCGATCCGTGTTCTTGGGTTCAATTATGGGACCTCCACTCCTTTAGCCATTATGCTGTCTTTCTTTTCACCAAATTTTAAGCACAGACCAGAATATTTGTAAGATTTCAGGAGAGGTTTTTTCTCAAGGTATGCCTAAAATTTGATGTTCACATGTTCTTGTTCTGTTCCGGCCATGGCAGACGAGATGATCCACAATGCAGAATATGAACAAAACACTCCAGGTAGCTTGATGAATTTCTTATGCGTGGTCTTTTTCTTGTGGTCATCTTGTCTTTTTCTGATATTTCAGGTAGAAACTTTGAATTTTTTTTCTTGACTAACTTAATTTAATTTCCTGATATGTGGACAATAATTTCGTTAATGTATCATTATTTTAATTATCTAATGATGGATCTGATATTTTTAATTTGTTTTTAAAATTTTGAATATTACATCGAAGCTGTAAGCAGCGAAGAAAGCTAATTTCATATGTGGCTTGTAAAAAGCATTTCCAGCCGAAATTTTTGATATCAAATAATCATTAGTCAATATATGTCGGTTTTTTGATGTTTAATTTTTGATACCGGTTAACAGTCATCGAAGTATAGTGTTATTAAACATCCCGATGAAGAGATTAATAAACCCTGGCAATCTTTGATGCGTTTCGGTCGTTGACTGCTAACATAGTTAAGCTTTTTGAATACAGCTGAAAAGTATCCTCTAATTTTCAGCAGCATTTGCGAATGCACACTTATAAATGTTCGTTATGCAGGGTGTTTACAAATGTATTACCGTATATTGCTAGCTATAACTCCGATGTTTATTGCTCGATTGCATTGACATTTTACAGGTCTATCGGTCTTTGGCTGTAGACAATGTCGTTGATATGACGCCACAGAAAGAAATCTGGCGCGGTAAGCCCAGGGAGTTGGAAGGCCTTTGTATTGGCCCTCCTCGACCGCACTAATTGTCGTTAAACACTGCATTCAGGAAATGACGGGCCTTCATGGACCAGTGTGGCGGGGATCCGTCCTCTTGGGAAATCAACCCCGCAATATCTTGCAACTGCGGCAGCACAAAGTATCAACATCTTATCTTATCTTGTACAGAAGGTAGACTATCGCAGAACGATAATCTGCGGCACTTATTCCTTCGAGGGAATTTTGTGCCATCCCAGTAACTAACGACTGCTACGAGATGACAGTAGCAGCCGGGACCGACGGCTTAACGTGCCCTCCGAAGCACGGGGAGTTCATGATGGAAGAGCTGCTGACGGACGAACAAACCAGTGGCTATCACCAGCTACTGGATATCCAACACTGGTTACACTCAGCAAGTAGGTCAGACTAAAGTCCCCTAACAGCTGTGCCCCAAATTGCCGTCCCACCCAGCAGTGGTCGTCAAGCCACTGGCTGTCACACAGCCAGCAGCTGGCCGCGCCTGAAATTGCTTAACTCCATCGATCAGCAAGCCAACCGACGAGACAACCAGGCCACGGCCAAGTATCAACATACCCAGAAACGATTGCTAACGAATTGTTTCCTCTGCGAAGAAAAGGGCCCGTACATGTCAATAATCACGATGCCAATCCGCCTATCGCCGCATAGTGAAAAGTAATGAGTCTGATAATATGACCGTAAAATGTCAATGCAATCGCGCAATAACAAAGGGGAGAAAGTAAAATACTGCCATACATTTGTCGACACCTCGTAAATTTTACGTAAAAAATTCCACTTATAAACCATACCTTATTTAAAATAAATCTCCACAATTTATCAAATGAGTTCCATCAATATAAATATTAAATGCATTAATAAACTTTGCACTCAACGTATTTGACAATGTTTAACATGCTCAACGTTTTCAGTGGAATACAAGAAATGAAAATTCTTAACCTCCAATAAAACAGTAAAAGAGTGCTAATTAGTTTCGAATTAAAAATTCAGGAAATAATAAATAAATAATTTTTGCATTAGCGTTACAAAATTTTATTGATCTTTTTATCAGAATCATAATGTTATTCCTAATAAATAATAATAACTAAGCCGTCATTTAGAAAAATTAGTTGAAATTCGTAAAATCAAAAAATGACAAAATTATTTAATAAATAAAAAGTCAGTCGATAAATATTACGAGGGGAGATCAGTAAGTAAGTTATATGCATATAGAAATGAAACAAATAAGAGTACTGACTTGAAGTCTCCTTTTATTTCTCCACATAATCTCCCTATACAATGAGGCACTTGTCCCATCGTTTCATAAGACCCTCAAAACCAGCAGCATAAAATTCTTTGGGCTGTTGTCTGAATCAGGCAGTGAATTCCCTTTGTACAGTTTAGAACCGAACAAATGGTAGTCGCTTGGAGCAAGGTAGGGGTTATACGAAGGATGCTCTAAAACATCCCAGTTGAACTTTCGCAGCATCTCAGTGGTCTTGTTAGCAAGATGAGGACGCGCGTTATCAAGGAATAACAACATGCCTTTATGCCTTTGATGAGGAGTTCTGGCAACACCACCTAGAAAGAACGCCTGGGCACTGCAACGTCATACATTGTTGCATGATCATACAGTGCGTAGGCTTTCTTTCTAGGAGGTGTTGGTTCTGGTTGCTTCTGTCGAATGACATTACGAAGTTTCATGAGGGTGTTACAGTAGGAGTCGGCATTTATAGTTCACTCTCGTTGCCGGAATGTTATAAGCAATATGCCCTAGTGACTCCAGAAGATTGTGAGAATCAATTTCCCGTGGATGAAGCTGTATAAAGGGAATTCACCGCCTGATTCAGACAGCAGCCCAAAGAATTTAATCCTGCTGGTTTTGGGGGGCTTATGAAACGATGGAACAAGTGCCTCATTGTACAGGGAGATTATGTGGAGAAATAAAAGTAGTTTTCAAGCCAGTACTCTTATTTGATTCATTTCTATATCCATTTATAACTTACTTACTGAATTTCCCTCGTATTACAATTACATTTTACAAATGTAGCTACTAATTTTATGAAGCAAAGTTAAATATGAAGAATCTATAATTTATAGAATATTCAATGATAAAATGAAAATTTTATATATAAATTACGCTAGCCATTTAAGGTTTCGCCGTTGATTGTTATCCCTTTCTGTTCCCGTTATTTCTGAATGTAGCAAACAAATTGAAAAGTCAAAATGAGAAAGATGACTAACTCCAGTTATTCCTCCTGCGAAGAATCCGGGGCCTCGAGTCCAATTTTCTATGTCGAGGTTGAAGAGCCCAACGAATACCATTCCGGCAATCACCAAGAAGCCAACGATCGTCAAAAAGTTGTTGAAGACGCAAACAGCCTGAAGAAGAAAAGAAAAATTAATAAAAAAAAATCGACCTGTAGTCTCTGTTAGAGGCTACACTTATATTTATTTCAGACTAATATCTTTTTATATGATATCCAAAACGAATATCTATTTCATGCCCAGTATATGTATTCCTAAAATAGCCCATCGACATTAAATTTGTGCACGTTTAAAAATTTCAACATTAAATCGAACAAGTCTGTTTGTGAGCACGGTCGCACTAAATCGCCTGAGCTTCAATTCTTAATATTGTGAACGTAAAAGGATAAAAAGGATAGAATTTAGTGACTTTGAAAGAGGTGTTACATTGGAGATATTATCGGGAAAAATTTTAAATAGACTATCACTTTGATGTCTTGAGGAAATGCAAAGAGACAGGCATCTGTATATGAATCCCGGAATTGGATGTTCTACAAACTCATCCAACGCGATCGATTGCCTGCTGCAATGTGAGATGCATTATTACCGCAAAATAACCTCTTCATCATCAGTAACGAATACCAACAAGCAACAGGGATCACGGTGTACGAAAATATTCTGTCTGCACGATCAGTTGTGATGTCTACATAAACATTTTGGTCTAGCATGCACTTCCAGCTTTGTGACAGTGTTTTGGAAACGTTTCCGTCTGTGTCAGGGAATGAAATGCGTGTAGACATGGATGTTCAGCACTTCACTCTAATCTCTCAGAAAGCCCTGAGGTGAAGTTTACTGAACATTTAGTGAAACATTGTTGGTCGTATGAAGATCAGGCAGCCATGTTCGCCGTCATTAGCTACAGAACTATGCGTTCCTAAATGAAGGAGGAATGGGCCCAAATACTCGTAACTGTATATCGCAAACTTGTTGAAAGCTTGATTGTTGAAGTGTTATATCCGTTCGGTATTAATAGTCAAGATATTAGACAATGGTCAGGATCTATTAGAATAGGCAAAGCATTATCGTCGAATAAAGAATTTTAATATCTCACGTTAGATAAATGTTGACCAGCTAATAGAGAGTTGGTTTTCGTTTGTCTACAAGTCTCTACCTTCTTGGGGATAGTTCCACGTCGGTATTATCTGCCATTTCTTCTGAGGAATCTTAGAAATTCAACAATACTGAAAAGTATTAGCACGGCAGCATAAGAAATTCTAATTGACTGACGAAGAGTTAGCATCTAAATACTACATTGCTATGGAACAGTCACATCAGCTTCTCCAAACTAGTTTGAGCAATACACTAGCTCCACAAATTTCTCCTGTAATTTCTACTTGTTCGTAATGACTGGAATAATACACCTGATTTTGTCGATTCTGACATTCTACTGCTGCATGGATACTGTCGACATTTTTTTGCACTATGCAATGTAAGCCGTTTGATTGCATTGATGATAAGCGTGTATTTGTTTTATGATTATTTTGCCTGTTTCCAGGCAGGAATACCTACCAATAGAAATTAACACTTCGGTTTCTGAACGTTAAAATATCAGGTTGTTGCTTATTACATGTCGGATTTCGAAGTGGGTTCCGCAGCACGGTTTCCACGTTTAGTAGCAAGTACCCATAACAAAGTGGTACATTCCCAGAGATAAACCTATCAGCGACCAGCTGCCTGAAATTTGCATGTCTGCGATGATATTTAATAGCGTTTGAACCCAAGCGAAGATAGTCATGACTTCATACGAATTACGTGGGATAATGCATTAAGAGTTCAGGTTGAATCACACTGCATCCAACGCCTCTCGAAAAATCAATAAGGTATTCGGTGTAGGCACCATAAACGAACGTCTGTCCAACGTTGGTCCGAAAATTCCGGGCGGGAGTGACGGACCTGGCAAATGAGCCACGCGGCAGACCGCCCAACGTGTTGAATGACGTTGATCTGAAGCGATCTGTGGAAGAGGACCCGTCAAAAACTGTTCAGGACCTTGCAGGGGATCATGCTGTATCAGCGTCGACTGTCAGTAGACACCTTACGACCATCGGCAAGGTGAAAAAGCAGGACAAATTGGGTCCTACATGAACTTACGGAAAACCAAAAAGAGCGTCGGTTGGAGGTGTGTACGGAATTGCTTTTGCGCCATGAAGAAGCGGGGATTCTTGATCGCATTGTCACCTGCGACGAGAAGTGGCTCCTATACGACAATAGGAAACAGTCATTACAGTGGCTGGATGCTGATGAACCCCCGCGACAGTTCCCTAAACCCCCGTTGCACCCCAGGAAGCTCATGGTTACAGTTCGGTGGAACATTCGTGGTGTAGTGCATTACATCTTCCTGCAGCAGGGGGAGACGATCACCGCTGCGACCTACTGTCGTGAACTGCATCGTATGCACACAAAACTGTGCCAGAAACAACCTGTACTTGTGCATCGCAAGGACGTCCTTCTGCTGCATGAGAACGCGCATCCGCACGTTGCACGAACAACCGTGCAGGCGCTACAGGCTCTGGGCTACGAGGTATTTCCACACACCCCCCCGGGCTCTCCGGACCTCTCCCCTACCGTCTACCATCTTTTCCAGACTTGGACAATTTTCTCCGGAGGAAAACATTCCTAACCCAAGCAGACGTCGAAAACGCATTCCGGGAGTTTATTGAGTCCCGTGACCATGGATTCTATCGGAGAGGCCTCGAGAAGCTGCCAAATCGTTGGCAACAATGTTTGGATTGCAATGGGGGTTATTTCGAATAGCACGTGTGAAGGTGTTTTTTCTAGAGGGCCGTTAAAGATGACCTCTGCAATCCGACATTTGACATGAAACGACCTGATACTTTCGAAAATTTTATGTTATCCCAACTCTAATTATGTTTTTGTGTTACTAAACACAGAAAAACTAATTTTCATGAAGAACAGGAAAGGAATTTAGCGTTTAGAGCAGAAAGCATAAAATTTAACTTACAAAATTTAAAGTTGTTTTAATTGTTTTTGGTGAATAATGAAATGAAAAATACTTCAGACACTTAAATTCATTGTCGAGAAGGACGAGCCCAAAAGAAGTTGGATATCATCCATTATTTTAATGAAATGTCTGAAAAGAACTCGTTTTAAACAGCCGAGTTTCGAGAAAATTTAATTACACATTCAAGTAAAATATCGTTTAAATGTTTTTCCCCTCCTTAAGAAATGAAGTTAGCCTTGTATAAAAATTAAAAATTCGTTTGCAAAACAAACTTAATTGGCGTTCTACTAGGACTGGTTACCTTGACACTAATTGAGATGGCAGCTGTTACCATGACAATTAAACAAAAGGCCGGAAAATCGGGCGTCTTGTCGAGCCCTTTCAAACTGACGACGCCAACGCTCTCCTCCAGCGACGATGTCATGGAGTTGTTCGTTAGGGCGTCTATGTAGTGGATCCAGGCCTTGGCGGCGACAGCTCCTCCAATGGCCAGCTCCAGGATGAGCGACCAGCCGACGACAAAGGCAGCCAACTCGCCGAGCGTGGCATATGCGTATACGTAAGCTGAGCCGGCACGCGTGAAACGAGATCCCAACTCGGCATAACATAGTCCTACAAAATATAAAGAAAAAAGAAAAAGATTTTTTTTTATTATCGGTTCGTTTTAATTTAAAAACGGATTTAAATTTAAGTATACAAATCTTATGCAGCTTTGAGACCGTCAGTTTTTTTTTTATAAAAACAAACGTGAAAACTACATGATATAAACAGTAATTACTTTTCTTCCTAATGACATAGAAAGCTTTTGTAAATAATTTATGGTCCCATATTATTCAAATTAGGTAATTATTCAAGCTATCCCTTAGTAGTTGTAAGTGGTCATGATTAAGACTAAAAATATCTACAGTTGTCAGTTTTTCTGACTGATAAAGACACATGGCGAGGTACTGTGCCTTCCTGTGATTTCTCTTCTATCGACTGTACACAGTTCTTCTAAGTACGTCGGGAGTATTAATAAAATTTTGCCTACACAAATTGTGCGTGACAAACAGGCTTCCAAGAGGACTGAAAGCAAAACATGGGTAATAAAGCGGGCCACTTTATATAGTCTGCGTGAGAAACATGGATATTCAAAATACTTCTTGAATACTTATCACTATGCTTTTTTCCCTGTATATTAAAATCATTGATATATTGCTAATTGGCTTTTATTATGTTTGAAAAAATATATTCGTATATTTAAATTTTTTCCTCTTATCACAGGCATCTATGTTAAATTTGACAGACACATTCTTGTTTAAATTCTTGTCTTTTTAAGGGGAAGGGTTTCATTAGGTTTTAACTGGAAAATTTAATCAAGATTTTCTTCAAGTAAATTAACAGGCTTATTATTATTCTGCTAAATTTAAATGTTAATAATAATTCTTTTTATAGAGATTTTTTGGAATAATAAGGCAGATGGAAGGAGGAGATGACAATCCAATATCATCTCAGTTCCTTTACATATAGGGTGTTGCAAAAATATACAGAACAGCACTCCTGGGTAGCCTATCCTCTCGCTTCAGGGACCGCTTCATAAAATGATAATTGGGAAATTTTATTTTGTTAACCCATTTACGCCGAAATTGGTAAAAATGGAAATTGAGATTTCATATCTTAAATTTATATTCTGTAGCATGTAAAGACATAAAAAATAATTTACAAAGACATACAAAATAATTACAAGAATATAATTAAAAAGGGGCCAAAAACTAAATATCACAGCTTCTAACAGTCCAAGTAACCTCAAGTCCACTGTCCTGGCAATAATTTTCACACCTCGTAAAACGAATTCATTGTTAACTCGGGACTCATTGTAAATTATTTTTTATGTCTTTACATGCTACAGAATATAAATTTAAGATGTGAAGTCTCAGTATCCATTTTTACCAATTTTGGCGTAAATGGGTTAACAAAATAAAATTTCCCAATTATCTTTTATGAATTGGCCCCTGAAGCGAGAGGATTGGCTACTCAGCAGTACTGTCCTGTATATTTTGCAACACCCTGTACACAAGGGGGTAACAAAAAAGTATGGCCAAACTGTCAGGAAACATGTAGAGGAAGAAAATATATTATATGAACGTGGGCCCGGAAATGCTTTATTTCCATGTTAGAACCCGTTTTCACATGGATAGGTGACAAATGGATAGGTAGAGGTGGAACAATTTCTTGGCCTCCACGCTTTTCGGACGTAAACCCATTAGACTTTTATTTGTAGGGGCATTTGAAAGCTCTTGTATATGAAACCTGGTACAATATGCAGAGTGTCTTCGTTCCCGTATTGTGGAAGGCTGCGAAACAATACGCAATTCTCCAAGGATACATCAGCGCATCCGGGATTCAATGCGACGGCGGGTTGATGCATGTATCCATACTAATGGAGGGCATTTTGAACATTTCCTGATAGAAAGTTTCAGGTGATACTAGTAAATTCTGTTCCTGTGCTATATCAATCTTAAATTTCATTCAAGAACAAGGTTAATTCGGTGAAGGCAATATACAATTCCTTCGAACGTATCAAGATGCAAACCTACCTTTTGGTTCTTTGTCATCATTCGAATAACAGTAATGTAATTAATGAAGAATTATAGAAAATGAATTCTAATGTGGAAATAAGCGTTTTCAGACCCATGTCCATATATTTTCTTCCTCTAGATGTGAGGAATATTTCCTAAAGTTTAGCCGTATCTGTTTAATCTATAGTAAAACCTCCAAAAAATTATCTAACGTTCAATAGTCACCTGTTGATTTGTTAATAAGATTAAAAGATCTTGGAAGAAAATAACTCAAAAAATTAAAGATTTGCAAGTAAGCATCATTACTGACAATATTCTGGTAGATCCAGCAGTTGAAACTATTAAAGTTGACTGTGAATCAAGCATGCTAGCTTTAACAAGTAATATAATTCATTTACATATTGTAATTCGTATTCATTTATTATTCGTGTTGTTAATCAAAAGTCAAGTGATATAATTATAGCAAAAATAAAAAAAAACTCAAGAAAATTTTCTCAATTGTAAATAAAATAAACCCTTTATTTATATAAAAAATAAGTTTCAGTTGTTAATTTTTTACCTATATCTTTTAAATTAAAAAAACACAAGAAATGTTAAAATAAAGCATTAAAATAATTATAGAAAATAATATATAATTTATAATTTGGGCTAAAATCAATTAAAATTAGTACTATTACATAAATTGTATTCTTTAATTAAGTCGACTATTCTTTGCTTATAGACTACTTTGCGTACAATGACATCTGGAGGATTTCTATGCGTAAGGTCATCTTTTTAGGTGGAATTCCCAAACCTCTTACATTTAATAGCCATGGCAGAGCTGAATATTAAAAGGGTAACCTAACAGGTTTGTTATATATTATTATAATTTTAATATAAAATATATTACTAAAATGGCTTATAAGTGGGATAAGTTTTCACTAGTTTGAACTGCATTATAATATCCAGTAAAATTTATGAAATTTCTCCAAAAGATATGGCATTTTAAATGGGTTTTTTTTTTAAATCCACTATCCATCAATGGATTTAATAACGATTGAGAATATGACAAGAGAAAATTATTCATAAACTCTTAACTTAGGATACGAAAGATCCTTGTTGGCGAAAGAATATATGGATTGTGGGATTTATGCCTCATCCCCTTAAATTCTTTTTTATATCCTAAAATATGCAACGTTCAAATGGAATCATTCGAAAGGATTGATGTGACACCAGCGATCAATCACTTGGAATCGACGAAACCTGTGACAATGCATGCTATTTCTTTGTTAAAAAAAAAAAAAGGCATTCCCACCTAAATGCACCAATCGTGTTGTCTCATTCTACAATGTGAATGTGGATCGCCCGTATTATTTCTACTAAATCCAAAAATCTTAAGAAATGGCATTCGTGGATGAGGGATAATGAACAGAAATGAAAGGAATTGAACTCACTCCTCAAAAAAGTATGATTTTTTTTTTTTTTTTTTTTTTTTACCCTGAGATTGGTGTCAGGTGACTACATTTTTTAATGACAAATATTTCATTAACTCAAACAATGTAGGATTAATTTTGACCAGTTTGTGTGGTCGATGGTGAAACGGCATCTAAAAATAGAGCTTGCGAGCTATCTAATTTACTAATCTCTTCACCAACTGGAACTCTTTTATAAGAGTTTGGTAGAAATTACAGGGCAAAACGTTCTAATAGTTTAATATTCTGATTCCCTAACCTAACCACAGAAGAGAATTTTATTTATAGTGTTTACTTTTTCTGAGTTATTCCGTTTTTGTTAATTTATTCCGAACAGTGAAATAACGCTGTTAAGGTAATGAAATCTTTTGCTTTAGTCCGTAAAAAAATACTTTGTAGGCGAGGTAGCACCGAAAAGAAAGCGACGAGTTCGTCGCCAAGCAAGAGGCACGAATTAACTGAATGTTTCCTATTTATAGTCCTTGAAACGTGATAAGTGATTATCGCTGGCAACCAAATTGACATGATTTGCAGGCTTTGAGCAGTGGGCATCAGTTCTGTTCAGTAGTTGGGATTTTAATTTTAATTTTCGTGTGTTAGAAATAGATTTCATCACAATTTTAACATAAGCTGTAATTTAATCTTTTAAAAGTCAAATGTTAACAGCAGTGTCAAATTAGTGAGAAGAACAACCCATTCTTTGTCACTTCTGGAGCAATTGGCGAGTAAATTCTAATAAAATGAAAAATGAAGTGAAAAAAAGCAAATCTTGTTACGAGGCAATTTTATCCATTAGGTTGAAGGGGCCAACATTCTTCTTTCCACTGAAAGGGGTCTCGTCGTAGGAATTTTATGGCTGAGTAAATTGAATTTCCCCTCTTTTCCTTCTGCCTCCATTACCCCCACCTTTTTAATTAATTCTAACGGAGAAATTTTCTATTCAACAGCGACCTCCTTTTTTCCCCCCTCTTTCAAGCCTCATTCTTTATGGGAAAGATGGAAAGGAACAATCAGTCGTTAGTTAATTTATGCCAATACATCTCTGATTGGATAACGTTTAAGGAAATTAAAAGATTTCCTATCAGCTAATAAAAATAATTGCGTCGATACATTCCAAGCGAACATTATATCGATTAACTTTTATAGATTCTTTCCTTTTGTTACTAACGTTTGTCATATTTTCCAAGTGATTATTATAATAGCAGGAATTATAGAAATTCCAAAGACTTTGTCACATTGAATTTCATTATTTAGCGTTTATTTCATATGTTGGTCTAACTTCATATAATGCCTATTCACGTTCAACGTAATTACATAAAATATTTTCAAGCATAGCCGATTTCAATTTCAATTTGAGCTTGCTTAGAACTAAGGTCAGTCCGGTAATTATAAACTCAGACAGTTTTCTCCTGATTCAAATAACATACAGGGTGATTCAGTCAATTTCTGACCATTTCAGTACTATGATTTATTGACCCATTAATGTTTACAAACTTAGCATTTCAGTATGATATTTTAGGCAGTTCGGAGTTTTTATTCCCGTGGAAAAGTCTTGATGATATGCTCAATGTGGCCACCACGAACGTTTTGAATTGCTCGCAGCCGAATGGTGAAGTTGTTCATAACTCTATCCAGGATTTCTGCATCCACAAGGGTGCAGCAGTCGACGATGCTTTGTCGCAGCTGGTCTAGGATTCTTGGTGCTGTAGTGAACACACTGTCTTTAAGGAACCCCCAGAGATAAAAATCACATGGGTTTAGGTCGGGACTCGTAGGGGGCCAAAGGGGGGTCGGGACTCGAATCGATCTGGAAACCTGTTTGAAATGACACGATTTCCGAATTTCTGATTGAGAAAGTCTACACTTCATTAGTGGTGTGAGGCCTAGCCTCATTCTGTTGAAACCATTGATGTCGAAGCGGTATACGCCTCCTTCACAGCTCGGGGATGAAGAAGGTTTCCAACATGTTAAGGTAAGCCTGTGACGTTACGGTGCCCTCAAAAAAGAATGGACCAATGATGCCTCTTTTGGAAATCGCGCACCAAGCCATAACCTTTCGTGGATGGAGAGGTGACTTATGGATCTCATGAGGGTGCTGGGAACCCCAAAAACGAACGTTGTGTTTATTAACGTCACCTGACAGATGGAAGAAGGCCTCATCTGACACCTACAGGTTGTCCACAATGTCCTGGTTGGCTTCCATTTCTGCTCCAAACTCCAACGCAAATTGTTGTCGCTTCTGTCTTCCAGCGTCTGTTAACTCCTGATAAACATGGATCTTATACGGGAACAGGTGTAAATCCTTTATCAAAATTCGCCACGTCGTGGTATACGACAGCCCTTCTTCAATGGATAGGCGGTGAACAGATTTTTTGATAGGGGAATCGACCAATCTTGTGCGAACATTTTCGACAACTTCGGCCGTTCGAACACGAGCTTCGCTCCCGCCTTTTTTCTTGCCTTTAACACATCCAGTGGCACGAAATTGCTTGACAGAATCCATGATTGCTTGCCTGCCTGGTGCGTCTCGACACTTATACTTCTTCCGGAACTTTCTTTGCACGGTTACAGGTGATTTTTGTCTCGAAATACCATTCGACAACCTTGCATTTCTGCTCTATTGATAAAGCGGGCGCCATTTTTCAACAATACGATTTTCGTTGCAACAATACAAACTCCAACTATTTAGAAATTCGATATGGCGCTCATATTCTTTCAATTGTTTATCCCTAATGCACGTCATTCGAGTGAAATGGTCAGAAATTGACTGAATCACCCTGTACAATGTTATGTTAAATTTTGAGAATCATCCGACCAATCTTTATTATACAATATGATGTCTGAAAAGCGAAAAGTAATAACACAGCTGAAACAGATGTAATTAACGTATATCAAATACAATAACGGTTCAGTATCTATTTATTAAAAACTCAAACAGGAGAAAATCTTATGAGCGAATTTTAATATCTAATTGGACCTCCTGGCTTTTGGATATCCTTAAACACTATCTGGCAATGATGGTACCAGTTTATGAAACATTGTCTTTGGAATTTGTCTCCAGACTGAAATTATTGCTGCTTGTAAGCTTAGAGTATTGTTGTCTACTTTTCATTAGCATACAAGAACATTCCAAACGTTTTCCATAGGATTGAGGTCCAGCGAACATGCCAGCCAATCCAAAAGGTCGATTTTGAGCGTTTCGCTACATGAATAGATGTTATCTTGCTGAAATAAAAACTTTTGGCCTGCAATTATATTGGCATTTGGATGTAGACCTTCTTCTAGCATGTTTTTATATTTTTTTACACCATTTTCTTGTCCACTCAGAACAACTAATGAAATTGAACCATGCCAACTGAATCCTCTCCACACAATCAAAGACCACTCCTTGTTTTTTGAACAGAATTCTGTTTCTTTTCTTATGTCGTGCCAATAATATTTCCCGCAGTCTGGGCCATCTAAATTAAATTATTTTTCATCGGTAAAGATGGCCGTTTTCTAATCTTGCCAGGATATTTTGTCTTTGGCTCATGACATACACTTTTGTTTATGGTCTGATGTTAACCTCAGTGTTCTTCTGGTATTTAATGACACCAAAAGCTTTTACGGTGTTTTTAATAGTTGATTTTGAAACTGACATGGTGGATCTGCAGCTAACGTACGACATGTCGTGTTCTTTCTCAAAGCGTTTACAACAGTTTTTGTCGTAATGCCAACTTTTGTAGCTTTCCTGATCCTTTTTTTTTCCTCACAATTTTCATGCAACGAAAAATAATGCTGGACAACAGTCTTCGACCTATTAATATGATCAACAATGGCCCTTAGATCTTTAAGGCGTCAATTTCACCATTTTCATAGTCATTTAAACCCTTGCCTCGTAGCATGATGTATCCTATCAAACAAAACGCAAAGATCCCATACTCATTTTATTTAATAATAATAATAATAATAAATTAGAATAATTACCGGTATATTAACCTAATGCACATTTCTTAAACAGTTGATTTTGTTGTTTGTGAATAGTGAGTTTATATTTTCTGGACACTGCAGTTTGGGCGTCTATAGTGTTCACAAATTACTTTTTAATACACAAATATTCAAAACATCGATAGGTTACGTTAGTGCACTGTACTATTTTAAGGATATATGTGCACTCAAATTTATCTAATGTTGCAGTATCACATTTGCATGGTAAATCAAACTGAATATGATAATGAAAGAGCACCTTAACCCCTTCAGTCACCTTGGCAACATATGTTTCCAACTTGTATCTTGGACATTTACCTTGTCAAAAGTGCGGTATTTTTTTATGTTTTGTAAAATTTCGTACTAAATAAATGACATGAATAAAATCTGTTGATTCTCTAATAAATATGTATATTTCGGTAGCAAATATAGCCATACATGTAAAAAGATAATAAAAAATGTTAATAAATAAAAAACTGCTGGTTATGTTTAATGTAACAGTACCAATATAATAAATGTAAAAACAAAATTTTTACAATCGAATTTAAGGTCTGTGTCTGAAGGGGCTACATAATGAAAGAGAATTCCAGTCTTTCTTGATGCGTTGCCTTTACAAAGGTGCACTTTAAAAATATACACAGGTTATCATTATTGCACAAAATCCTCGACTGTATATTAGCGTAAGAATTTGCTAAATTAGAATTTTACTAGCATTTGCTTTCACATGCGTGAAATGATATCCCAACCAAGAAATCACTCGAGCCGAAACACATGAAGCATTTGTATACAAAAACAGGATCATCTTACAAAAAAAAACAAGACCATATTAATGTAATAAAGATTAAACAATTGTGTAAACGGGAGAGGGTGGTTTAAACTGTGTAATGAAAGCATTGACACCGCCGCCATTTTCTTATCGCCCTCTTTCTTCTCGTGCTTTCTGGTGAGATTGTGATTTTACGATCGTCCAGTGGCGGCGAGATTTCATTTGGTATGCCAACCACACCCAAGTTGGCGGGGAAAATATGACGCTCGTAAAATGATGTCTCTGTCTTATCTTCGAGCAAAAGTCTTAAAATAGACTTTTCCTTTCAACGTTAAAAAGAGACACGGGTTCATTAAAGGTTTTGTAACGAAACGAGGGAAATTTTTTTCCCTCAACTTAATCAGAGCGAAAGAGATGAAAGTTTTTTAAGCGAACCCAATTCTGATCAAGAGATCAGATTGGTAATTAAATGAAACGTTAATTCAAGAAAGTTTCCCGTAATTGGACGGTGTAATTAAAGAATTTAGATGGTGAATTGAATAATGACTGAATTTTTGAACGGTATTAATTAAAAAATATTACGTTATGGAAGTTTAATTGCCTTTTCATTATTAATTGAAAGCATTCAAGATTGGTTATGGCTGGAAACATTTAAGCCGAATAATTAAGAGAATTTCCTAATAAGTTTTTGAAGACGGGCGACAAATATAACTGGGTCTAATTATTAATGAAGAAAGTCATGCAGAAATGGCCGATTCGGAATTCAAAGAAATTTCTTTTTCATATCCCGACAAATTCTTAAATATCAATGTTTTTATAAAAGTAACCTTCTCTAGTCATCAGCAGTCTATATTCTTCCCAAACGAAAGTTTGACTGAGCGTGACCAATTAAATTTCCAATTTTATTTGTTAGACATTGTTAATTTTACTTTGAAAGAATGTCTAACAATTGAAAATTAAATTGGACAGGCCTAGTCAAACTTTCGTTAAACGAAGTAAAGTCAGTTAAAGCTAAAAGTCGAGGCAACAAAATTTACCTTACAAGACAATTCATTAACCTTCGAGGAAATAAGTTTTTAATACGAAAATAAATTTTTTACCTTATGTTGGAATATATTATTCCTTCCTTTGACCAACTTATCTTGTTCTCAGGATAAGCATTTCTTAATTATTAATATCCTGAAATACCGTATTCCTAAGAAAACATAGAAATACAGTATTTAATATTCAATACACTTTACCTAAAAATTTGAAGGTATCATCAGGGAAGAGGGAGGAGGTATCATTTTAACTTTTAATTATTCAAATAGATTCCAAATCGAGATTACAAATTGTTGTAAGAGTTGGTGACAGAGGTGCTCAAGGGACGCCAAGCTAGAATAAGTGGTCGCTATATTAGGTACACCGTAGGAGATACGCGAGAGCAGTAATGTGACCACGATCGGACTATTTCTAAACTTGTCAAGTGCCAGGACAGAATTCTCGGCGTCCGGGACTGTACTGAGAATATGTTTAGATTTCTCGCGTCTGTTTTTTTTTTTTTTTCCGTCGTCACAAAGTTAGTGGAAAATGTGGATTGCTTCTAGTAATATGGCATTCGCCGATATTTTTCAAGTGAAACGGGGTTAGTGGATAACTGGTCATAGCAAAAGTCAAGCAAAAGAAAGAAATTCAAGCTGCGGTTTAATGAAGGCATTCTATAGTCTGAAGGGGCCTTCGTATCGCAGCTTAACTTAAAATATTTTCTGTAAGGCGCTATAAAATATGCAATCAGTTCCATAGCCTACAACAATAAAGGAAAGCCTACCGAATAGTGCTCCAAATGGTGATCCAATATGCAACAATGCGTAGAGTTAACTTGCAACGTCGCCTCTAGTTAAAAAAAAAAATGGCCAACGAATTGCTTCTTTGAAATTAAAAAAAAATTTGTCATTATTAACATTTGGATAATTTAATTAAACGTATGCAAAGGAAAGACACTAATGTAAGTGTAATACCTTTTAAAATCATAACATATTAAATTTTTATAATTTTGTGGCTATTATTTTTAGAATAACACTGGCCTGTTAGGGTCTATCAAAATGAACAAAGGTTATGGTGAAATATGTATTTAAAAATTTGTGTTTTGCTAATCTCTTGCTCCGCAATATTTTTAATAAACAATTTTATTTCCTTATGACTTTTGAACACGTAAGGGGTCTTTCCATCTTTCTTTAAAACACTCGGGGATCCGTCGTTCTCGTTAGATATTTCTTTGCTTTAGTTCATGGTTTCTTAAAGTGGGGGGTCGTAAAAAAATCCTTGGGAGGTCGCAGAAAATTTGATGGAACCAAGATCTATAAACACATATTATGCCATGTGTTTATACGAGATTTTGGGTGGAACATATACACATTAGGACGCCCAATTGGAGAGTCGCGGTTTCCTTTGAATTTTTAAGTGTGAAAAGGGGTTGCGAGCCAAAAAGTTTAAGAAACACTACTTTAGTTCATTTAGATCCCTAGGTTTTGTAACTTAGACAAATGAGTCAACATCTCACCAGAGATAAATGACTGAAGAAGTGAGGTCAGATAAGCAACGCGCCCAGGCAATAGAACCGACACATCCTCTCCATCTTCTTGACAGGTACAGAAATGCCAGGAATAGATGAAAAAAGGAACTCTT
Source organism: Rhysida immarginata (assembly GCA_023313115.1). Lineage (NCBI taxonomy): Eukaryota > Metazoa > Arthropoda > Chilopoda > Scolopendromorpha > Scolopendridae > Rhysida > Rhysida immarginata. Next base: position 1,460,701 of record JAHWFO010057280.1, read on the forward strand.
GAAAATATGCAATGCAACAGTGTTTTTCAACCTTTTTCTATCAGCGGACCGGAAGCATAATTAAAATAAATTTCACGGAACGGTAACAAACTTGCATTAAATTATATTATCTGCAAATTCCCTGTGTAACAATTTTTTGGGGAAGTTCCAATGATTTCGATTGTATTTTTCGTCGGCCGGAAATTTTTTTCCGTCAATAAACATTACTATACAATATGAAAATGTGGCAAAATATCATTTTGGAATCCGCGTAAGATAGTAAACAACTAAGTTGAGAGCTGCCTACCAGGTGGCATAACGAGAAACTGCACGTTCAAAATTTCGCATCATTGCAATAATAGAGCCGAGGTTTCCGGGATTATGATCTCGAAAGCCTCGAAAGGGCAGCGCTTTCCTTTATAGTTGTAGGCTATATCAGTTCTGACTTCAAATGGCCTAAGGACAAATATTGCTTTTAAGACACTAAGGTCCAACATGTTTAAAGATTTGCATTAAAAACATATATCTACATTTATACGGAACATGTATTTGATGGATTAGAAAACTGGAAAGACTATGCTCGAACAGTCTCGGCAACAAGTGCCTCTACAATTGGCATAGTAGTGTCATGAGCTGCGTCGAGAAGTTTTCATATTATCAAGCTATCAGTAGCCTTGTGAGTGGCTTTGCTCATTTATTAATCTCGCAGCAAAGAATGTGGAATTTAAGGCAATAATGAGCTTTTTAAAAGGCCATGGTTCATATACATTAAAATTTCGTGAAAATATAAAGAAGTATTCAACCTTCAGACAAAGAAAACGCATATGCATTAATGAATTGAGTGATATACATAAACTAGAATACAAATGTAAATTCATTCCTTATAATTATTCCTTTGCGCTTATACATTTTCATCTACATTTTCAACTATTAAAGATGTGTATTTTTCATTTTACCTTAGCTTAAAAGTAATTCGCCTATGTCGAGCATTTTATATCAAACCGATTTTAGTAAGCACAATTCATAAAATTTACATATAACAAAGTAAAAGGCGAATAGGACGAGGCAGAGAAATATGCAAATTAGACAACAGACACACAATGGTGTCCAAAGGAATGACATTGAATCCCAGTGAAATTAAACTGACGCTCTCGAAATTGGAATCCAGCAAACTCCGTTAAGCACTTGAATGATACTGATTTTTTTTAATCAAAAACCGTGCTATTCGTTCATGCGAGCCAGGTTCGTGAATATGTATTGTTGCAATCTAATTAAAAAAACAATTATCTATGAATTCATGCCATTGTCAATTTTTACACACATTAATAAAGATCCAGAGATTGGCAAAAACAACGATCAGTTTTGCAGCGGGTATATCGACGAAATTACCGTTTTTAATATATAGAAGACGAAAAGGTTTTTTTTTATATATCTGCTTCGGTTCAAAAAATAAAAGGGGGGTTCAGACTTTTGTATTCACCCTGTAGATTGTATAGACTGTGCGTGAAATACGTAATTGTAAATATTCTGGGGTTGTAAGAGAGCCTATCGGGAGGTAAATTTATAATTGATGGAGTAGACCATTCCATAAATACAGGGTGGTTATAATTAAAGTGACACCATTTAGACCCTTCTAGCGGCCGTTCTAGTAATCAGATTTTGACGAAACTTGAGATATGTTATACAGACCATGGGGAAGAGAATTTTGTTATAAAAAATTAGTTCACATTTTGACCGCTACGTCAAATATGGCGCTGGTCATGTAAGAAACTATCTGAGAATTTTTACTCAATCAGAGACGTTATACAAATGAGATGTAAAATTAGAAAAGCTTTAAAATGACAGTGAAATTAAATGTAAAGTCATTCTTCACGATGGCTTTAACTAAAAAGGATCGAGCTTTATTGGTGAAGTTGTTTTACCAGAACTGCAATAATGCTTCTGCTGCACTAAGAGAATATCGACGTTTGAAAAACTTGCGAAATGGGCCTATGTCCATTAATGGTTTAAAAAAGATGATTAAGAAATTTAAAGAAACTGGTGAGTTGGGTGTGCTGCCAGGGAGAGGAAGGAAACGAATTGCAAATGAGACTGGAAGACGCTGTTGCTGCTGTAGTGGAGAGTGCTTCAATTTCCTAATATTCTTCAGCAAGTGCTCAAGCCGTATCACGTGATTTGTCTATTCCGTGATCTACGGTACAAAAAGTTTTGCGTTCCATTTTAAAGTGGTATCCATACAAGATCTAGGTGGTTCAAAAGTTGCTTCATGAAGATCCGGAAAAACGCACTGATTTTGTTGCCAATTTCTGTCGATAATGCGTGGCCATGGAACATTTTGTGGTCAGATGAAGCGCATTTCACACTAGACGGAGCAGTGAATGGAGCGCATTTCACACTAGACCCAAAACTGTCGCATCTGGGGTACTGAAAAGCCGATGGTTGTGCAAGAAAAGCTTTTGCACTCTGATTAAGTGACTGTATGGTGCGGATTCACTTCACAGTTTATTCTTGGCCCCTTTTTCTTTGAAGAGAACACTCCTCAAGGCACTAAAAGATGTTCAGTCACTGGTGCTCGTTACTGCAACTTCTGCAGCAAAAAGTCATTCCTGCTTTACAAGAAAGACAATGTTTAGACACTACTGTCTTTATGCAAGATGGTGCAACACCCCACATTGCACGACAAGTGAAGGAACTGAAGATGATCTTCATGCTCATTTTGGAGATGATCGGGTGATTTCGAGGACTTTTCCAACTGCATGGCCTCCTCGTTCACCGGACTTCTGGTTGTGGGGATATTTGAAAGATAATGTCTATGGAGGAAGAATACGGACTGTCCCTGAATTGAAAGCAAGCATAACACGCCATATCACTGCGATTCCTCAGGAAACCTTTCGCTCTACTGTGGAACATGCAATAATGCGCTTTGAACATGTCATTGACACAAATGGAATGCACATTGAACAAATGCTCTGATTTTATATATTTCTCTGCTTCTAACTTGTTTTTGTTATTATTCATGCGCCATATTTTAACGTAGCGGTCAAAATGGAACTAATTTTTTTTATTGCAAAATTCTCTTCCCCATGGTCTGTATAACATATATCTCAAGTTTCGTCAAAATCTGATTACCAGAACGGCCGCTAGAAGGGTCTAAATGGTGTCACTTTAATTATAACCACCTCGTACATGGCGCTATATGGAAATCGTTTCCTGAAAGTAGAGATGATCTCACCAAATACAGATTGTCTAGTAGAACGGTAATTAGGTCTCCGAAGTATATCACTTCCGGATGTACAGATGTTTCTGGTCACAAGCGCGGAATAAAATTTCCCACAGGTTACGCTTGAAATAAATAGACAGTTGGCATTGATTGAGAAAATAAAACTATAGCCTTCCGGACTGAGAGGGTTTCTTTCGCCTGGTCATAGGCGAATCGTTCTCAATTAATTATCATACTGGCATTATTTCTGTATTGCTCAAATACAATCCCAGAATAAATGTTGGCGATGCCTAAATAGATATCCACATGGGCAAACGATGCCTATTCCTTTCTCATAGCCAACCACAGAGAACTATGCTGCACATGGGCATCACAGCATAAAGAAAATATTATGCATGCGTAAAAGTTTTCGTGTTCTTGAAAGTGCTTATTTACAGAATATCTCGTAAAATACAACCATACTTTTAGGTTGCTATAAAACAAAAACAAAAGATTATTCAAACTTAGTTTATTGCAATTAGGTTTGTGTAAGTAATAAATCTGCAACGATACTACATTAAGGTAATTATTTAAAAATTGAGACCATAAATTTTTCATCGTTGTATCTTAATTGTGATTGAGTAGAAATTCCGCATCTAATTAGAATTGCTTAAGAATTTAAAACAAGATAACGCGCGAGATTTATTTATAAGGATGAAGTTAAATAATAGATGGCAACAGTATTAAATTGATCAAAACGCGTGTAATTAAGAAACACGTAGTGCAGCTTAGCCAACGCTTTTATAACGTTGTAAGGAAACCTTTTAGCAGCCCAAAAAAAGTTCCCGTCTCATTAGGTGCTCAAGCGTTCGGATCTTGAGTGGAGTCCTACTTTAAAAGTCCCTTGGGTCCTGTAGTAAAGGCTCTATTTGAAAACCCGCTCACGGCAAGTTCAACTTTTAATAAAATATTATCATAAAATCCTCCAAAAACAGCTGTGCATCAGTCAACCACGTGACTTGGTTTTTCCCTCCTCTCTCTTTTTCTTTATCCTCGCGAGCACCGCTGGAATTAATAATGAAGCAAATGACTCTCTTATATCTAATGAGGTTCTTAGTTTCAATCTTTTTTATTCTTGACGAAGGAAAATAATAAGAGAAAACAGTTCCCAGGATACACGCGCTTCACCTCTTCTTTTTAGTCCCAAGAACGGATTTTCTTCTAAACTTCAAAATCAAATCTGATTTGCTTAAAAAAGGCAAATTTTCTCATATATTTTTCTCCTATATGAAAAACAACTCTTTAAGTAGCAAAGGCGAAAAGAATTTCTATGTTAGAAATAATAAAAAGAGTTTGCTTTCGCTGTGAAAAATGATGTAAAATATGCTGCGTAATGGTTAGAAATCATTACGGATTTAAACAGACCCCTTTTTTATTAAAAAATCTATGGAGACAAAAAGAATTTACAAAAACTGATGAGATTTATCGTGATAATTTTAAAAAATTGAATAGTTTTCTACAGGATAACTAGTTTTAATTTATATAAAATAATTAATTTAAAATAAATTTATCTTCTACACCTTACCTAAAATATACAGCTTTTAAAATTTTGATTTATATGTATGTAAGTAACAACTGTGGCAACTTGACTAGAACATGAAAAAAGTATAACGAAACCACAAATCCATAAAGAAATATCTTTAATGGCTCGAATGGGCTGTTTCTGTGACGTGTGTCACGATGCTTATTTAGATGTTGCATTTGTCAAGTTTATTTTTTTCTCCGCAGTTTTGTATGTTTTTATCTTAACTTTTATGATTTTTTGTTGTAAGCTAAACTTGGTTGGCTATTGTTGCATTTGGGACAATGAAAGGTTATTAGTGATTATTATTGAGAGGAACGAGAAAAAAGAAAAGGATTTATACTGACAAGAGCTGGAGTTTGAAGAGGAGTTAGGTTTCTCTTCATGCCTATCGGACCACTTTGATTGAAATGGATGCAATCTACAAATCCAAAGGGAACCCTTCTCATCAGCATTAACAATGCGAATAAATGGATAATGGCAGTTGTCCGGGTGGCAGTTGTCCTTGAACAGGATTTTCCTAAGGAGAGGAACAGCATAGCCCGACGAAAAACCCAATGTATAAGCCGAACTGGAAGACAGATGATCTGACGCCATCTTACGTTCCAATTTGCTGGGCGATATGATGAACCCCTTCAAGGTAATTGCATATTATTGATACAAGGGTATATTGCTTATTGTCATGATTAATATGAATTATCGGGAGTTGATCTCTAGAATGAGCAAGATGAGCTAGCGCAGTTAGAATTATAGTTTTAGGTAAATCTGCCCCAATTTTCATAGCTGTCGACTAGTGGATGAGAGTTGTGTTCTAGTCTGGGAAGTTAAATGTTGTTGGAGACATGGTAAATTGTGAGAATTCACTCCATCAACAATTAACCTGTGTGTGTAAGTTTAACTTTGCACACTCTGTATTATGCTTGTCTATTTATGAAAACCGTGATCAGAGCACATGTGGCCTACCTTTTGGTCTTGTAATTAAGAGTGGCTAGAATTAAGTTGTGTGCATCTGTATTTTGTACTCTTGGCCTCAACCTAAATGTTACAAATGTCACAGTCTACCAAATGATATGTATGGTCAATATTAGTGAAGAAAGGATAACCTGTACTGTTTTGCTAAAATAGAAAACTCTAGGCTCAGATAAAATTAAATGGCAATCTATTTGAGAGTGGATATTGGTCTAGTGGATAAGAGCAAGAACCTGTTGTTGTGTTTTCATATGTAAAGTGTAGTTTCTGGGAATTCATTAGTAATTCAGAATTTTGTGAGGTGTAAAACACAGGTGTTAGTTTAATGTATATGTAACAGTTGCGTTAATTGTATTAATGATTGACTGGAGAATATTGATTATTTGGGCAGCGTTAAGGGACTGTTTTGATTATTTGGATTGTGTGGACTATATTTGAATCATTGACCGTTACTGCCTTAATGGATCATGGGGTAATGTGTTTCTCTTAGATTACGAATGTGAAAATAATCCTATGGATATTTACAGAGTGTTATTCTAGTGACAGCAATTTTGTCGATCATAACCTTTAAGTTGTTTAAAAAACCAAATTACCTTCACTGTGGATAAATAACATCAATGGTAACACAATGAGCCAAAACCGCTTTTCCACAACAAAATACGTATCCAGGCGTAATAAATATTTTGTTGTGGAAAAATCGGTTTTGGCTCATTGTGTTACCATTTAAGTTGTTTAGTTAAATAAACGAAGTTATGCATGTAGTGAAATCCCTTTATCACTCTAAGACATTAAATAAAAGGTATTATATTATAGGAGTTAAATAAAATGAATCAGGGGTATTTTTGTACGATCCTCTAAGGAATTGTAACAACTACCTCATAGGATGTCACACTTTTTTCATTAGCGAGTGACAAGATTTGGAAAGACCAGAATTGATACAAAAATCGAATGATACATAGCCAATCACAATAAAAAAATAAAAATAACAACCAAATAGAAAAATAAAGAATAGAAACTAAATTTGATTTATTTTAAATTGATATTTAAAGTATTTTTTCGATCCTCACAATTATTCATATTCCACATCTGTTCAGATTACCTTCTCTACTTAGGAGAAATAAGCAATTTTAATTTCCCAATCTGAAAATCAGAAAGAAATTTTAAGAAGAGAAGTGATATTCTCGAACAATGAAGTATTGGCAGTCGAAGTAAAGTTTAATACAACAAAAAAGATCTGATTAGTTGGAAACAACTTGACCACCCGCTTACAGTCGCGTCGAGTGACTACCTGTTCCTGTATCTAAAGGAGTTCATCGGCAGCCTGCATTTCAGCGACACGCAGAAGCGAAAATTGCGTGACTTTCCTCACTAGCGGCAGATTTCTATGAAGTGGGCATGCAGAAGCTATGACTTGTCATTGATTGTTATGACAAGTGTTTAAATAAATTGGAAACGATGTGGGAAAATAGTTAACGTTATATGCTGTAGAATCTGGTAAAGAAAATACTAGTATATATAGTAATTTTATTTTTATTACAAAACGATACTTACTTTAATACTCAGTGCAAGAGTAGATCCTAGCATCACTATTTTGTTAGATGCTTTTCACCAAAGTAAAATTTCTTAAGTTTTGTTTTAAAATAAACTTTAGAACTAAACAAGTTGCTATAGATTACAAGAGAGAAAAACAGTTGACAATATAGAAAACTTTTATAAAAAATAACAATGAGAGAGAATACTTCTACAGATAATGCTTCCAGAGAAATCTTAGGTGAAGTTGTGCAAGATATCTCGGAAAAAATATCTGACGAGCTATGGGGGTAGAAATGAAATGATAAGAGGAAGAAAAGGGCTGTGAGAAAAGGATTGTTATCGTCGATCTCACGCACTGATATAGTGACAGTTTGATTATAATGATCTGAAGGGTCTGTGCGAGCAAAGTTGTCGCTGATCGATCGATTTCACGATCTGCAGTTGCTATAGAATAAATTCCAACTAGGAGAGTTGCAAAAGCTTAGTTCGATAAAAGATAAGATTTTCACTAGAGATTCCCATCTCTATGTTTTTTCATTTCTTACATATTTTGATATCGAATTTCGAGATAAAAATATCGCGATAAGAACTTTCTTAAAAAATTTAAGTTTATAAGATAAAACTCAAGGAAGTTCTAATCCAAATTATGCACGTAAAGTTCTTAAGTGATTTTGCTTTCAAATAAATACGAGGATGTATTTTTAAGCTAACCAGATAAATTCAGTCAACATGCATCAATTTTATTCAAATTTCCAATTACTAACACTATACAACAAAAATTATAAATAATCAATTTACCGTAATAATAAACGCTTTTTATCAATCAATTTATCTCTTTCATAAATTAGTGTCCATTCACAAGATTAGATCATTTTCTTTAAATAGATAGGCAATTAAAAGCACTTACCCTGCGTTTAGAATTCAGTGTCTAAAAGGAAAAGCGAAAGATAAAAGTGACTGATCGTGCCAGCATCCAATACGACTACAAATGAGAATTTTGAAAAAAACACATTAGCTGGAGTTTTTCCATATGACAGAATGAACCTAACACGAAATCCTTGCGAACTTGTGGTCAGAAACAATATTAGAAATGCGTAATCATATATAAATCATTCGTAGACGGAGATCGAAGTAACAAACTGCAATGTATAATATAAAACTCAATTCCGCTTATAACCCTGTTGAACATCTCGGGGACGAATATAATGCAAATTACGTGCTCAAAATTGGCCATCTTGCAATAGGAAATAGATGGTTATACTTCAGTTTGCATAATTAGCAGCTATTGATGATTATATTCAGTGTCACTGCTTAATATTGGAAGCTACTACCAGCAGTATCAACTTACATCGTCGGCTCGGTGGCCGAGAGGGTTAAGGCACAGGTCTTTCCGCTCTCGACACCAGCGAGTCACGGGTTCGAATCCCGCCGAGGGCATGGATGTTTGTGTTTGTCCCGTTCATAATCGTTCTTTCATCGTCAGTGGGAATAGTACAATAGACCTGAGGTCGCAGTGCTTGGTTTTTTGACAACAACCCCATTAAAATTCATTACCCATTGCTCATCAACTTACATCTGAAGTAAAACACACTTAATAAGTACTCCGCATGAGTTAAATGAGTGTTTCATTTTATTTATTTTCTGGACTTTAAAAGAATTCATCTCACCTTGGCTTTGCTTTTCAATATTTCTCATGAAGAAGAATGTTAAAATCTAATTGGAAATTTGAATAAAATTGATGCATGTTGATTCATTTTAATATCTTTGAAATAAAAGTCTTTCTATTTTCTCTTGGTCATTCTCGGCGATTTTTAATCATTTTCCCCTATTGTTTGAAATGATATTAGTTATACTATTTCAGTTTAAATATTTTTAAGAAAGGAATAAAGTAACAAACTGTGTATAAAATACATAATACTTTTTTTTATTTGTTCTTCACCTCAAATGCAGAAAATTTGCGTTTAAGCATCACTAACAGAATAGTAAATTAAACTCTTCTTCATAACAATGGTTTAATCCTTTCCAGCCTTTTGGGATCCAAATCATTCTATTTATAGGAAACCTATGGCATTAAAAAGTCTTTAGGAAATTAATTTTAATTTAGGAAAAATTAATTTTCTTGTTATTGGAACTATCTAATTGTGAAAACCAATAATATAAATATTTTTTTAAAAAAGCCAAGAAAGGAAGGAAGGAAAGAAACCACTATTCCACATAAATGAATTTTATAAAATTAAAAAAAAGCAAAAACAAAAAACTCATATGTACGTACAACCTTAACAATTGACAATTTGAACAAAAAGGAAAATAAGCAAAAATTTAAAAATGCAATTGAAATATTGCACAGATTAACCCAGTTGCATATGTTCACTGAGCTTAGTCTGTCTCAAAGTTATGCAATGAGGTTTAACCAAAATGTCTGCTCATTCCAAGAACAAACGGAAACCACTATTCCACAAAGAAATTTTATTGGTACGGATGCGCATTTCGGCAGCCAGGCTCCCTCTTCAGCGCGATACAGAAGGTGATCAGAACAGACAAACTGTTACGATACGGATTTATCGACAATCGACAATCGAACAGTGAAGTGTACATTTTTTCAGATGGGACGAAAGCAGCGCTTTCACAAAGCTCATCGAACCAGAATACATTCCAAATGAAATACACTGAAGTAGTCAAGAAGCCTGACCAACCCAAGCGGTCTTCCATATTATACAAAAAAGAAAATAAGGTTGACGATTGCCAGAAAGAAAATACAAACGAAATAAAAAACAACGAGAAAGAAGATTATCACATCCTCCAGTAGTCCGGGAAAGAAATGTTGCTGATGTCTTCAAAGTTGACGTCAAGAATATGCCTCGGTTTTCGATACTTCATATGCCACTGAGTTCTTCAATATTCCAGTCACTAGGTCATTGTCGTGAATCTTCATCTTCTGCACCATAATCAAAAGGAGGTCCTGTATAAACTTTCCGACATGGGCCATGCTTAAATCTGAGTGGATGGATTGGTTTTTCACAGTCCTTCTGCCAAGCTGGGCAACACCGGGTTTTTTGCTAAACCCACATTTTACATGATGCTCAACAACTTTCTAAATAACACATAGGGTCTAACCCCTACCCCTACAAAATTAAAATTACACACGGTACACACAGTTTTATGTACCCTATTATTCCCCCAAACTTCATTATCCTAGGCGTTAGAGAACCTGAGTTATTAACTTGTTGATCTTGGTGGTAGCATTTTTATTTCTTCATATCTCAGTTATCGTTCAAATTCGGACCCATGTTCATATGAACTTTTTTGCTTAGAATCACCCATACTACCTCCTTTAAAAGTTTTTTACATTGAATTTGAATCATCTTGTATAGTAAAAATTAACGGACAGATAGCCAATCAGATACAAAAAGAGATTATAAAAAATCGACAATTTGGGACCAATCAGGGGTTGTCACCAGTAGGGTTTGGGCGTCTCTCGGCCACAGTGGGGATCTGTATATGTTTAGCCACGTCTTTCAATTCTGATACGTTGAGTGGTCCAGCGTCACTGTTGAGAAGTTTGGAAGGTTCTTCATTGGTGATCACATAAGATTCTATGAAATTTAGTAACCTAGGGTCACTTGTGCTGTATAGTATTTTGAAATTTTCCCGGTTGAAGTCATGTTTAAGATCGAGAATGTGGTCCGCAAACATAGACACAGCAAATTTACCATTCCTAATGCATGAAAGGTGTTCTCCTACTCTCGTCTTAACTCCTCTCCGCGTTTGTCCATAGTAGATCGAGTCACAAGAAGCGCACGATAATATACAGGGTGATTTACATCGAATGTAAAATATTTTTAAAGGGGGTATTATAGAGGTTAAGATAAACACAAAACGTCCTATGAACATGGGTTCAAATATGAACGATAACTGAGATATGAACAGAAATAAAAA
>JAHWFO010057280.1:1481898-1494533 GCA_023313115.1 Rhysida immarginata
AGGGTCCAAAGCTGCCATTCAATCCTGGTGTCGACAACAACTCCGGAATTCCTCTCTGACGGGTTCACCCAACTAATCACACGTTGGCGCAATGCGTGGAAAGGGATGGGGACTATGTCGAAAAGTGAATAGTGCATTACATAGAGGACAAATGTGAGTATAAGATACAAAAAGAATTTTGAAAATCGGTTAACAAATAAAAATTTACAGTCATGGAGGCATTACTTTTCAATACGCCCTCGTATAATGAAAACTTATTTTAGAATTAAAATTTTATTTTGAAAGCGTTAAAATAGCAAGAAGCTTTTACATTTTTATTTGCTTTCCAGTTTATTATACTGGTGTTATGAAAATCATATGTTGGATTTTTATCACATAATCACGTGAGTTTTTTTTATATTGAATATATCGAATCTATACTGAAAAATAATCAGAATCTAATTTTCAACGTTATCTCATATCATTACGAAAACAGAAATCAGACTAGATTGGACACATTCGTGCCGACCTGTATGTTGAGATATCGTAAATAAACCGGCACACAAAGTCGAAAATTTGGACATATAAACTTTAGTGGTAACTTTAGTTCAATATGTTTTTGGCTTGCGAAATTTGTATCGGTAACACGTGTTCGTCGTGAACTTCGTCGAGTTTTCAGTGAAGACCCACCACAGGAAGATCCCAATGTCGTAAACATTTAACGTTGGATCAAAAACCTTAGGGAAACTGATAGTTTATTGGACTCAAAATCTCCGGTAGGCTATTGGTTCGTGACAAGACTGCTAAACAAACTATAGGAGTTGGGCTTTCATATTGAATGGATTTGATACGTTTACTGATTTTATTGGCTACAGTTTTGAATAAGAGTTATAGATAGCTTAAGAAAAACGCACTTAATAAAATCACTACATCAACCTATCTATCTCGTATAATGGTAACCAATTGTTTAAGCGTATTCTTTGAGAAAAAGGGTGAAAAAAAAGCAAAGAATATAAAGGAAATTTAAAAGAAATTGAATATAAGTGAATTTCAATAATGCTTTTCGTAAAGTAATGGCAGATGAGATAGAATTTCAGAAAATATTTAATTCGGGGTTTTAGCTTTTTTTTTTTATATATAAAACTAATTTACACTGAAGAAGAAATAGGTTTTCATGAGCTATTACTCAAATTGAGACACATGCAATCTCTTTAAGCGTTTAGAAATTGGGAATGCACATAAACAAGTTTAACTGAAGACAATGTGACGCCAATAAATAGTTCATTGACAGGTCATTCATTTTCCTAGAAGAATTGTTCAGATCAATTCTTCAACAAAAGTCGTCGCAATAATATAATTGATCTGAAACTCATAAATTATGTTGACTGTACTGGTCAAAGATACTGGGCAATTTGAGAGACTTGAATTTGGTTAGGATAAACACGTAAATTCTGTCTTCAAATGACTTCAAATTCTAGTGATTTTTTGGAAGGTTTCTCGATATGTTTTAATTATCTTGTAATGTATATGCGGCTTTAAGGAAAGAATTGAGACTGCTTCAGTCTGGCTTTTTCGGTCATCGAAGAAATGATAAAATTCTGAAATGTTTAAGTAAGTTATTGAGAGAGTGTGTTAAAATGAGTTAAAATTGACTTCTCAATACCGTATGTTTTGGAAATTATATTTACAAAGTACGTTTAAAGACTTTTATCATGATCAGTTTATTAACAGGATTAATAGAAGAAAATGAGAATTTTAAAGTCGATTTAAATTGTTTCTTCCCCTGCCCTTTATTCTGAAGTTAATGAGCCATGAGAAAGGAATAATTGTGACGCACGTTTAATTTATCCAATAAATGGTGCTTCATTTTTTATCCTATAGTTAAAGACTATAGTAAAATGAACTACATTTAATTAAAGTAAAATATAAAAGAGGTTTTCTATTTATACCAAGTTTTTTTCTTTTCATTTAAAGGAACGTCATGCCTATGAAATTATTTTTAATTGGCACAGCTATCTTTTTCTTGAGCTAATCAATACTGCTATCGATCTGCTTTTTAACATGAAAGCAAGTTGCTATTGATCTTTCACTCAATAATACAACATATTTCTTTTAAAATTCTATGCCAAAATGAGAAAAATGCTGATATTTTAATATTTCTAACATTTTGATAGAAAAAATTTAGGGACAAATATGATTTATAAACTCAAACTTTTAATATAGTGTGTCCATTATTAATAAACGATTTATGTTTAGTTTTGAGCTATATTGAATAAATACTTCATAAATAAACTGTCTTAAAGTTGACAAAAATATAACTGAATTTAAATCGGTCTAGGTTATATTGTATAGTCAGCCTTTGTCATTGTTCTTCGTGAATTTTTAAGGCATGCAGATGCCATAGAAAAATCCTGTAAAGATAGAGAACACAATTCGTTGTGTGATACAAAACGAGTTGCAGGTGCAAAACCGATCATAAGTCAGATCATAACATAATGGGCCGAAACATTGAGACTACCCACTTAATAACTTGTTGCTCTTTTACGTGCTACTAAAATACTGTAGCTTCGACTAGCCGAAGGTGGATATTACAATCACGTGTAAATTAAGAGGTGATTATGCGGTAGATAGAATGCGAGTAGTATAGTGACAACTTTGACTACAGTATATACCAATATGGGGGCTTCCGGCGCACCCTCCAATGGCACGTGACTAATGTCACTTTATCATGAGATAAAAAATACGAGTGATGATAAGACAATGACGGAGACATCTTTTCCAGTTCGGTGGCCATTTTGAAAAAATTCCCTATGTTGCCTCTAGATGCGCAGGCATCGTTGTTAACTCGCCAGATTGTGAGCGAGTGACTTAGGAGAGAAAAGAAAAAATAGTGCCCCACTATCAAGGCGTCTGTTGACTGGCCATTTTGACGTCGGGGTTGAAATTCAGTTTATTTCCGCGAATAAAAGCAGTTTCGGTTGTGAAGACTGCGGCGATTATTCGAAAGAAGATTATTAAGAACCTGGCGGCTGCCACCAGAAACTGAAAAATTTGTTTTTAACTGAATTATGTTTTTAATGAATAACTTTTCTAAAGTGGGACCACGGGCCACAAACCGCTAAAGGTAACTAAAAAAACAGACGACATCATCTCTCAACTTACAAGAATTACAAGATCTGCTGCTAATTTTCTGGGGCCAAATGCGCAGATCATTTATAACCAGTTGCACTGAGTACTTATATTGTTTTGGCTGCTCAGTGTATATTGGTCGTACATTGTAGTCGTTTGTGGCATAATGCATCATAAAGGTGTCATCCTTATGTGCTCTTGGTGTCATAGCATACACACAAAAATAGTAGGGTGTTTCAATTCCACGTCGTCTTTTAGAGTTAATAGCAATTTTTGGACATAACAGATTTACTATTAATGCAAGAAGCTCAATACACACTAATAAAGCTTTAAATAAGGTCGGCTGATATATTTTACTTGATGTATGGAAAAGCATATCTTAAATGAACTATGGTTTCAAAGGTGCCAGGAATTTCGTGATGGAGATGCGGACGGCAATTTTATTACCCATCACAAAATTCGGGAAATGATTGACGACTGGACATGCGGTAGCCGGGTACATTCCTTTGTGCGGACAGAATCCATAAAATGTTCGAGTATTGGGACGATTGTCTCACTGCTGAAGGCGGCTATTAATATTGCGCTGTTGCTTCATATGAAACACTCTATTACGAGTTAAAAACAAAATTGGAAAAATGTATATAAAAATCTCTAGCAAGCATGGAAATTTTTCATGACTTCTTCTTCCGTCGAATGGAAGAGCTACTCCAAGGTAAGTGTTTCAGTAGCAAGAAAGAAGTAATAATTGTAGTTAAAACCTTATTTCAACGCTAAAGTTCGTTATTAGATAGGTAAAAATATGGCAATATGTGTAATTTTACAAGATTTGTAGAGAGGAAATATTACACGTGCAACATTCCAAAAATAATTTACCATTTAATATAAATGTTATTTTAAAGTCTTATATGTTCCACATTCCCGAAATCGAACTCCTGTGTTAAAACTTGGAACTAATAAACTAATGAAACTTGTATTAACCGTAACTAATTCTAAAGCTAAAAATTCTTTCATAAATTGAGATTTTGATTCTTGAGGCTTACCATTGAAAGATTCTTTTGGAGTTTTGACTCCATGAATCTTACCTAATTAGATTCGGTAATTACATTTTAAACAATTTGGATAAGTCTTTGAAGTAAATTGACGCAGTGTACTGCATCTAATCCTTTTCTTTTGTTTGCGCTGTTGGATAGCGAAAGGTGAAAGGGCGAGTAACTAAATGTTATCTCCTGTACGCTTCATTGTAGAGAAGAAAGAAATTAGGATATGAAGACTAAAGCAAAGCGAACGGGCGTCTCAAATCTAATTAACAATTACTTGATGTCTTTTGAAGATGATCTTTATCTTGTATTATCTTAAGAGGTTTTCAATTTTTTAGAAGTGTGAAAGTTTCTTTTGGATAAAAATAAACAAAACAGAGTACTGTTGAAAAGAAATTAAACTTTTTCTGAATTTAATATATAATATCACTGCTGTCATGCTCTAAGCAATAGAAGCCCCTCTCCAGGAAGACTAAGCTTATTTTGGAAAATGCTCTAGAGAGGACATCAATGATTTTAACTAAGCTTTTTGAGACGTAACTCCAAATAAGATCAAACGTATCTTTTCTCATTGACAATGTTATATCGTAATGAACTGTTACTTAGTCAAATCTTGAGTTCTAATCTGCTCCTGTTTTCAGCAACAAAAAAGAGTGGAAAAAATCTATAGTATAAAATCTGTAGAATTTTATTAGCCTGAACGAGTATGGCCATCTTTCCAGAATACTGGATCTCCTAGCTCCTTCATGTTTCTCGTCAATCAACAATCTGTTTTACCGTCCTGATAGAAAATGACTTCTTTTTATCCTCTGGATAACTTAACTAGGTCTCATCTGGCTTCTTAGCTAATTCAGTGTACTTTCCCTCGTTACTTCCTGGACGAGTATGGAAGTGAAAGCATTGCTTCCGGACCACTCGTTGTTGTTTTTTTCCCCTGCGCTGTTCGATTTCCCAATTTACGATAAACAATTCAGGAGACAATATAGGATTCGATACAATACAAATTTGGCGTCTCCTCGATGGATAGAACCTGCGCCCTAGCTTTCTCGGCCACCGAGGCGGCATTGAAAGCTAATTTTCACGCAGCTATATTAAAAATAGGCATGGGTTATATGCTTAAATGTCATAATGATGCTACTTTTTTGTTAACAATACAAACTTAATGTTGCAGATAGTAAGATTAATATAGTATTCCTAGTTGACGTATTCGAGCAAGTTGACCTGTCTGACTTGAGGAAGACCGCATAATTGGCATGACAAACTGGGAACATAGTATATCCAGATTATGCAATGAGATGAAGGAGAAATAGGTTCAACCAACACACGTGTTTCCATAAGGAATACAAGAATGGCTGTAGCGGATAGACGATTGGCAACATCTGAACCGGACAGTGATTACAGGCAGAGTGATTGCCTCCGGGATTGCGAGCATATGTTTCACTGCTATTTGTATCTTTCTCACAATATCTTTAGATAGACAGAGCTACGGATAT
Organism: Rhysida immarginata; assembly: GCA_023313115.1. NCBI lineage: Eukaryota > Metazoa > Arthropoda > Chilopoda > Scolopendromorpha > Scolopendridae > Rhysida > Rhysida immarginata. The sequence goes on from JAHWFO010057280.1 coordinate 1,487,537, forward strand.
TTGGACAGTGTAATAACATTCTGAGGTGTTCAGCAACGAGTACCGTTTCTTTTAAGAGCAGTCAGATAAAAGTTAAGTATTTCTGGTAACATTCGTCCAGTTGACGGCAGTATTCATCTGTTCTGATTGTTTGACGCTAGTTTTTCTGTGACTCTCTGCCTTAACTGTACCTTGTCGTAGTCAATCGGACGCTCGACTGGCTTATGGTCGATGTCAACATCACCGACATGGAACTTTGAAAGGCATTCTACGGATATTAGAGTTCTATCACTAGTGCCAATATTGGCATGCGCAACCGTTTCGGACACATTAGGCCCAAGTTGGAATTCGTGAAAAAATCTCGCATCGCGTCGCGCCATCATCTATATAATTTACTCAGCACGTAGACTGAACCTGAAATTAACCTGAGGCGTTTGGTTGTTCAAACAACGATGCATGCCTCCTAATTAGCATTGGTGGAATCGGCCAATAATTATGAAGTAACTCAATTTATAGAATTCATTAAATGAAAAAAAAAATCAGCATTTTATCATGTGTTTATCTGAATCAGTGTGCATGTTTTTAATATATTTATAATTGCAGTTCATAGATCAAACTACGTTCCATCAATCTATGTCATTATCCATGTCCTGAAAAATTGTACTTTTTAAATATAGGCATGGTTTACTGTTTGAATATTCGTATCTATAAAACTTCATAAGTGGATTTTAAAAATATTATTTAATAAGCATACAGGTATAGAGCAAATAATCAAATTTGTTTCCAAAGCCGATTTGTATTGGGAGTTTTAATATTACATAGACCAAAGTTTTCATGATTTCGGAGAATAAAATAAGATAAATAAAAATATATTTTTTCCCTTTAAACTTAGTGTTATTAAAGCATCTATTTTATTATTGATCTTTAAAATCATGAATCAAATAAAATTCTAATATTATTCTGCTGAAATGAATAAAAAACATTCGTTCTTGGAAACAAAAAAAAACAACAAAAAAAAACCCAATCGGATTCGATGAGTCGATGAGGAAGAAATTCCACTTATTTTCCGTGAAGTTTAATGGAAAACTGCAAAATGCGTGAAACGAAATCCAAACATATTTTGCTTTCCCTGGAAATTTATTACGGCAAAATCGGTAGATTGGAATTGGCGCTGCAGACAAATTTTGCTTCCTTTGCTGACTCTTTCCTTTGTCGGTGGTTCGAAGAAACTGCCGAAGGGATCCGAAAAACGCACGTGCAACGATAACGCTATGTCAACACGAGGAGAAAACGCAATACGTAATACAAACAGACTTAAATAGAATGCTCAGAGCGATAGTCGAGTGAGACAATTAACATAGCATTTGGTTTCAGACTTTTTTCCTAGGATTTAATTGGTAAGATTATTTTTTAAGAAGCTATGCAAATTGAATAGTATCGAAGTTAATTAATCAATTATTGCGAGAAGGAATTACAATTCACTATGGTATTATGAATATTAAGTGTTATCAGTTTTTTAAAAAAAAACAACTCTTTTTTTATCGTCATCGAATTAAAGCAGAGGTTATTAACCTTTTCGAAGTCGCGGAAGACTTTTGATTACTAAAAGAATGGCGGAACACTCATCATAAAATAATAACAAAATATAGTTGTATATAGCTTTTAAATGATGAAAAGAGAAATTTAAGACAAACTTATAAAATATCGCGGAACAATAGTTTTTCTACGGAACTCCAATTAAAATGTTTTACTTGAAAGTTATCTTTACCTAATAATGTTAATTCTATTGTTTCTGTAAAGCAGGGTTCTCAAATTATGCTCTGCGGCAAATTAATTATGCCTGATATTGTTGAACTTTGCCTCGCAATGATGCTTACTAATACAATGTTGAAATATCAGGTAAAGTCAATAACAAAATTTTGTGATACTCGTACGGGTGCACGCCACGCAGTTACTTAATCGTCTCGCCTTATTATTTTCAGAGATTACTGAATTGCTTAATAAGCGCGGTATGATCTTGAGAAATAAAAAAGCGAAATTGTATTACCTGCGAGAAAAGAAGCAACCGCCGCAATTAAAAATGATAAAATGACGGAAGGACCAGCATTCTCTCTTGACACATGACTAAGGATGACGTAAATGCCCGTTCCTAGTACGTTAGCTACTCCTATAAAAATAAAAGAAATTCAATTAAATATAACGACTGTAAAGGATATATGTGAATATGTATAATGATATTTAAAAAAACTTTATTTAAATAACTATTCACTATTATAGACATTTAATCCTCATTCCTTCAGTTAATTATTTTTATGGTTATGATTTTTTAAACGGGATACTACCCAAGATTTTTATGAACTTGAATATACCGCTAAATACCTCTTGTTGTATCTTTTAAGCGTCAGTCTGCAAAACTGGTATCTCTAAACTATAGTTATTATTCATAACGATTATTATTGAAAATATTACGTTGGCTGGGCGTTATGCCTAATACTCTGTGGTTGTTGAGCAGATTGAGTAAAACATTTTTGTGTTTATAAACTTTTTTTGTTAGAAATAGCGGAAGAATGGAAAAAAAAATAAAAAAAATAAAATTTCGACGGTGACACTGACTGTTTACAAAGTCAATTCACCGAGTCAATTGGATTTGAGGAGCAGAAACAGTCTTCCATTGTCCGTCTGATCCCTTCATATTTTCTATATTTTTTGATATAGAAGGGGTTGAAATTCGGAATGTAGCTTACCATGGGCTTGTCCTACTATTTAAGTTGGATTCAATTAGCCTACTGGGGTCGCAATTATGGGGGTGGGGGGTGAGATTTAGAGGGGATCATCTGGTTTATATAAAATCATTTCTGTGTACCTTACTCCTGTAGGCAACCATTGTAGAAAACAAGTCCCACTAAGATGCCATTCCATAGTCCACACGTTAGCTTGATGCAATCTCTTTTTTGTTGTTAAAATCAGCGTTTTGAGCTCTACAACTATACAATTGGAAATTTTTCCCTACCTGTAACGGTTACAAAGTTGCAAGATGCAAAGTGCAAAATTCGAGGTCAAAGGTCAAATTTGACAGCACCATTGTTTAGCCCCTACCTAACTTCCTATATGTTTGTTATATCTCCATTTGTTTTGAAATTGCATGAAAGGGGGGGGGGATACAAACTTATAATTCACCCTGTATAAATATGTAAAAGAGTGAAATTTGATTTGCGGATTCCTCTAGGCAAGATTTACATTACTATGAAATCGTAGAGGGGTCGGAGTTGTAGAGGTAGCAGTCACGTGGTCTTTAGAAACTATTAATGTTTTTCAAATGGCATGTGATATATCATTCGATCGGTAATGATAAGAAACGAAAGAAGATAGTTCTTTTCCATTTTTTGCATTCTTTTCCATTCTTTCCCAAGTAAACAGGTGGCCGAGAGGGCTAGGGCGTAGGCTTTCTAGTTCTCGAGTCCGCCTGGCCGTGGGTTCGAATCCCGCCGTGGGCATGGATATTTGTGTTTGTCCCGGGCTGCGTACAGATATAACTTCTGGAAAAGGCGCAAAATGACCTAAGTTGTCGCCCCAAAAATTTTTTTAACCCCCCCCCCCCCCCCAAGTAATCAGGGCTTTCGTTACTTTCCTATACCCTCCTTGGGGAGGATTCATTTCTTGTTATTCAACATAGACACCTTATTGAATAACAAATATTCAAGTATTCATTGAAATCTCTGACCCCGGAACTGCTTCAGGAGACAAAACTTTGCTATCGAATGCTATCGAACAGTGATAATATTCGTCATATTATCAAAGTGTGTCCAGCAAAATTTAGCATTATTCATAGTGACCAGTGTGATAAAATATTATACACCAATACACATTTATTAAATTGTCTGATTTTAATTGTCATTATTCATATGGCCCGCGCATAATGAATAATGCTCTGAATGATCACTTGGTCCATAACACTCGTAAGTCCACGCACATGTTTCTAAATTACGGCTGTTTTCTTTAAACTTGTTCGTATATATCTGCGATTATCGAAATAGCGGATTGTTAAGGGGAAGAGAATCTGCAATAAGCTTTGCTTCAATCTCAACAATTCTGAACTGAATTCCGAAAACAAGCAAACAATTTTTATAATGGAATACGCAATCCTAACCCCGGCTGAAAAAAAGGGGATTACGTTTGCAGCAACATTAAATCAATGCACTTTTTTATTGAAATGTGATGAATTGTGCATAAGGATTTGTTTTACTTAGTGGACTGTCAACGGAAATTTTTACTGCGAGGTAAGACGACTGAGGGAAAATGTGAGCCGGTAACGGTCTGGAAGAAAGGGGACGGGTTGTTCTATTATGACAATGCGCCTGGGAACATCTTGCTCTTGAAGAGAAAGACTTCGTAACAAAAAATAAAATGGCTAAACTGCCTACTTCCCATTCTTCCTTAAAAATTAATTCCGATTGAAAGGGCCACGTTTTGACTCCTTTGAAGAGATCCAAGAGAATCGCTACAGACAGAAATTGCTATTCCTGTCTCGAAAGGTTTTGGTAGTTATGTCCGGTCAGGATGGATGTATAGAGCAACCAGTTTAAGATAGAGCGTAGTTATCGAATTTAAAACTGTCCTTTGGAGGGGGGCGGGGGTTCCGCTTACTCTTGTTCACGGCGGGGTCTCGCGTTTAAAAGCTCACGACTATTGCCACTTATTTATTCCAGATTTTCCATGTGTTCTTATATTGTGGTGTTAACCCCTTGCATGTTTATATGTTTTTTTAAGCGCAACTTAATCTTGGGCAAATCAAATTTAGCTAATTAACAGCGCATTTTATTATTTACTAGCAAAGGTACCCGGCGTTGCCCTGGATAATTACACTTGCACAAACTTTTCTTTTCATTGTTAGTCATGAGATATTGATTGTTGGTCCATGCAGAGCGTTTGTGAATTGCGTGTTGATGCCATTGTTGATACCTATTGTTGTACAAACTTTGCCTTGCATTGTTGGTCATGAGATATTTCTCATTAATAAGCCTTGCCATAACCATGAATATCGATTTTTTATCGATATTTATTATTTTTCCGAAATCTGAGGCAGACAGTGACCTTCCTCATGCTTTGAAGGTCATGTATGCGAAATTTTATCAAGATCGGAATAAAACTGTAGATTTGTATAAAAAACGTACACACAGACCCACAGACGCACAGACCCACAAACATCCTTCTTTATATATATAGATAGATTCTATAAGAACCTTTTGTTTGTCTATTTAACGTTTTCTTTTTCAGGGTGGCGACTTCCTAGTGTCCCCAGCCCTTTTTATTCCCAAGACGACCCGGTTCCCTTTATATTTTTCCGTAGCTTGGAAAGGAAGACTAATCCTCCCACGAGACACGTTTGTCACAGGAGTCTACAAAAATTACACTGGGAAAAAATTTGAAACAAAATTTTTGTTGGGTTTTTTTTTTGAGTTAAATAGGCATGCTGATTTCAAAACTGTAGTTAATTTGCTTCTACCACGTCAAGTTTTTTTCTCTACACTTTGTGAATGTGACTACTCTCCGCGGGATCGAGCGTGGATCATAGGAAGGCTTTTCCTAGCCTGTCATTTAAAAAGATTAAGGCCGGTGTGCTTGATAGTTCACATATTCGGCAGCTCGTTAGAGATGAACATTTTATCGGAACAATGACAGAATTTCAAAAGAAATTGGTTGGCATATAAAAACATTGTCAAAGACTTTTTTTGGAAATGCACGAGCACAATATTATCTCGAATGGTGCAGCAACTCTTGGAGAGCTTCAAAATGCTTGGTTACAACATGAGCATCAAATTGTATTTTTTTCACTCCTGAAAAAGCTATAAGTGAAAATTTTTATTTTAACATGTATGTTTACAGTTTGGTAAAGAAACTTTATTATTTGTATGAGCACAATTTAACTTGCAGTAACTATATACAGGGTGGGCCAAAAAAAACTCGCCACTGGAAATTTCTAAGTCAATGGATACCGTCCACAAGGGGTGAAGGATTCTAGAAGGAAGAACGCTACCATTAATTAAGGCAGGCATTCCATTTATCGTTAACGCCTGTCTTAAATAATGGTAGCGTTCTTCCATCTAGAATCGCTCACCCCTTTCTGGACCATTTCCATTGGACTTAGAAATTTTCAGTGGCGAGTTTTTTTTTTTTGGCCCACCCTGTATGAATAAAACTATTCTTTGCGAACAATATATTTGGTAAGTTTTCTCTTTTATTTTCCTTTGTATGCACATTTTGTATGACTTTTGAGACAAACAGAGGGTGTCCTGTAGCTTAAAAAGTTGACGTGATAGACAAAAACTGCGGTTATTTTTGAATTCAGAGGCCAAAAGTTAGTCAAAAACAAGTCACAGATCTAAGACAACGAAATTGCTATTCCCCAGTGTTGTTTACCATTTTGGCGAATTATTTACTCCGCGAAGTATAACTTCTACTGTGTTTAATAAAGGAACTTATTTGACTTGGACCTAAGTGATGATTTATTTAATACAGATCAGTTCACGACTTTGCGGTAGCTCTAGTTTCTGTCTCGGGTTTTCTTCCTTTTTTGCCCCCTTTCTTTCTTGAGGTTCTTGCATTGTAACGGGAGGGTTTTCTTTAATTGAAAATTAGTTATCTGTAAACGGGTAACGTTTAAATTTGGGACGGTTCCTTTTATTATCTACACATACATAACAATATTTACAATTTCCTCAAATGAGAATAATTATTTCATTTTTTCAATATTGAAGAATATAAAATTTGAATAAAATTTGAGCGTGATACATTTTTCCACGAGAGTCCACCATAATTAGGTTAAACTAGAAGAGGTACCCGGCGTTGCCCGGGATAATTACACTTGCACAAACTTTTCCTTTCATTGTTAGTCATGAGATATTGATTGTTGGTCCATGCAGAGCGTTTGTGAATTGCGTGTTGATACCATTGTTGATACCTATTGTTGTACAAACTTTGCCTTGCATTGTTGGTCATGAGATATTTCTCATTAATATGC
>JAHWFO010057280.1:1499513-1535589 GCA_023313115.1 Rhysida immarginata
CACGGACCAACAATATATATCTCATGACCAACAATGCAAGGAAAAGTTTGTGCAACAATAGGTATCAACAATAGTGTCAACACACATTTCACACTCTGCACGGACCAACAATATATATCTCATCAACAACAATGAAAGGCAACGTTTGTGCAATATAGATAAAGTTCGCTAAACGGGCATTTGAAACATCTGAACAATGGGAGTTTCGAATAGAGCAAGAGCTTCTACATCAAGAGCAAGAAAAACTTGAGTCTAAAATATCTGGTCCCAGTATATCACCTAGAATTCCTGTTTTTCATATTTTTCGTAGAATGGATAGGCCCTTTGCTCTGTGTTGTATGGAGTTATTATTTAACCAATTGGGAGTTATCATTTAATTTTTTGAGGTTGTTCTGTTTAGCTACAAGTGTAATTAACCCGGGCAACCCCGTGTTGACACCATTGTTGATACCTGATGTTGCACAAACTTTGCCTTGCATTGTTGGTCATGAGACATATATTGTTGATCCTTGCATAGTGTTGGTGCATTGCGTGTTGATACCATTGTTGTTACTTATTGTTGCAGAAACTTTGTCTTGCATTGTTGGTCATGAGATATTTCTCATTAATATGCCCTGCCATAACCTTGAATATCGATTTTTTATCAATAATTATTATTTTTTCGAAATCTGAGGTAGACAGTGACCTTCCTCATGCTTTGAAGGTCATGTATGCAAAATTTTATCAAGATCATAATAAAACTGTAGATTTGTATAAAAAACAAACAAACCCACAAACAAAGCCACAAACAAACAAACATCCTTCTTTATATATATACTAGAAGAGGTACCCGGCGTTGCCCGGGATAATTACACTTGCACAAACTTTTCCTTTCATTGTTAGTCATGAGATATTGATTGTTGGTCCATGCAGAGCGTTTGTGAATTGCGTGTTGATACCATTGTTGATACCTATTGTTGTACAAACTTTGCCTTGCATTGTTGGTCATGAGATATTTCTCATTAATATCCCTTGCCATAACCATGAATATCGATTTTTTTATCGATATTTATTATTTTTCCGAAATCTGAGGTAGACAGTGACCTCAAAGGTACCGGCGTTGCCCGGGATAATTACACTTGGATGTAAACAGAACAATCTCAAAAAATTAAATTAAATTTTGCATTATCTTAAAAATAAACACATGAAAATGCTTAGAATTAATACAGTAAAAATTCTTAATGAAAATTCGAAAAAAATCTTTTTAAAGGCTCACAATGGCTGGACCTCTCCAATAATTTCTTACTCACGTAATCTTACCTCAGATGTATACTTAGAGTTGTTGCAATTTCCACTCTTCTCTCGATGTGTTGAAGCAAAACTTGGCCATTCATCACTTTGTGCAGTCTAGCGGTCGCCGATTCTTCTATTTACTTGCTTCCCATTTGCTCTTTACATCACGGAGCTAAAGGAGTGCTTCCTCTGTCGTCTTTCCACTCTTTCTCAATAGTCTGCTAACTCTTCATTATCTCCAGCTACTGATCATTTTTAAAGATTTTCAAGAAATTGTTAAGTACTAAGAACTCTCTTTTCTAAGAAAAACCTGAATAACAGGAATTCTATGCATTGTTGCAAATTGAAACTTATCCATATTGCATCATAATTTTATGTTCATTGTTATAATTCTTGGAAAGATTGCTTTAACATTACATCATCATTCTGTGCTCATTGTTATTGGTGAATTGCGTGTTGAAACCATTGTTGATACCTATTGTTGCACAAACTTTTATTTGCATTGTTGGTCATGAGATATATATTGTTGGTCCGTGCAGAGTGTTTGTGAATTGCGTGTTGATACCATTGTTGTAAAACCTTTGTCTTGCATTGTTGGTCATGCGATATTTCTCATTAATATGCCTTGTCATAACCATGAATATCGATTTTTTATCGATATTTATTATTTTTCCGAAATCTGAGGTAGATAGTGACCTTCCTCATGCTTTGAAGGTCATGTATGCGAAATTTCATCAAGATCGGAATAAAACTGTAGATTTGTATAAAAAACGTACACACAGAACCACAGACCCACCCACAGACCCACCCACAGACCCACAGACGCACAGACCCACAAACATCCTTCTTTATATATATAGATAGAAGATATAGATAGATAGATAGATTAAGATTATTTATAGAATAATAAAAAAATTTTTTTTACTAATAAGCTGTAATCATTCACTATAAACATTGATGGAAACTTAATTTCACCCGGGCTATCATTTGCAGCTATCATTTACGGCTTTCACTCCGCGATATGAAAAAATATACAGGAAAATCGATAATTTCTTCGATGTAGACAGGTGGTCTTTAGACGATCGAGAACAGAAAGCGAAAAAGTGCAGTGTTCCAACGTTATATTGAACTAATTTCTTATGTCAGCCACATGAAAGCCGACGTGATGAACTCTGATGAGGCCAATAAAGGAAGGCCAACAATCAACGGTGACAGCTGGGAGCCCCCCAAAAAGTTGAATTTTCTTTCATTAGTTTCGCAAAGAAAAATCTTCTTTGAACTTTTAAAATTTTTTGTTGTTCGTTTTAATTTACGTTGATTTGTAACGCAGTTCGACTTAAATGGCAATTTTAGGAATAATGCTACAAAAGTTTTCCTACTTTTAAAAGTGAAGTTTCATTACATTTTAAAGAGGTAATTGCCCGATCATTATTTTTTGTTATTATGTTTATAAAAATCCCCTGAGTTTTTTTTTTCGTCTATGAAAGAATTATTACGAAGAAGGTCTTTAGATTTCTAAAAAATACATAAATATTGTAACGCATCATTAGATTAAGTTAGGTTGTTTAGTGTTGATTTACTGGATAAGGCTTGCCCACCATCTAGCTTTGGCCACGCTAGTGAATGCTTTTTGTTGCAGCAACTAGCCAAAATTGAATTGGCACAGAGCCAATGCGGCAGTTGGAAAACAAGATGATTTTAATGCTATAGACTAAAAACAAAATTATTCCCAAGTCACCATCTTGGGTTCACTTTATAATTCGATTGATATTATAATTTGTTGTGGACTGTTCAACATTGAAATTGCGCCAACCTGAAGATTACTATGCAAATAAGATAGCTATGGCGAAGTCGAGATGTGGAAATTTTTCGATTTTCAAGTCGACCTCGAGATACTCGAGGGAGAAAAATGGGCGGTTAGGTGTCGGAGTGCGCCCATATCGACTACTGCTTGACTCATGCTATATTTTTTTCTAGTTTGTTCGTGTAGCCTTCTTTTAAGAATAGTATATTAGCAGATTGTCCTGATCGTTTGTGCCTTGGTATGAATTGCAGTTAATTAATGAGCTCCTACTAGATGGTGCAAATTCATATTTGAGCAGAAGAGACACGAAGTTTAATAATTGGCTTGGTAATTCGGCTAAACGATAATATATAGATGAGCATATCTGAAACCGGATCAGTGCGGATGGTTGAAATGGAAAGAAGAAAGGAGAGTATTGCTCGACAGGGCAGTTTCTTAAAGTTGAAGAGGAAGCGTAACTACAGAAAGGTAGTGAAGCCTGCTGTTTTAAGAAAACTATTGTGGCTTTAAAGACGAGGCATGGACAGAAATTCCAAATGGGTGAGATGAGAATTTTAAGAAGATGGCTAGGAGGGTTAGATAAAGTACATTTGGGATGGAAGTAAAGTGGTAGAATGGCAAAAGCTGCAGGAGTTTAGATTCTGAACATGAAACATAGGCCAAAACATCCCGATAATTAAAGGGTTACTGCCACCAAAAATCAATATCTATTTTATTGCTTAAAAATATGCATTTGTACATAAAAAATTATTATCACCAAAAAAAACTGCACAAAAAACAACCAAAAATTAAATATTTTAAGTTGAAAAGTGTGTTTTTGTTCAATTCCTGTTTCATGAATTCAAAGCGTGCGAAACAGGAAGTGACATCAGAAGGGTGAGCGGGATAGAGAGAGAAAGCGCTCTGTTACACGTTGAGGGAGAGAGAGGGTCTTCTATTTTTTGTTTTACTTCAGTAATCTCGTGACAGCAAATACATTGTTTCCGTTTCCATTACAGCACAAAAACCACATGTACACCTAAAATTATAAATATTTTTATTTATTTGTAAATTATTGCTTATAATTAAATTATGAAATTATAAAGTATTATTCAAATTTTAATATAAGAACCTCATAAAGTGTATTAAATATAATTTAGATAATAATAATTAAAATGATAAATTTAAAAGTCAATTAAATAACTATTGATTTAAGGAGTTTAAATGATTAATTTACAGTTTTTACAAATTAGTTTCATACAATTTTAAATGAATTTCATACATTTTTAAATAGATTTAATACGATTTTAAATGAATTTAATACTCTTTCAAATAGATTTAATACATTTTTAAATGAATTTAATACAATTTTAAATGAATTTAATACGATTTTAAATAAATGTAATGTGTGTAAATAAAGTTTAATTACTAAATACTCTAAAAATAATTTTTTTACAGTTTTTACAAATTGGTTTCATGAATTTTATACATTTCTAAATAGATTTAATACAATTTTAAATGAATTTAATACGCTTTCAAATAGATTTAAGACATTTTTAAATGAATTTAATACGATTTAAATAAATGCAATGCGTGTTTTAATTTCGTGTAAATGTTATTTACAGTAATTTCTAAATATAAAATCTATTATATAAAAAAAAAATTTATTGAAACCTTGATTTAGTAAATGTAATTCATTTTCACAAGGTTCTCCAGTCGAATTGGAATCAGAAATAAACCCGTCGTTGCTTAAATGTACTAATATTTCCTGTGCATTCATATTTTCATCTGTTTCATCCGATTTTACAAACGAGAAATGTAACTAATCTTACAATCGTCTGCTTTGGAAATGTTTGTCGTTAGGTGAAGCATTTTTACAATAGTAAAGGTAAAATAGTCGTAAAAATTTTCGCTAGATGGACAGTAATATAAATTTATAAAATTTAAAAATAGTTTTAGTAATAAATTTTAAAAATTTAATTTGAGAGTGTGTAGTAATTAAACTTTATTTGCACATATTATATTCATTTAAAATCGTATTAAATCTATTTGAAAGTGTATTAAATTCATTTGAAAATGTATTAAATCTATTTGAAAGTGTATTAAATCTATTTAAAAATGTATGAAATTCATTTAAAATTGTATGAAACCAATTTGTAAAAACTGTAAATTTATAATGAGTTTAGTCTCCTTCTAATGGGGAAAATAGTGAAATAATTCTTTCATCTCCCAAGTTTCTTCAAGATTGGTGACTTTGATTTTAATTTTTGTTCTTATTATTTCACGATTTTCCCCATTATAAGGAGACTAAACTCATTTTAAATTTAAATTAGTCAATTAAATAATTTTATATCTTTATGAATCTTACTAACCAGTCATTTGTTTTAACCCTCCTAGATGTGTGATGTTCTGGAGCATAATCATCGCAATCTATTCTCTCTCCTTCATAAAAAGGTTCATATTGATATGGTTTGATTCCAAACCCTATTTTATCAACAAATTCTTCATCAGAAGAACTACTTTCAACCCTAAAATCCATTTCTAATCCAATATCCTATTTAAATTCAAGTTGCTGTGCTTCGGTGATCCACTTGTTCTGTTTACTAGTTTGTAAATGCCTCTCTCGCACTCACGCGCTCACCCTTCAGACGTCACTGCCGGTTTGCTCTTTTCATTGCCCCCAAAACATTGCAGGGAAGCATTGAACACAAAAAGTACTGTTTAACCATTATTTATTGTTGTAAGGTGAAAAATGACATCAGATATGAAATTTACAACCAAAAATAGGCCTAAATTTGTAAAGTTGTATTTTTGGTGGCAGTGACCCTTTAAGACGGATAAGTAAAAGATGAAAAACTATCTTTGAATTATTAAATTATTACTGAATTATTATTGAGTTAGCAGTTATTTTCAGTTTTTAAAGAATGGTTTTCAAGGGGTGATATACAGAAAATCTTTAATCAATTTCCACCTAAGATGCACCATTGAGACACGCGGTTAAGATGCCTGAAAGTCGGATGTTTGGCATATTGAAACATCAGCGCAGGCGCTCGTGACTTGTCAACAAATCAAAATATCTGATTGGTCTAATGTAAAATTTTATGAAGGGAAACATTTCCAAGTGAAGAGATTATCTATGATTAAGAGTGACGAAGTTTATAATAGTTTTGATGCACTAGGTTTATTTTGTAGTTTTATTTGAAAATTTCTATTATTTGTTTCCGGTAGAAAACACTATTTTCCACTATTTTCCACACTATTTTTCGGTAGGTCCAATAGCCATCCTTTACTGGAATCGGAAATGAGGGCAATGGAGTAAAAAAATTATTATCTTAAAGTCATCCTCTTGTAACTGTAATTTACGTAAACTTCTGTCAGATGTAGGCTGTTATTAAAAACATGAGTACTTTTTAAATGCGATGAATTAATGTTACTACGAAACTTATATTTGTATCTGATGATAACATCTTAAACTTAAAATAATGCCAATATTTGTTTATGATGATAACATCTGAAACGAAGATTTCTTTTTTAGACAAGTATGAGTATGAAGATTTGTTTTCCTTCCTTATTATTATGCTCTACTATACACACGTTCGTTTTTGAAATTTGGATTGGCAGTAGAAGTCCGAAGTTTCTTTTCTCAGCAAAAAAGAAAAAAAAAAATTTTCTTCTTCATAAAACGGGAGCAAACTTGATTTAACAAGCAAAAACTTAGCTTTTTATTAAAACGTGAGGACTTAAGATGATAATGAAATTTATATGAGAAGTGACATCTGCCGAATTTTGCACTGTGATGTTTTTTTTATGTATAGATTCGGAAGCATTACAAATTAAATTTTTTCTTCATGGCCGTTCCTTTAACTTCTCCATAACATAAATATCCTGAAAGACATAGAATAGCTTAAAGGATTATTAGAGTGATGCGCCATCATAAAAAATGTCGAGTTTTTTTTAATACAAAGACTTATTCAGGTGCGAAAGAAAATTGGATGGTTAGGAATAAATTTGTTTCTTGAGCCCGAGAATAAATAGACGGAAACGGATGGCTTCATGTTCGCTTGGAAATTCTCCAGATCTTAATTCGATCGAAGAAATGGATGGAAGTCGAGAAGAGACAAGAAACAGTTTTTCCCCCCTTTTTTCTTTACTTCCCGCTCCCAAGAATATTCCCTCCCAAATAATCTTCCCGGAATTTGAATGGCTCTGAGAAACAAATTGCTTTGAAAGTATTTAAATTCATCCTCCTATTTTTGACTCTCCAAAACGTATAAATGAATACGTAAACAACAATCATGACTTTTAGTAATTCTTTTTGAAAAATAAAACTCCCTCTCTAAAAAAACGACTTTTTTATTGGAGAATTTCAGTGATTTTTAAATTAAGATTGTAATACGAGGGTTGGTCGAAAATAAATGCCACCATGGCTGTAATTTTTTTTTATTTGTTAACCGATTTTCAAAATTCTAATTGTACCTGATACTTAGATTTATCCTCTATGTAATGCACTATTCGCTTTTCGACATAGTCCCCATCCCTTTCCACGCATTGCGCCAACGCATGACTATCGGGTGAACCCGTCGGAGAGGAATTCCGGGGTTGTTGTCGACACGAGGATTGAATGGCATCTTTCACCTCGTCGTCAGAACGCAGCTCATATCCCTTAAGGTTTTCTTTCTTCTTTGGGAAATGGTGAAAGTCGCAAGATGCAAAGTCTTTCATCTTTGAACTGCGGCTTTTCATCTTTGAACTGCAGGCGCTGCAACGCCTCTAATGTGGTCGGGCGGGCGTTATCGTGCTGCAGAAGAGGGTCCAAAGCTCTCATTCAATCCTGATCTCGACAACAACCCCAGAATTCCTCTCCAATGGGTTCACCCGACTCATCACGCGTTGGCGAAATGTGTGGAAAGGGATGGGACTATGTCGAAAAGTGAATATGAATGTAGTGCATTACATAGAGGACACATAGAGGAAAATCGGTTAACAAATAAAAAAAGTTACAGCCATGGAGGCATTACTTTTCGACCAACTCTTGAATATGTGTATTAGACGTTGCAAGACCCCATTATTTTAATGGTAAATCAACATTCATTTAGAGTACTTAAAATTTTTTCAATATATCGTTTGCTTTTGCTTCATAAAACAAAGTGGATTTTTTTCCAAAACATGTTTCCTAGAGTTAAAAGCATTCTCTTTAACAAACACGAAAGGAATGAAACAATTTGCAATTAAACAAGCGCATTTGCTACGTACAGTTTTTAATAATATATTCATAAAACCAGTTTTATGAGGGGCTAAAATATTTACATAAAGAAGTTTTCATTCGAATTCCCGGTTACTGATTTTTTTTTGAATAAAATACGGACTTTAAAATTTTTTTATCACATAATAGATTTTGCTATTTTCTTTTGGCAGATTTTCTGCGATAAGTTTAGCGCTTACGACTGTCAAATTCATTTTGTTCTCAACGTAGCACTTACAAAGAAAGACTGGTGTTTGTGCACCATTTTGTTAAAATCATTTCGTTTAGCGTTGTGTTTATACCCTATGGTTCCTCCATGTTGGTTCACCTACATTTTACCGGACTTGCGAATACAAGTTGAAGAGACCATGGCCTACAAGGATTAGAGAAAGCTTATGCACTTCGCTTTATATCACGGTCCAAAAAATAATAATAATAAAAAAAACCCAAAAAAAACCCGGCTGCATCGAAGTTTTGGCGCTGTAATACGACTGTGTGTGCTTAACATTTGTTTGATCTTATTAAATTATTATGTTTATAACGTTTCAAACCAGTTGAGAATTTTTCTTTCATAAAAGGGACTAAACTATTATAATTGTTATTGTTTTTTAAGATGATCAGTCGAATAGCTGATTTTTTTGGTGCCACTTTTCAGGCGATAAAATGGGAAAATGAATACGAAGGGAATATGCTCAATTAAGGGGTAGAAAACTTTTCGTATTGTGGATTAACCAATGAACAAATTGCTGAGAAAGAAACGTAATAATAATTTATTTCAAAGGGTATTCATAAAATTTGGACAGAAAAACGTAAGCCATAGTGTACGTATTTTTTTATGATTGCGCTAAATTGGGTACAAACCAAAAGTCGTCGGCTTAGAAAAAAAAAATCTTGGCGATATGATAATAAACTAGTTCAGATATGTTTATTTTAAGATGGCACGTGCTGCATCCTACAGTAAAATTGATTCGATTCTATTCAAACTACCTCCCACATTTCCGTTTCGTTTTTTATTACGTATCTTCAGTAAAAAGCTTATACAAATTTTCACTACAAATTTCTTTTGTGCAAATGCTTATCAAGAAATTTGAAGCTTAGGTTTTCTGGTAGTTTATAAGATGAGTAAAGGAAATGGCCTATAAAATTTCATTTTGTCGTATCACGTGATGTTTACTTGGTTTATGATGCTTTCTTGTAACTTAAAACTGAAAAATAAATCCATCTGTTTTTCGAAGAGAAATTAAAACGAAGGAACTGAAAGAAAACTCCATCGACCTTCGGTGATAATAATATTTTTGAAAATATAATGACGTTGTAATGTAATCTCATTAGGAAACTCTTGTCGAATTTTGAAAAGTTCCGATGATTATAATTTAAAATTAAATTGAGACGTTGAGCTCGTTAAGGCGCATTCTTCTTCCGACTTTCAATAGAAGGGAAAAATGAGGAGGGGGATACTTTGTCTCTCCTTCCATCTCCCTTTAATCACATAACACTTTCAGAAGGAAAAAAGGTAGGATTTTGGTCTCAGGAAGATCTTGGAAGAGACGTAGAGAATATGGATCTCGGAGACTAGAATTCCGCGTTTGAGAATATCCATTTTAAATTAAATTCAAGCGATGGCACACATTAAAGCTCTTTGAAATTAAGCTTACAGCATCCCTTTTTTACCTGAATACGCAATGTCTGAAAAGCTTGTCTACTAATTCCATGGAATAGTTTTATAACATTTGCATGGAATAAATATTTTTCACACTTTCCATGTTATCATAATATTACCCCCTACTTACTATTATAATATTTTACAATGAATGTTTTTGAAGAGCGTGAAACAAAATAGACAAAATTTTCAAACAACGGCTCCGTTTCGCTCAAGGGCGCTGAGACGGACTTAGCCTTTATCAGATTTATAAACAACCTCTTCCAAGAAATCCAACCGTGTTAGCAGAACTTAATGGTGGTATGCTCTACTAACATTCGTATTTCCCCCTTCCGCTTTCGGCTATTCCTCCGAGTTAAACGCCATTGCGGTTAGGCTTAACAATGAGATGCAGTCTATTAGAATTTAAGATGATTCTATTTGAATTTGCCGATGTTAACCTAACTTTTACTATCTCTTTTATTCGCCCCTCTGTCTTATGTTCGTTTTGCTCTTCCAAATTCCAGGCGGGTAAAAGAGCATATTAAACTGAGCAGAATCTGTAACACGCTTCCAGCGACTGTAATGCAATATTAATAGGTCGCCTTAATATTTAAAATTTAATTAATGTTTTTATTTATTTATTTATTTATTTGTAATTTTGCAAGCAACAGGTTATGAAAGCCCAATAACAGCTTACAAGAATAAAAATTATGTGGATGTTTGTCGACAAATACACATTTACTTGTGAGCATCTTTAGTAAAATAAGACGCTTGTTTAGGAAGTGCACACGCGGTGATGTTGGTATTTGAAAGTCAAGAAGAATCAAAGAAAGAAAATTTGTGATTTTTCTTTAATGATGCGCGATACGATTTTCTTGTTATGTAAAGTTTGGGTATTTGATAGGGTCAACAATAATATATAAATCTGTAAAGAAATATTAGTCATTATGTTATACGCTTTATTATTAAATACAGTAAATGAGAAAGTTATGCATTATAAAATTACGTAGGCCAGTCAATCATAAAATTTCATATCTGGTAAACCTTACGTACATTACATCAGCATGTCTTGCATGAACTTTTTTTAAGGCATTGAGGGGCTAGCTGAACGCAATTACCCCAATGATTCTCTCTTTCCTTGAAATTGATGCAAGCCCATGTTTTGAAAAGTCCTCCAGAATCATCCCTCTCTGCTATTTAGAGAATTGACTGTGAAAAGTTTGACCTTTGAAAAATTTGATCTTCATTCTGGGAAACAAGAAAGCATAACAGGATGCAGAAAATGCTCTCTTTGACAAAATACAATCTAGCGTTATAGTGATGAAGTTTCCGTCTTGAAATGATGAAGTAGGTCGTCTCGTGCGAAAGTATTCCCGTAGAACTGAATGGACATTGACAGTAGGTTTTTGCCATCTTGACTGCTTGCTCTCTAAAGACTGGAATAGAAGCTCTGGTACTACCTCTGATGTTGACTAATGTCGCTTTTGAAATGCTTTTTAAACAGCGCTTTGCAATAGATTCTTCTTTTACGCCCCAGATATTAGATATGCCATCGTTGGAAATTCCGTCGATTTGCTCTTCTCTCAGCAACGCTATTTCTTCATGTTTATTTGCCGCATGTTAGGTACGCCAGCGCTCCGTATTTTAATCGGCAGCGAGCAGACAGGACTATTTGAAAACAATAATAACTTATTCTTTATTTACTTCCTAGAAAAAATATCACTTATGTTTTCATTGATTAGCACTAGATTCAGAACTGTGAACCATTAATTCATGACAAGGTTAAAACCTGTTTTATAAACGGAAAAATAAGATTTGTGTGGTTAATTATTTATTCATAATTTAAACAAATACATAAAGAAAGAAAATTTTTATTATTAATTTATTGAATATGAATCAATATGACCAAACTATATATTTTTATTAAATCAATATTTTTATTTAATGGACTCTTCATTTTCAAATCGAATCTCCTAATCTCATTACTTAAACAAACGACATTATTATATAGATTTTAGATTACTACAAACTTTTGTTATTGCGTAATAATTTTTATACTTTGTGGTAATTATAAAGACCATTTGTCTTATCCTATTTTTGTTCTTCCGACGAGCAGTTGTCTCATTTGTTTGAGACGACATCGCCCGTGGTTCTATTTTTTTTCAGTTTTCAGATTGAAATTTTGATTGATTATCGACCTTCTTTGGCATTATCACCCACCTAATTTTGCAGCCACAACCAAAATGTTTCGGAGTTATTTGCTTATCAATTAAAATGCACTCATCCCCGTTATGGCGTTAGATACCTTGGCAACTAACCACGCATATGACCTAAAATTCCCCACTGTGGTCAAATCTGTTGAATATGCTTTTATAACAAAATAATGCTGTGAGTTTTGATTAACAAATATTTCAAACGAATTTCGCCCTCGCATTGGATTTGCTTTTGTTTTGCAGTTTTAACATTTGGCCATTCAATGTTATCACAAATTGCTCCACGCTTGCATAATTACTATTCAACTGGGGTTATTTAATAATGACATTAATCTTTAAACTTCGGAATCCATTGATTTGGCACAAAATTTAGGATGCACAACTGCAAGCCGTCCTGAATGAGTCTGCAAAAACTCAAATCCACCGGTTCAGGAGTTTTGAAGGAGCTTACTCCATAAACAGAGTTGTAATATTTCATATACAGAGGGGGGGGGGGGGGGGGGAGAGCAAAGAAAATGTATACGCAATTCAATAAAAGAAATCCCAGTACAAACGTATAGACATAAAAGGAACGAATACATTAAATCATCTACTTTGACGTCAATAATTATAACAGATGGTTACGGCGAACTTAATGTTCATTGGCTTGGAATTTCAGTTTTTTTCCGAAGTGCCCCCAGAAAACGTGTATGATAAAAGTCCATAGATAACTTCTATTAATGTGTGTAAAAATTTTTTGCCCCTCCCACCCTAGAGATAATGATCATGCTTTGTAAGAGAAGTTTTTTGAGTTTTAAAATGCCAAAGCGTGTTAGATTTCACTCAAGAGGCCAGTCAAGAATACATTTAAAAATTATCATCATCAAGATCGTCACCATCATGTCTTTTTCAGAATTTAAATCGAAAATGATGAGAATTTTGCAACGAATTTTGCTGCTCAGCCTACTCTGCTAATATACTTCTAAATACTATTTCTTCTTCAGTCTTCTTTCATTCAGTCTTCTTTGAGATCGTTTGGGCATATGGAACGAATGAGTGATGAGCTGATTAAACGCTTGTATGTTGGCCATGCGGATGGGAAATATGGGAAGGCCTAGGAAAGTTTGGCAGGATCAAATAGAGCGGTGGTTCTCAACCTTCTCACAACCGCGTATCATTAAAACAAAAACAACCGCGTAGTATTCAAACAAAATAACTATAACTAATAAAACATTGCCAACGAGGCTTGCCACCAATTAACCGCTTATGTTTTACCTGTGGTTGGTTTTGTATAGAAATGAATATAAAAATTATTATCTGGATCTTTAAAACAGTTTCAGTAGAAGTATCTTATCTAAATGGCAATTATACAACGTGTTTCAAAAAGAATGACCCAGTTTTAAAATCTTATATTTCCACAACCACGAACCCCAAATGAATGAAACTTCGGGGGTTTTTTTTTCGTGAACAGTCGTGCTTCAGAGTTTCATATGAATGCCGCTAGAAAATCCTTTCTGTTACATAGACATTATCTTCTCAAAACTAACGGCATAACGGCAGCGTTTGTTTGGACTGATAACAAATTTTTAATATTATAAAATGATCCAAATTTTAATAATAATACGATATTAATATTATTATTATTATTATTATTATTATTATTATTATTATTATTACAGTAAAGTTGATTTGAATTTGACTGAAATCAACACGCAGGAAATTCTATCCATCAACAAATGGTGAAATGAAAACTTTCAAAATAGAACAAAACTTTGTTGGTAAAACAAAAATGAATACGCTGCGAGAAATTAAACATTCGCGAGAAAATCAAAATTTTTAAAGCGCAAGGGCAGAATCTGCTAGGCAATGACTTCTGTGAAAAGAAACATCAATAAAAGGTAACATGAGGCTTTTAAAGCTTCAGAAACATTGCAGTGACAATGAAGTGAAAATAATGGACTTTGTATTATATTTCCGAGAATTTTATACTAAACATTAAAAATTTATTCAAAACATCGTAAATGTACACGTTTATTACTTCGATAACGGAAACGAACAAAAGCGGAAAAATCATTGGCACTGACGTTAACTTGAAGTTCTCTTTGAATGTTTGGTAGAAAGGTTATCTACTATAATGTTTTTGCTGTAAAAAAAGTTGCCCGTATGACAATAAAAAGATTTCTTCGTGAAATTAAGTTAGTGCGAAATAATTTAACGCTTGTTAATTTCTTTTCAGCACTACTCTAATGGAAGAGAGTGAGGAGCTGGTGGAGTTTTATGATCCCCGCAGGGAGCAAGTGAAATTTCATTCCAACCGTGTCTCTGGGCATATTAAGAAACTTAACATCGATATTCTTGCACCTTGTTTGTGATTTTAGAGAAGTAAATTGCCACTCTTTGTTGCCGTAAAATAAATTAGCGAAATCTGTAAAGTAGAGCATCAGTTAGATGTTCCGCTGAGAAAAGTATATGCCTTGGAGGTATTGCAAATATTTTAAATTAAAATATAAGAAGATACTTGTTTATTTTATTGTCTTTCAAAATTAAAATATTTTATTTAAATTATTTTCTAAATGTAGGCTAATTTTTATGAGATACAATTCTAAAACTGGAACATGCACGTATTCTTTACCAGTTTAGGAGCGAAAGTAGTGGGAAAAAAAAGACATAAAGCTAAATATTTTGTATAAATAAATTGGATAATAAAGCAAGTGAGGGGAGGGGAAGCATAATTTTCTTCACTTACATATTTTTTTAAATATATAGCATTATCAGCCACATTTGTGTGAAGCTTCTTTGCTACAGCTTCTTTATTTAAAAAATTTACATTTACGAGCACTTAACAATCAAGATACCCATTCTATTCTAATTCCCAAATACTTATGTTATTATTTATGATATAAAACAACAACAACTCTTTAAATTTTTATTTCATTTATTTATTTATTTATTTATTTATGTGTCTAGAAACGAAAGAGAAAGAACGAGTATTAGTCAGAGAAACCCTGCAGCTAAAACAGAAAAAGCCATACGGACATTGGAAACAACGGGAGTTTCGAATAAAGCAAGAGGGTATAAGAGCTTCTACGTCAAGGGCAAGAAAAACTTGGGTCTAAAGTATCCAGTGATGTTCCCCGGTGGTGAAGATGGATATCATTTTAATCTGAGGCAAGTCAAAAAAAAAGTTAAACCAAGTCCCGGTATATCACCTAGAACTCCTGCTTTTCGGATTTTTCGTATAATAGATAGTCCCTTCGCTCTGTGTTGTATTGATTGTTCTGTTCACCTACAAGTGTCATTATCCCGGGCAACTCTTTATCCTCTGCTAGTTTATAATAAAACAGGGAGTATTAGCTGTGAGGGAGACCTATGTAGTAATAATAACAAACAGATCTACAAGCACTGTAAAAACGTCGAAAGTATGAATTAAGACAATTAGGAATACAACAAATACTATGCTAAAAACATTTAAGTGTTTTCTTAAATTTTACTAATTTTTTTGGCATTAGAAGAGTGGACAGGGATCTAGGAAGCATCTGGAGCTAAAATGTTTGGGGGTAGGACTCATTTTATTGGGTCTTTAGGAGGTTTTATTGGATGTTCAGTATAAAAACCAAAAGTTAATATAATTGTTATAATTAACCAATAAATTTTAACCAATTAAACTAAAAATTCAATTCTTTAACAGAAATAGCAAAGGGAATTAAGATAGAATTATGTATGGATATTGGGCTCATACTGTACACTAGCGTAATGGCGAATTAAGTGAAATTTCATCATTTAGATACTTACTTATAAATCAAGAGATTTAATAAAAGTGTAAAACATTAATCGATAATATACGGAGTAGCGAAACAGATGAAACACACTTGTTGAACTAACAATTACAAAATGATTCTGAAGCTTAATGAGTTTTCTGAGATTGAGGTTTGTCGTGCCATCCTAAAAATAATGCAATGACATACATTAAATAGGTGTGGATTACTGCGTAGTAAACCTCTATCAGAACATGACAATAATACCACTTAATGTTAAGGTCAAATTAGAAACATGCTGAGTCCAGGAAAATTCATGTGATAACTAAAGTCTTAAGTATTTAAACGTTGTAACTTGAGGAATTGGAGTAGAATCTAAAGTGATTTGAAACGAATTAGCATTA
This sequence comes from Rhysida immarginata, assembly GCA_023313115.1. Taxonomy (NCBI): domain Eukaryota; kingdom Metazoa; phylum Arthropoda; class Chilopoda; order Scolopendromorpha; family Scolopendridae; genus Rhysida; species Rhysida immarginata. The sequence goes on from JAHWFO010057280.1 coordinate 1,515,804, forward strand.
AAGACTAACCGAATTCTGTGGATAAACAACATTTCTGGTAGACAAGAGGTATCTTATTTCTTTCATTAATAACACTTACTAAATTACTAGAACAACTTACAGAAAGAGTTATTGCCGGTTAAGACGTCATCGCATTACGAAAAAATAGAAAATCAATAATTCCAAAAAAGATTTAATAACTGTTTGCACATTTTGTCAACTACGTCCGTTTCATCAGACTTTGTATTAATAGTGATATTTGCTGAAAACGTTGACTTTCCCGACGAATGTTCAGATAGTAATTAAATATTTTATGAAATCGGTGGCTTTTTATTTTCTCATTATACCGATATCTGGTTCAAGTTTCTGGCTTCTCTATTTTGATTACGTTAAGAAGTTAGTTTGAGCCCATAATGCTATCTCAGGAAGACTAGTGTAACCAGGGAACCACGACCTTCGTGCGAGTATGTTAATGTTATGTCATCCACAAATAAGATAAATTTAGGAACAAAGGTGGAAAAATACAGTTATGGCATTCAGGAACAGACTGAATAAATGTGGGGAGAGAACAGAGTCTTGAAGGGCTCCTGGAGTTTTGATTAAAAATTTCTAAGTAATTCCACCTACACTTAATTAATAAACTCGATAAATGAGGGATATACACAATATACTATAGGGATATTTTTATTTATCTGAATTATTAAAAATTTCGTTTATGGAAATTATTTTTTTAAACGAAAATTCGGCTCTACGCCATTGTCAAGGATCTTGATAATGGCGTAAAGCCGAAACGTTCGTCGGGTCATTTATTATTCCTTTATTAAATTGTATTATTAAAAAAACTAATTTCTGTATTTTGATTAATAATACAAAACCATTTGATGTAAAAAAATTCTTTGTCAATATCAAACAGGAACTCTGTATTAAAATATGAGTAAAAGATATTGATTTTATGAAAGGCAACATTAAATATTTTATGAAAAAATCATAGAGGAAAGTGACCAAAAGCGGGCCCCGCTCCTGAAGAGGGCCAGTTCAATTTCTGCTCTGTATGATTTTGCAGCATAGCAGTAAAAGGTTGAGGTAGTGTACTCCCAGACAAAAATATGGAGATTTTTGAAAAATATGAAAGGTTCATCTGAAAAAACTGTTTTAAAAAAAAAAACAAACTTGTTCATGCATTATACGATGATTTATTCGAACGTTACTTAGTTTCTTCTCTGTACACAAAACATTTTATGTACTTCAAACAATTATTTTCAACAAAACATACAGAAAAACAAACAGTATTGAAGCCAAAAGTTTGGAGATTTGTCTATGCTGGGACATAAGTTTGGAGATTCTTTGTTTAGTATTTGCTCCAGCCGCCTTTAGCATTAATAACTGCTTGCACACATTGTCTCAAATGAGACACTGACAATCATCTCTCGATATTTCACATAAGACATGGGACACAGTTTTGATTAAATTCTTGTTTATTAATTTTACATATGATAACGTTTCGCTTCATTTTACCCCAAATTGTCAGGATCAAGGTCAGGACTATTTCCTGGCCATTTTAGAAGGTGAATATTTTATTCTTCCAACCAGTGCAGTGTCGCGTTTGTCTATGACAAGGTATACTATAAAGTTACCATCAGGAAAGTAAAAAGCAGCACCTGGTATCAGATGATCAGCATTATTTCCGTGTAATAGGAACTGCTGACGTTTCCTTTGACTAAAGCTAAACTTCTGGTCCCATACGCATTTATTGTTCCATAACCTATGATGCTTAGTAGAAATTTGATTCTATATGGTACATATCTAAAGTCCAGCTTTTCTTGTTTCTTGCGCACAACTTTTTGTTTATCATCATCCAGTGGCTAAATCTAGATTCATCACTGAATATGACTTTTTGCCATTGTTCTATAGTCCATGTTGAGTGTTCACGTGCGCACTCAAGTCTTTTTTCTTCATTCGTTTAGTTAGGAGAGGTTTTTTTGCCGCAGAAGGAAAAGAGTAACCTCTCTCTTTCAAACGCCCGGTTGTTGTCTTTGCCGAACTTCTTTTTTGCCGATTGGATCCCATTTGGCAGTAATTTCTCTTGCCGTTTGAAAGCGTGATATTCTCTGATAATACCTCTTAGATGTCTATCTTCGGCTTTATTTGTGATTCGTTTTCTGCCGCACCTTTGTTCCAATTTTCTTATATTTTACAATAATCTTGATTACAGATTTTGTAGTTAAGTTGAGATCTTTTGCTATTTTAATTTGTTTTTCTTTTTTTTGCCATTTCTTAATAACTAAGTCATCAATAGATTGAGGGAACTGTTTTGTAGGAGGCTTATGAAAATTTAAGAAAATAAATTCAGCACATCCCTAAATTGTAATCAATCAACCCATCTTAGATTAATTTACATAATCATGACGTCTATAGCTAAATTTCTGCAACTAGAAATTTCAAATGTTAACGTTTTTAACAAAATCTCCAAACTTATGTCTCATTATAATTAAATCTCCAAACTTTTGACTTCAATGCAATTGTTGTTTTTCTTGTTTTTTGTTCAACAAAATTAGTTATTACTCAAAATATTTTATGAGTAGTTAATAAGATGGTGTATATTTAGTGTACATCACTGTGTAATGCATAGTACAATTCTATTTTATTTTAACAGCACTTACCTGAGATGAGTCTTTTAAATTTTCAAAAATCTCCATATTTTTGTCTCGAAGTGTAGGTTATGCAGCTATCTACTGGAAGACCAGCGCCCAAGCTGTTTACTCAACCTGTTCTTTTTCAATGGAGACATATTGATTTTTTGTGACTATCGGAATTTTTTATGCTCTTTAATTTCACGTGTTTTGCCAGGATTTTGAAGGTAAGTGATTTAATTGTTATACCTACTTATTCCTTATTATAATAGCAACATATTAAACATATTAGTAAAAGTTTGAAGTAGTTAACATTCATAGTTATTGAAAAATATTAATTCAAAAAGTCCATGAAGTTGTCCTAACCCGGGCCCCCCACGCTTTTCCTAAGAGATCCCCCATATTTCTACGATTACTTATTCTCATCTTCTCAGAATTCTGTTCTAGGAATCCAAAATTTACACAACAAAGAGTTTCTAAGGAAAATATGCCGTTAAAGTAATTGAACACCTGATATTTCATTAAAAAAATTTAATTTGATATTTATGATTATTTTTATAAGAAATAAATGATGCATGAAAATAAAAAAATCTCAAGATAATCATTATTCAGCAGCTCAATTCCACAGTTTACCTTTCATTCTTTGTACTTGACTTTATAACAACTTTTTAGTTATTAAAAAGCGCAGGTATTATTTTTTTACAGACGAAAAGACTTTTTGTTTTTCTTATTTTTAATCTATAATGGATGAATTCTTTTTTTTTTATCAACTTATGCAACATAGTGCAAGATACATGTATCTCGAGAAGAAAAGTGAGACTTAAGCTTAATCGCAAAATTCTAAAGGTAATGGATTAATTTTATTACAATGAACACAAAAATACGCAGCACGAGGATACGTTAAATATACAAGAACCTGTTTAAAATAAAATCTGAATATTGCACGCTACAAGAATCGATCAGTAAGAAATACGAATATGATTTTTTAAGACTTGCTTATTTCGACATTGCATTACATTCGCCAGCAACTCTAAATATCTTTTTTTCCTTAACGTCCACATAAAGCTACACATTTTGGTAGAGGGAGGTTATCCTCTGTGAACGATTTAATCAAAGTGTCCTATAGTGGAGAACTGCACCTTCGAAATTTCTGTCACGCGTTGCCTGTTGCTATATTTTGTATTCACTTGTTCGATTTTGCATACGCTTACAAGATGCCTTCACGCGTGAGCCATTTTTGATTGGGATAAACGCATGTGCCATTTCCGATATGAAATATTCCTATTCTCTACTTAAGAGGGTGGAGGAAGAAAGAGAAGATGGCTAGAATCTTCCAGTTGAAAAGTCAGAATCCAAAAGTTAGGGTTTGGTTGTTTCTTAGACTTACAGAATAGGGACGATTCTAGCCCTTATTCTCCTTCCTTCTTAGATATTTTATTCTCTGGCTTTGATATTTAGTCTCAATTTTATAACAGCTTTTGAATCGTATCAAATATTTTAGTTTAATCTTTCTTGTAGGTGAGATATTTTCCCAATTTCTTAGTAAGTTTTCAATTCAACAGCTTAACCTTCATACTTTGTAAATTAACAAAATTTTATGTTGTTAAGCTGTTATGAGAAGGAAGGAGATTACTTTCTTAATTTTATTTTTACTAAAAACATGGATTCATTACTAAGAACGGAAACGCTTTAAAAAATTTAAGATGCAGGCATCACTAGAAAAATTATGCTAGTTTCACATAACAAAACACAAAATAAAAAATCCCAAGACATATTGATAATTAAAGAACTGTCTTGCAGTCGAAATATGCATATACGTGTAATAAAAACATTTTTGTGGACAAGCGGCGGTTCCTCCTTCAACTTCATTATGCTCAGTTTCCTTTGACACATTGAATGGCATGTTTGAAATGAGCTAAATCATGAATAATGGAGAATTTCTAGAAAAAAAAAGCAGGATTAATAAATGATTATCCACAAAGATAATTTCCATACTTATTCAACTATTTATATAAGGGACGAGTATAGCACCAATTTATTGCTACAATAAGGAGACGTTTTGAGGGGGGAAATATAGGATGATGATGATGATGACGATGATGATAAAATATAAATAGCACTGCAATTTTAGCCTCTTAACCAATTAAAGCAGAAGATTTTCTTCAACAGGAAAACGGAATGTATTATGATCAATTTAAACAATGCCGAGAAATTGTACGTAGATATGTCTTTTTATTGAATAACCCTCGTATTTTATTTACGAGAAGAAACTAATAACAGATAACTTTTAATTAATCAAATTTGGAAACAAGTGTTTTCATCTTTTATCTTCACATTGTATTTTAGCAAGCTCTCAATACATTGTTATTTTAGGATAAACATTTGTATAAGAAAATTTTAACACGCATCAATCTTTTCATTGTATGAGAGCTGAAATTCGTGCTGCTAGGCCACACCTAAGATGACTTTCATTGTGCGAGATTGGATTGAGTTAAAGAATTCTTACGAAAATTCTTCGTAAAAAAACACACTTTAAAAAGAATGCATTAAATTGACATGGTTTTAGTGGATTACATTTTTAGAATTTTAATTATAAGAAAATTAAAAATACTTTTGCAACTTATTTGAAATTTAGTTGCAAAAACATTGATTCGGCTCTTTAAAATATTTCTTAACAAACCTCACCCTCCATCTCCCCCCTCCCCCAAAAAATAAAACAAACCCCGGTTTGTGGAAAATGCATCATTTTGAGTTTAGAAATTCAAATGAAATAGCGCAGCGATTTTTGTCAGAAGTCCCGCCATCTGCCAGTTTACATATTTGATAAAAGAAATAGTTTTCAATAAATTTGCCGCCCTAACTGCTTTCGTTGACATTTGGACGCCCAACGAATTTCTCTCCTCTCCAGTTAGTGGAAAAATCTCATATTTAACGTAGCTTTGTTTTTGTTCAACTAACGTTTGCCGCGAATGTAGGTTTTTTTTTTTAATATATTTTGCAATAGTTTTTTATCTATGTGTTCAATTTTTATTATTTTCCCTCCGTCACGAGCTCTACGAGAAACTTATTTTTCTATAAGCTTTTTTTTTCCTCTTTACCTTTTTATTTCTCAAAGAAAACCTTTTCTGTTCTTCTCCACATTCCTATTTCTTTCCCTTTAGCTCAATTCCATTTTCTCAGTTTAATTGCCTCTGTTTTCATTTCGAAGTGAAATATGGGATTTTTTTTTATTTTACCCATTGCCCTCTTCTTCTTCTTTTTTTTTCCTTTTTCTTTTTCTTCCCACCACAATTTTCATCCTAGGCAGCCACCGTGACTCCCGCCCAGGAAGGACCGACTGTTTGCGAAGGAAATGACGACATAGGAGAAAACGGGATTTTTTGGAAACGAAATGGTTTCATCGAAAAAGGACGTTCTTCGAAACGCTTCAGCAAAAAAGCCCGTACATAAACATGGAGGGGGAGAGGAGAAAAGAAATACGAATGAAATAATGAAAGGAATAAAACCGAAAAATTATTGCGAGGAAGATGGAAACGGGGATGGTTTTATTGAAAAACTGTTTATTATGTTGAACAGCAGCGAAACTTTTTATCGAGCGAATAAAATTTTATATATTGTTTGGCAGGCTTTTCTTCACTTTCCTCTAAATAATTGGATGACAATATGGATATTTTTGACTGGTTGATAGTGATACTTTTTTTATTTGTTAGCAAGATCAATCAAATCAAAGCTTTTAAATTTTCGTTTAAATGGCACTCGAAAGTCATACACCCAAAATTAAAATGAATCTGTCAATTCGCTGTATTTCTAGCAAGATGCTAACATTTTATCTACAGGCCTGCTATAATTTTATATACCAAGCTTTCCTCGCACTCTACAAATGTTCTATGCGTTCTCCTCTGGTGACACGAAACTCTCCCTCACTCTCTTCACTTTTTCAGTTGACACGCTTGGTCGATTGGTGCTTTTCCGTTTGCACAGATAATGTGTCGATACCACCTTGTTTAAATGGTGATTCTTTTCTGTACTCTTTTCTGAATGCACGCTAACACAGAATCTCTTTTGCGATCAGGAAGCTCTGTCGCCATTTTATAAAGGCACTGCGCTCTGTATACGGAGGTATAACGATGCACACTTGTTGATTTTATGACTCTTTTCATGTATCAATTATATCTCTGTGTGTAATACTTTGGAAAATACAGTGTTTTGAAATCAAGCAAATAATTTTGTAATTGTCTTAAGTGACACAAAATGCTGTATTGGGACTATTGTCAATAGTAGCATACTGTCATGTGCGAAACTCTATCGACCACTGCAGATGTTTACACGCCATTGTTTGTCTAACCAGATACAGGAAATCAATTGATATTCTATAAGGAGTGCCAATCCGGACTGTACAGCACTGGAAAAGAGTCTTATGAACAAACGAGTCTTTACCATTCGGATGGCCTTTAAAGACATTGGTGGAACCAGTTTACTTAAATTTCAACCGCACGCCTTCATGCCGTTAGCACCAGTGAATCTGGAAGATGGCTACATGCCCTCCTTTCCCCCTGCCTTGGGTACGTTCCTTGATAACAACTCCCTTCGTATCGCCGTCGGTCTCCGCTTAGGCAGTCGTCTATGTTTTCCACACTCTTACTGCTGTGGTGCAACCATTGACGAACTAGCCCTCCACCCCCTCAGCTGTGACAGTTTTGGTGGTAGAAGCCGCCATAGTTGTCTAAATGACACGATACACCGTGCCCTCACCACCGCAGGCATTCCATCATCACTGGAACCCAACCGTCTGTCCCGAAGCGATGGCAAACGCCCCGACGGAGTGCCCTCTCCACCTGGACGGAAGTTCAAAGCAGGCCCGTTTCGCGGCGAACCTTGCCGAAAGCAAGAAAACGTCGAGGTACGCCGACCTGCTTAACAACTTTCTTTTTGCCCCCATCGGCTTCGAGACTTTCGGCTCCTGGGGCTCTAATGCCCTCTCTTTCCTAAGAGACCTCGGTTTTAGACTTCCGTCGCTACACAGGACACAAGATCCATGGAGTTTCTCCGTCAGAAAATCTCCCTAGACATTCGAGATTTGCATCATTGCGTCTCTACCACGCGCTACTCCCTTCAATGAAATTTTCTTCATATGACCCCCCTCCCCCCGTTTTGTGGACTTTTCTGCAATCTCCAGTAAATCGGCGTCACAGAATACTGTGCGGCGAATGGCGGAGGATAGAACTATGATACCAAGAAGACTTAACTGGTGTTCATATTGCTTTTATGTAATTAATTTCATGTTGAAATATATTTAAAACATTTTTCATTTAAATGTATCCATATTAACAGATATTATTTCATTTCTAAATAGATTTAATACAACTTTATAATAATGATAATGATAAATTAATACTTAAAAATGACCATTTTCATTGTAAATTTAATTATCATTTTAATCGTCAGTTGTATAGTCAAACCGTAAGGCCTAGGGCTGTGAGTGAAAAACCAATGAACAAAAAAGGGGAGTTAATTCTCAGACATGACTTAATTTTCTACTTTCTCCGTTCAGGAATTATCGGCCGTACTCCCCTGTTTTCGTTAATCGATCATTCCACTCAGTGCTCTCGATCTTACGGTTTAACTTTAATAACTTAGTAATCAACATATCTTCAGTTGTTAATGTTAATTTTTAATTCGTTTTTTAATATAAAATTTCTTTTTTATATCTCTTACTGAATGCAGGATAATAATAATAAATAGTAAAATATGGACCCCCGTGGCAAATGTGAACTTTCTACATAATATATTCCACCATGATTCTTCGGTCTTCGCTAAATGACTTGCGCCTAGGACGGGAGTCGTTTTTCACGCTAATCTGGTCACTTTGGAAGCATCGCCACCACATGTCCACGGCCTCGTATGGTGGGGCATTAACCCGCATGCTCTTTTCACCTCGGTGTTGATCTGTGCCGCGTTTCCTTCAGGTGCAGTAAAAACGTATCACGGCCTACCCCTCGATTTTCACTTGCAGCGAATCACAGCTGGAATCCCTGTTGTGTGGACTTAACGTTCTAAGCCCTAGCATGCATATCATCATCGGTGATGTCGATTGTACTATAATACATTATTCCTTTTAGGTCAATTTCTTTTTGAAAATGGCAATTTTCTTTTTTTTTTAATGAATTTTTATTGATGTTGGCGAGTGATTTTTGAAAATAAAAATTTGTTGGTTAAATAAGTAATTTAAAAAAATAATTTATTAAGAATGCTATTAAAAAAAGAACAAACAGTGGAAACAAAGACAAAGTGGAAATAGTGAAAAAGAGTGGGTTTCGCGAACGCACCCACTGATTCAATGTTTGACGGGAACATACTAATCGATGATGATGTGCGGGGAAGCGCTCAGAATGCCCACACAAAAGGGATTCCAGTTTTGATTAGCTGCAAGTCTCGTGTTTCCCAACAGGCTGTGCATTCTTGGATTTAATGTTGTGGCGGCGAGTTAAATTAGTTTGCGCGTCTTCGCAGAAATGTCGTTATATGCTATCATTCTCGTTTCACTGTTGCACACGGGCTTCCATGGTGATTACAAGGATTTTATGACTAATCCTCATATATGTTTTTCAATTATAATCTATGCGTGTGGATGAGAAGAATTGCAATACATTGCGTAAAAAATCTATAGGTGATTTATAAGTCTCTCCAGGATTTCAGACATCGATAGAAAAGTAACCGTGATAGACATAGCAGAAACGCTCATATAAATGGAAAGAGCATCTCTCCAAGTTTTGTACGCACTTTACAGGTGTTCCATATGTTCATCCTTGATGAAGCGGCATACATCAATCCTGTATTCAGGTTTCTGCCACACGCGTCCAAGCATGTGATTGTGACTGCATGTGATCCTTTTCCGCAGCTGGGATAAACTGCATGGCAAAGGGAGCATGGACACGTGATATTTGGCGCAATCTCATAAGAAACAAATTGAGAATAGGTGGTACTGCATTACCATAACGATGCTAGTTAAAAGCATTGTTACTGTATTCGTGAAGTCAGGCGTTCTGTTGCCAATTTTTTGCGATTTTTTTAAATTTTGACTTCAGTTTCGGATAGAGCATCAAAGTAAAATTTATAATTGGCACACATTTCCTATCTGTTCGGGTACATGGCCAAAATGATGGTTAAAATTATACATTATGGTGCCGTGACCAGGCTCCAAGGACCAAACTGTTAATATTATACACCATTTTGGCCATGTTCCAGAATGGATAGTACATGTATGCCCTATTATAAATTTTACTTACTTTTTGATGCTTTATCTGAATCTGAAGTCAAAATCAAAAAAAAAAGAAAAAATTGGGAACAGAACGCCGACTTCGCAAATCCGATGACGAAAATTTTAGTTCAGATGACAATGGAGATCTCGAAAGAAGAGGATTCATTTCGTTACGACTTCCTTCCAACGGCTAAATCTAGAAGTATACCAAGACGACTATTACGAATGCAAAAGTTGAGAGTTTCTATATCTACTAAATGTGCGTTTCCACTATGTCTGTCATGGTTACTGTTATAGCGACTTCCGAAATCCTCGGGGAACTTATGAATCATCCTACATATGGAAAAATTCCGAGAATGGAGCAAAAAAAGTGAATATGCACAAGATAAGAGCCTGCATTAAAGTTGACTATGAATATAGAGAGAATATTTCAGGCCACCCTCTTAAAGCCTCAAGGAATGAATGATAGTTTTTATTTTCTTCGACCTTAAATGAAGAGTGCCAGAAATTCTTCATATACAGCTTCTATAAATTATAAATTTTTTATGAAAAATCTATGGTCTATGTAAATTATTTCATTTATCTAAATCCCTATGTGGTTTAGTTAATCGTGGGGCTTCTGACAAAAATTACAACTATTCTAATTTGTTATGCTTAACATTACTGTTAACATTCGAGAAGCAATACTCTAATCGTAACTCTAAATTTACATTTCACCGTAATTTAATGTAGAACGATTACAAAATCCGTGTCTAAACTTGTATTTGATACAAACATAGGACCAATTTCTCTCGTAATCAGTATACACTGATGAACCATTACATCATGACCACCTGTTTAATACAACCTGTGACAATAAAGTTCGGTGAATGACGTCGAATTGCTAACGGTCGTAAGAGTGCACCATCGTCGTATCCTGCCCCAGACAGGTCGAGACATGTTTAAACAAATTTGAGAGAATCAGCGCTGCGAGTGTATTTATTGTGTTTAAATCATCCCAGAGGCTAAGAGATGCAGCAGAAGAGAGAAGGCGTAGTACGCGCGGTCGAAACCCAAAATGGATCAGCGAACAAAAGAGACTCATGAAATGATGACAACAGTTTACAAAGAAAGTGCTATTACTTTGAAGTGTTTTAATAAGTGGTTTAAACGGTTCCGAGGAGGCCGGAACACCGTAGAAGACGCCCCCCGAAGTGGCTAGACAATGTTACGACCCAACTGAAGGCTATCCCTAAAAACGACTACGCCAGGAGTTTCCAGGACTTGTACAGGCGTTCCCAGAAGTGCATTACCATCGACGGGGATTACTTTGAAGGATAGTAACTGCTGTTTCATGTAAGCGAGCAATCCACTCTCAATATGCCATCATTCACCGAACTTTATTGTCACAGGTTGTACGACACAGGGCTACTTTTCGATAAAACCACGGACGTGCAGTGAGGCGTTGACTCGACAGGGTGTTGATAGGTAAGTCTGAGGTATCTGGTACCAGTAGCTTATCAGCTGGTCCTCCAGTTCCAGGTCGAATCAGCAATCGACCGTCCATATGATGGACCAGAAAACCTGACTTGCTGAACCAGACAACTTTCTTCCAATTCTCTATAGTCCAATTGCTGTGCCATAACGCCAAGGATCTGCAGGGGCGACAGCTATGCAGGCCCTACACAGTTTGCTTTGCACTTTGTGTGCGTCACAACAGTTGTAGCTGCTGGTGATTTGGGCCACACTGTCGCCCTTTGTTCACAGCGAACAATGCGTACTAGCCTTCACTCCACTCTGGAATCAATGCACCGTGGACGGCAAACGGCAAGACGGTGACTTGTCGCTTCTCCATCCGTACACCACTTTTGATAAGTACCCATAAAGCGCGCCATTTTCGAGATCGACATTCCGAGGCCCTGGTATCACGATTTATCCTTTGTCGAAGTCTGATAAATCTGCTGATTTTCCCATGTTGCAGCCAAACACTTTACATTCAGGAATTCAGTTCACTGACAGTTTATTACGGCGTTATGAGCCGCATTGCGCATCGGCTCGTCAGTGTATATTTTCAGCATCAAGCTAAGTGTTTGGACTTGGTAAATAAAATATAAGGAAATTGCGCCAATGGTTTTAGAAAAAATATTAATGCGTCAAAAATTGTTTACTTTACCTCAAGGGTATTTTCCAAGAGGAAGAAATATTGAGAAAAATAAACGAAAGCAAAAATAAAAAATATATTTTTAAAGTTTTAAAACACTTTTCAGCTAAATAATTATTAAGTTTAAATAATGTATGTAAATTTAAATTGCTACATAAGATAATATTGGATTTTTAATTATTCTACTGAAATTCTGTTAAAAATTCCTGAATAGAATTTTATCCGTTCTCTTTTTTTATGGAGGAATGAAAGATGAGAAAAATTTTCACATAATATTTCATGATTGTTATTTATAACGTCTTAAGGATGATAAATGTGCGTAATTTATCACTACAATTTGCAAAGATGTCGTGAAAAAAACGACATTAAACCCCAAAAGGCAATTGAATCATCGTGTGCGCTACGTGAAACGTTTCTATGATGGGTAATCTAAGGATGAAAGTTAAGACTCTTTTTCTTTAGAAATGCTATTTTTTTTTAAATATTGATTTATAAAGATTTTAAGGGGAGCTGAAAAATACAGATTGAGTTAAAGAGAATAAAGTAAATACTATTAAGCTGTAGGCCAAAGTGCATAGTTCAACTTCAATAGAAACGTGTGGCCTATTTACTAAAGCTTCATAAAATTCATGAAGCTTTTATAATTTAGCAAATAAAGTTTTTCGTGAATTAGGTTTGGAATGGGTTCGCTAATTTTTAATATATTATAAATATTGGAACGAACACTATCCGATAAGCGCTTGCGTAAACAAATTGATACTAGTTTTTGTACAGTATGAGTTTTCTGGAAGTTATATATTTTTAATGAAAGTAAATAGATCTAAATAATTCTAAACTGGTTTTTTTTCTCATCAAGTCGATAACTCAAATAGACAGAATAAAGAAGTACATAAAAGTGTGAGAGTAAATTAAAAATAAAAATTAAAATAATTTGTACCCTTTCGAGAGGAAAACTTTAACTTTTTAAAGTAAAAGCATGTGGAAAGGTTTCTGTTTTAATCGGTGAAATCTATATGTAAAGTGCAGTGCTATATTTAGGCGACACTGCAGTTGGTGAACCAACTTGAAGAATGGTCGGGAAGATGAGAGAGAGCCTTGAAGGCGAAGGAACTCTCGGGAAGTAATCTGTGGGATTAACTTTTTTTTGAAGCTTCGAAATAATTTTACAAGAACAGGCCTAATCCACAGACGTTTGAAAAGGTGAAAGGAGAAAATTTATTTTCCTAGGGAGAGCATCATTCATAAGACGTAAGAAGAAACCGCGCAAGATTTTTTTTTCATTTATTTACAAAGACGTCTAAAAAAAACGTTCAACAGTTGCATATTTATCGAGGGTTTTGGATGGATTATGTATATTACCACAAAAAGTTCTCCTGTGCGATTTGTTAATTTTAAAAGACACGTAAAATTCCACTTTGTGTTTTCTCCATGTTTCTAAAGAAAATTCTTTAAACGCGAGCTATAAATCATCCATCTCTTTTTAGAAACAGTACATGTATTTTAATCGTTAATTTTAAGAAGGATTTTTAGTTCGAGCTGGTAATCAATGTTAAAATAGGGTAAAACTTTTCTGGAATTTCATTCTTCTCAATCGATGACGTTAAGTGGAGCCAAGTTCCTTTCCCATTAATGTTTCATAGAAATTGATCGACGCCCTATAGAAATTTGATTAAACTTACATTTAATAAAATTTTTATTTTATCCTTTGAAATAATAATGAGATTTGACGAAATTATGTCACCCTTTTCGTCACTTGTTATCTTTTAATGTAGAAGAGCATCGTTCTGCTTAAAGTTTTAAAAACATCAAATTATATATGGATTCTAATTTCTTAATGAAGTCAATCACCACGACGAAAAACCGCTTTCCTGTAAGACTGAATCTGTGAAGTCAATTCACTTGATAATCTCCTACTTAAATCTCTTTCAGGAAGAAACAAAAAACTACATTGAATTAGCATTGCGATTTAATATAGATCGTATATGTAGGTTAATTTTTCCAAACCAAAATTAAGACGTAGTCTATTTAAATATAGTTTGAAAAATTTTCACAAAAATTACATAATCTTTGAATGTAATAAAAAACGAACACGTTCCTGTTTAGGTATCAAGTAATGTAACCACGAAAACCGCAACGAGGAAAGGCAGGAGGTCAGAAATCGATTGTAAAACGGCAACGAGATTTTTGAATGGCCCCATGGGACCATGACTATCTTCCACTTGCGTGTTTAAAAATGAAAAGAAACATAAAACTCCTAGTCAATGAAAAATCACTTAAGATGCCATCATTATACTATACAATAGAAACACAGTGGCGTTAAGTTTTTGTGTTCACAGTTGATTAACCTACGTGAGTTCTTACAAGAGAGCTATTAAATGCAATTTGGTGCAAGTATTCCATTTTAAACGATACATTCTCTGAATCAAATATTATAATTAGAAGTACCTTCGTAAAATATGCATTTCCGGAAGCGTGAACTATACACAACTAATTATTTAAATTTTGCATTTAGTGGATGGAAAACTTAGATGACAAACCGACGAGCATTAAACAGGACTGAGATGCCTTAGAAGAAGACAACTGTTAAATCTTTATCTGTGTGATCTCATTTCTACCAAAACAGTGCGGAGAGATGTCATTAAGAGAATATTCATAATAGAGCTGCAGTCGCCGAGCCACTATTGTCTACTTATAGTCCCAGAAAATTTAACGTGAATTTTTTTCAACAGTCATCTTATACTATGTTATTTAAAATGGTGTACTTTACTTTTCCATATGTTTCTGTTATTACTTCACAGAATTTCGAGTTTTCAGAATATGGCAGCTCTGCAACAAAACTAAGAAATAATCGCAACAGCGGAGAGAAAAGGCTTCCGAATGAAAAGCAACAACACGACAGATTACAACTGAGCACAATAAAGGAGTGCAGGAAATCAAATGCGAAATTACAAGACTACAAATCTTGTCCTTGATTGGTTTTAAAACAGGAGACCATCCAAGGTGCCTTCTATGGGTCAACAGGAAGGCGTGCCTGCTATGGGTCAAGGAGCATAGAAATTGGACGCAAATGAGTTGAAAAAAATAGCTTGGTCCGATGAGTCTCGGTTCCTTCTCCATCACGCTGATGGCAAGAGGAGAATATGGCGCAAACATCACGAATCTATGGCCCTGTCAGTATTGGTTGTAGCGTGCCTCCGATTTAGTGTGATTACGCTGCACTTTCAGTTCGAGATGAAGTATGATTTCACTGCAATATGTAAAGCTGTTGCGGAAAGCGCAGACACTGTAACGAATTACATAGAGGAAATTATTCAACAATTTCAAATGCGACTCTTGTTATAATATTGTCTTATCACGACCACCTGAATGAGTTTTGGATCTATTTAGTTGTTGCAAATGAAATGGCCGAATTTGTGTTATAAAAACCAAAAAGAAAAAGAAAGCAGTATCATGAAGTGTTTCAATGCCTGATACACTGATGCTTCAATGGTATAGCATTTCTTCGATGAAAAGCATTTCAAATACCCCCCAAAAAAAAGACGATAACCCTTGGCGAAAGGTCAGGAAAATAAGAAGAACATGGTACTTTCATAGCCAAACTGATGAATTTGCTGCATGGTATAAAGGAAGCATAATGAAGTAGAGTTCGGGCATTATCTTGAAACAACAGGACATCAGTCTATTTATCATGGCTGCTTAATGAACAGTTTTTTTTGCATATATGCACAGTAGAAATCTGCAGTGATGGCATAACATACAGAAATAATACGTGTGAACACTCTCGTAATTCATGGAGTCCACCGCTTCTGACTCTGGCGCAATATAAGCGGCACTGAACTGACACAACAAACAAGAATATTTGTTAAAAATAAACATTTCAAAATAACATATGATATATGTGAAAACGAAGACAAAAGAGTCAATTAATGCATGTACACTCTTATTCTAAATGTT
Source organism: Rhysida immarginata (assembly GCA_023313115.1). Taxonomy (NCBI): domain Eukaryota; kingdom Metazoa; phylum Arthropoda; class Chilopoda; order Scolopendromorpha; family Scolopendridae; genus Rhysida; species Rhysida immarginata. The sequence goes on from JAHWFO010057280.1 coordinate 1,531,765, forward strand.
ATGGTTTGACCTCCATGGGGGAAAGAATAGTGAATGACACCGGCAGTAAATCACCTTCTTTGATTTCTTCCTGGAATGTCTGTTTCTCCCAGCAAATGAGCCGAACGTGTACGATTCTCCGGCAATATCCACTTTTCTTATGTATATCACCTGATTTTATGTATCATCTTTTATATTATCACGAGACGGGATATAGCAAACATGGAAATAAGAATATTGTCAGTTATTGTCTATTCTACTCGTACATTTGAAACGATTTAATTTTGTCACCTTTTTCTATCAAGGCAAAAACATCTTAAATCAGTTCCCTGATTTCAATGGATTTTCAAAATATACTCTCGGAACATCTTCTTAGTCTTTTCTCTTTTTCCCTGCCTTTCTGCTTCGTCATGTTCCCATTGCAATTTCCGTTAAAACATGTTACCGTCATTCGTTTAACGCGAACAGTATTTCTCCTTTCGCCTCCCATCAAGTCCTCTCTCGTCTGTTGACGGCCCTGTTCTTTTCTACGACCCTCCACCACCTTGACTCGAAATGCACTTTTATGTTGCTGAGACTCTTCCATTCCTGTCTCCCTTATTTTCCTCTATAAAAGAAGCTTCTGAGTCGAGTCGACGTCTCGTTCGTTTTGCCCGAAGAGACCCAAGTCGGTTTCTGACTCCTGACCGAATTCACTGAACGTGCATCGTACTTTGCTGCCTCGGAGCTTTCACGACGACATTAAAGATAAATAGATTCACATCGGCGTCAAGATGAGCTCTTACAAGATGCTCTAAATTGAATTACTTTTAAAGTTTGTAGTCGAAAGGAAACGCCATGTTTATTTTTTAAATATCTGTTTACAGAATCTTCTTGAGCTAAATTTAGAATTCACTAGTTTAAGCCTGTTTATTGGATAAATAGTTAAACTCTGGAAATATACGATGCTTTCTACATATACTCTATGAGCTTACGTTAAGCTGAAGGAAGTGACAGACTTTAATAAATATGTAAAATGCTGAGCATATACAATTCGGGTATAATTTAATTTCTCATTTATTTTCAGACTACTTTGTTCGCTTCAAATCTATCGCAACTCAGTTGTAAAAGTTTCCTTTCGTTCCTTTCCGAAAATCCCCCAAGTCTTATCGTTTCCTATCTATTCACTTGGACTTCCTGGCCTTGGAGAAGGGATTTGGTGCCGAGGCAATTTCAACGGTCCTCAGATGTCTGAATAGAAAGGCCTGACACCTCCCCACCTCCTTCAAGGACTTTTTCTCGAGTCATCTGCGCTTGCGCAATCCCCAGACGGAGGAAGATCTCTGAAGGCGCGCCAATTTCCCAACAATTATAAAAACACAATGGACGAGTGGAATTAGGGTTCAAATGAAAAAAAAAAACTTGCAAGAACGTGAAAGGAAGCCTTCAGAAACGACAAAGATGAGAGAACCGCAAAAACGTATGGAGTTCTGCCAAGGAAGTGGAACATATTAGAGCAGCCTCCGCCACAAATAAACGTGCTATTATCTCGAAATGTGATATTTCCTTGCCGAGGAGACATGGTGTAACGCTGGTTCAACATATATTTAATGGTTGCGCTAAAATATCATCCATTAGAAAAGAGCCAAAAGTTATTAGAAAAAATCGCTGATGGAAGAATAAAAAGACTTGAAAATTGCTTTCAATTTCAAACGTATCGAACAACAAGTCGATATCTTCTTTATCAGCAAAACCCGTCCTAATGCTTAGCTGAGCTAATATCAAGCCGTATTTACCAAGTTATTATACAGGGTGTAAATTTTAAGTTGACAAAGCAGAATAACTCGAAAAATAAGCTTCACACGAAAAAATGCGTATAATCCAAAGTTGATTATTTTCGAGGGGGCATCTGCTGGTGCTAAAATTAGCCCACCCCCCCCCCGGCCCCTGGGGGTGGGGCGGGGGGCAACTTTAAAATTTCAAATGGGAACCCCTATTTTTTATTGCAGATTCAGGTCCTACATAAAAAACTACGTACATTTTGTCTGAAACATTTTTTTTATTTTTGGTAGATGGCGCTGTAATTCAAGAAAATCCATTTTCTCATTTTTGCGTGGAAATAACTAATTTATTATTCATTTCGATTCCTACATTGTTTTAACTATAATGTAATTTGAAGACATTTCGTCAACAAACAAATAACGTAAACATTGGCATTTTTTTCAGAATGTTTACATTTTAAATTCTGATCTTTAGAAGAAAAGATTGTAATTTTTCAACTGTTTTTGTGAGTGTACAACGCCGTATTGCTTTTGAATTTACATTATGAATTATCTTTCTGTGGAAGAAAAAATTGAGATGGTGTACATTTATGGAGAAAGTGGGAGAAATTTTGATAATGCAGTCGCGCTTTATGCTCAGCGTTTTCCTGGCCAAACGCGATCACGGTCTTCTTTTGTTCGAGTTATTAAACAATTTACTGCGGAAGGTAGTGTGAACCAGAAAAAAAGAACCCGTGCAGCTACTGTTTGTGGAGAAAACAATCAAGTGTCAGTCCTAGCTGCTGTGGCTCATAATCCACATGCGAGCACAAGAGAAATATCAAGGCAATCAGGAATTTCACATATGAGTGTTTGGAAAATGCTGAAGCTCCACAAATTTCATCCATATCATGTATCTATGCATCAGGAACTACATGGCAATGACCACCAAAACCGTCTAACGTTTTGTCACTGGGCACTTCAGCAGATGCAAACAAACCAACATTTTTTTGCACGAGTTCTTTTCTCCGATGAGTCAACATTCACAAACCACGGGGAAGTTAATCGACATAACATGCATTACTGGAGTGAACAGAACCCACACTGGATTCGAGAAGTCAACCATCAGCGACCTTGGTCAATTAATGTTTGGTGTGGGATAATTGGCGATAAACTTATCGGTCCATATTTTATAGACGGTAATTTGAATGGCAACAAATATCGTAACCTACTTGAAAATGAACTACCAGATCTACTTGAAGACCTGAGTATTGAACTTCGACAACACATGTGGTTTCAACATGATGGTTGTCCAGCGCATTATTCATTAGTAGCGCGCGAAGTACTACATCGACTTTACCATAGTCGCTGGATCGGCAGGGAAGGTCCTGTGAATTGGCCAGCCAGATCGCCTGACCTTACATCGCCAGATTTTTTCTTATGGGGTTACCTCAAAGATATCGTTTATAAGGAAACGCCAACCACTCGCGAAAACATGATTCAAAGAATAAGAGATGCTTGCGCTGCAATTACACCAGACATGTTATCAAGATGTGTTCAGGAATTTACAAAACGAGTCAATAAATGCATCGAAGTTGGAGGTCATCAATTTGAACATTTAATTTCATAAAACGGCGAGATGCAAGGGATTTAAGGACAACAAGCAGGCCGAAAGTGAGAGGCGAGGGGACTCACTGGAAATACAAGCACCCCGAAATTCATTTACTTGCAAGTATTTGCAAATAAGAAAAAATAAAACGAAAACAATCGGTCCTTTTAAGGACCACCAAATCTTAAACGGGAATAACTTCATCTTTACACAGTCTTTTACTTTTTTACTCTGTTAGTTAATGAGTTCACTCGTTAGTACGTAGGATGTTCGGTTAGTTAGTTAGCTAATCAGTTGATTTGTTTGATAATTATAAAGTTGTGTGGCCTCATGACCACGAAACAAAACAAAATTATCCTAATCCGCGGCAAAAAATAATAAAATAATAACTTTGCGGCAAAATTTACGAAGTAAATAAGTATTTTTTATTTCTCCGTAACCATTTCCACGCAAAAATGAGAAAATGGATTTTCTTGAATTACAGCGCCATCTACCAAA
>JAHWFO010057280.1:1535989-1574218 GCA_023313115.1 Rhysida immarginata
CGTCAGCTTTTTATTTGATTTTACAGTTTTATTTTGATTTTACTTATAATTTATTAATTATTTTGTTATTTGTTAATTATTATTTTATTTTTCAGTTGTTTTGTAAATAACTTGTTTGCCTCTGATGAGCCGTTTTAGAGTTATTAACGCACCCCCTCCCCCCGCCGCCATTGAAAAATTAATAGGTACTTAGAGAGTTCCTTAAACTGTGCATTGACATGTAGTTTCATGAAAATGGGCTAAGCCTTTTTTAGAAATATTAATTTTTTTCTAAAAATGAAGATATGGCAGAAGCGGTACCCGGTCATTTGGCCGACGGACATTTGACCGACGGACACTTGGCCGACGGACATTTAACCGAACGGACATTTGGCCGAACGGACATTTCACCGACGGAGAAATGCCTGCATTTCATCGACATTCGGACATTCGGCGTAAAGAGATGTTTTCGGCAATATAATTCATTTAATGGGGAAAAAAAAATGTTTAAAGGAGGTTATTTCGTATAACGAATCTTATGAGACAAATCTGTTTAATTCTTTCTACTAAGGAAGCATATTGTATGGACCTATAAAATTATTCTTTTTTATATGTCTTTTTAAATAAATGTTTGTTTTCATAACGTTAGATAGGTTAGGATGGGAACGGGACAAAATGCAACTTAGGGTCATGTATTATTAAATAATATCGATTCTTTTCCTGTATATCTTTTTAAATGAATATTTTACTTCTATAGAATGAGATACTCATTAGTGATGGGCGATATTTAATACCATTATCGTGTATTAAAAATTTATTCGTACACATCAAAAAATTCTGTTCTGCTTTATGAGGGGACATAAACATTCTTAATTGGATAGTATCAAATATGAAAATCAACTGGTAATGGGTTGAGCATTTCTGACATTTTTCAATGTAGAGTTCAAAATATATAGTGCATGGCGTAATTATGTAATTTAAAACATTAACGGGATTTCACTGCCGAAAAAGTGGACCGTATAGAAAGCCATCTCTTTACCAACCTAACCTAATGATTAGGGATGTGCGATATTCATTTGCCGTTAGTCGAATAGACTAATCGAATAAAATTTTAGTAATCGGCGATTTTCTTCGAATGGCTTGGAAATTTATTCGACTAAATCACACAAAACGACTAATTTATTTAAAGAAATTAACAGGGTGTCTAGCAAAACGATTTCGTAAAATTCCCTGACTTTTCCCGGGGATGAGTTTAATAATGGAAACAAAAAATCGCCGGAATAAATCGAAATAATCGAATAAAAAAATCCGATATAGTTACGACTATATCGAGTTGGAATTATTCGACTCTTTTAGTCGACTAAGGACCAAAATATCGCGATATTTATTGATATCGAAGAATATCGCACACCCTATGGGCGATACTTTAGTCTCGCATATTTTAGAGTCATCGATACTGTCAGAATTTTAACCTATTCTAGGTTCCCATCTTAACCTACCTAACGATATGAAAACAAACATTTATTTAAAAAGACATACAAAAAAGAATAATTTTACAGGTCCATACAATATGCTTGCTTAGTAGAAATTAATTAAACAGATTTGTCTCATAAGATTCGTTATACGAAATAACCTCCTTTAAACATTTTTTTCTCCATTAAATGAATTATATTGCCGAAAACATCTCTTTACACCGAATGTCCAAATGTCGATGAAATGCAGGCATTTCTCCGTCGGTTAAATTTCCGTTCGGTCATATGTCCGTTCGGTCGAATGTCCGTTCGGCCAAATGTCCGTTCGGTCAAATGTCCGTCGGTCAAATGTCCGTCGGCCAAGTGTCCGTCGGTCAAATGTCCGTCGGCCAAGTGTCCGTCGGTCAAATGTCCGTCGGCCAAATGACCGGGTACCGGCAGAAGCATTCCTTTCAGCGACCTACAGTAAACACATTAAAAACAATATGAACGGTTTCCTCTCATTGAGACGAGCTTTTTCGTAAATTGTTTGGCTGCGATGAGCTACTTGGAGTTAAGGATCCCCCCCCCCCCCATCCAAAAGAAAAGAAAATTATTTTTGTATCCGTTTTATGGCCAAGTGATAATACGCCTGTGCGAATGTATTATTTCGCCATTTCAATTTATTTTCAAAATTCAACATATCTTCTCGAATCATGAGTTTTTATGTCGATTTCAGAGAAAAATAATTTCGGTTGGGGAAAGAAAACATAGACCACCACCCTTAGGTAGTGGTCGGCCAATATGAAAAGTAAAACAAACATTAAGTTTTTAAAATATTAAATTAGAATAATAGTCGGAGGCAATTTGGGGGGCAATTGTCCGGGAATCCTTTTTTCAAATCGCCCAACCCTGAAATGCGTGCTGTTTGGAAAAGAAAAATCTCCCGTAAACATTTAAAGATGTAATTATAAGATATTGTAACTACTGGGTCATAAATACTGTGGGCTGGTCTATTATTTAGTAAATACTGATACATCAAAAGCCTTCAATACAAGCCGGGCCAGGTGGTCGAGAGGGCTAGGGCGTAGGCTTTCTAGTTCTCGAGTCCGCCTGGCCGCGGGTTCGAATCCCGCCGTGGGCATGGATGTTTGTGTTTGTCCCGGGCTGCGTACTGTTATAACTTGTGTAAAAGGCGCAAAATGACCTTTGTAGTCGACGCCAAAATTTCTAGAACCCCCCCCCCCTCATTACAATTGATAGAGCATTACTACTCTCTCAACTTAAAACTTATGACATAGGTTCTAACGCCCTGAATCTAATACATGACTATTTTTAGCATAGAATTATTTATTTAGAAACATCCATTCAATCTATTGGACAACCTTCTACTAGAGGTCTTCTTCAAGGCGCTCCATCTGCCACGGTGCTATATGCTGCAGCAACCACAGAAAATTTTAAACTTCCTTTTCATTGTTGACGACAATTTTCTGTTTAAGGCCTGTCCTATATCAGATCAGGCAATTACCCTTCAACAAATTCAGCAGGACATTACAATGTTGAACACGTGGTACACCGCGCATGGACTATCTTTTAATGAATCGAAGACTAAGATTTTATTGATCGATAAGAAAAAACAAAATTATCATCAATTTTGTAAAATATTAGGTATTAAGTTTGACAATCAGTTGTCCTTTTGCGAAACAACTGAGCTGCTAATATTTGAACTCCTTCGACAAAAATATCTTTTTAGTAGATTTCGCAAGATATTTAACCAGGACGAAATTATTAAGATAATTAAGACTTGTTTAATCACTAAACTTGAGTGCCCTCCATATTTTGGTCGAAAATTCACATTAGAAGAGTTCAGGTAGCGTACAGTGAGGTAATACGTGCCGCTTTGGGTCTGTCAAAGTATGCATCTATGTCTGAAAGTTTTCTTTCTTACAATATTCCCAAGTTACATAATATCATCATGTATAACATACGTAAGGAATTATACCAAGCTATGATTAATATAGAAATCCGGTACACTTTATTAGTGCTTGGATTCTGTATTCGACGACAACCAGGGATACGCAGAAATATAAGATCATTGCTACTCGGACCATCTCCAATTTCCTTCAGAGATTTCCCCCCCTATAATACATTTCCTGGTGGAACGCCTTACCGTTTAACAGTAGAAATCAGATAATGAATTGAACACAAAAATCTTGCACCTATCATAAAGTATATAACTTGTTTCAGCAAGCTATACTAGAGGGTATAATGGCTATTTAATTTATAGTTACTATATGCTGTCGCATGCATACTTTTTAATAATAATAATAATAATAATAATAATAATAATAATAAAGTCATTACAGTCAACAAGAAAGAACGATCGCTTTTGAAAATATGAAGTGCCGCTGGGTAGCGAGTGCTGTAGGATAGTACCAGAGCAGCGTTGCCAGCGGAAGTATTGCCGGAAATAAGTTTTTCCACTCAGGTCTGGGTTTTTTTCCACTGAGCGACCTCTTCAGCCAAAACCCTGAATATTGCGTTATAGGAAGAGGAGGGGGAGAACCTCAAACCGACACAAATGTAATATAAATGTGAAAACTTCAAGAGAATGATCTTAAGATTAGTAGAGAGCACAGTTCAGTTTAAAAATACAATGTTGTTTTTTTTTTTACTTCATGTACACAATTAATTTTTATATTATTAATTTTTTGTTCATGTATATAAATTTTTTATAAATGCGTTTCATTTATTTTCTGGTTTGATATATTATAGTTTATGCGTTCAATACATTTAATTATAATTATTTCATTTAGAATAACCAACATTTATATATTTACATTTAACATATTTCATCTTTTTACATATAAATAAGGGATGTTTATATATACAGATATAAACATTTATTTTTATATAAATATATATATATATACACATGTTTATTTTTACATTTTTATACGTATGAATGGTTTTCTAAAGTGACTTTCCGAACTTGGGTTTATTTCTGTTTTTTTTTTCCATCTGGGTTTTTCCCTGGGCTTTTTTCATCTAGGTTTTTTCTGGGTTTTTATTTTCTCAGCAGATGTCGCTGGGATAGAAAAAACCCCCCTAGATCTGGGTGGATAAACCCAGGTCTGGCATCGCTGTACTAGAGAGCAATAATGGGCGTTTGGTGCAGTACCGTTAAACGCCGCCAGAGCGTCGAAAGCAACATGGCGCAGGACGTCGGAAAATTGGAGGTGCGAGCTGTGATAAGGTTCTTGCAGCTTCCGAGCGTTTGAACCTGTTTCAGGGTGACCTGGACGATTTTTTTGAGCGGCTTGTCACTATGGACAAGTATGTTGTTCCCCTTCAAATGCAGGAACGTACTGCACCAAACGCCTCTGTACTTATGAGACTTAAAAGCTGTTATATATACCCCCAACTGTGCGCAACACCAACTATTAGCCAAAACTTTAAAGGTGCCAACTTTAAGAACTGATTGCTAAACTTAGAGTAGAAGAAATTTTGGTATAACTGAGTTTAGTTTTTGGTGATGTAATGCATCATCATAGTTACGAGAGATCTTCTTGTATTGTATCGTTTAGTGAAAAAGATGGATGCTCTACATTATTTTTTTTAGTGCATCATAATAATAGGTGTAATAAACGTTACGAGTTAGATTAGATATGAAGCTAATTTTTGGATTCAGTGGAGAGTTAGGTTTAAAATTCCTATATCTAATATCAGGATAACGACAGCAGAATTTATGATAAAAATTGTTCTCAAACAGAAAATATGATATAAATACTGCTACTCGTTGTAAATATGATAATACTAACAATCTTTGGTTTAAATTCAAGTCAAACATTTCGATTCAATGCATTTTCAATGTTCCCTAACAAGTTGCTACAGAATTCAGTCTTTTCATGTCGCCTCATTATTCTTAACGTTTATTTTTATAATTTAAAACTTTCCAGGAACTTTTCCAAGTCTCCGAATTCCCGCCCTGTCCTGCTATTCCAATTCCTACGATAATTAAGCAGTGATCAGGTGCTGGATATTTTGATTTTCTTAGAGCAATTATTTTAACGATGCCCGTGCAGTTAGTTAGTTTCCTTCTCCGTCGCCGGGTCGGTGGAATCGTCTATGTGTATGTCTGCGTCGGCTGATTGGAGCCGATTGAGGACGGGGGCGTTGCCACGGAAGTGACCAGGGGTACCCGCAACTTCCTTCCTGGTAATTGAATCCCTCGCTCGACAAGAACGGCCGTCAGCAATTATTAACGAAACACTCCTTCCTTAACCCTTTGCGCACCATTTCGGAATTCAATTACGCATTGGCCTTGTCAGGAGAAGGCGTTCCCTAATTGCGCCGAGGTGAATTGTATCTGCGCGAAGAATTGCTTAAAGGCTTCATGCGCCAACGATTATTTTCTCGCTACAAGCGTCCGCAGTTCGTGGCAATGAAACCCGTAAGCCCTCTAGAATTTGGACAATTATGTCAACCTATTAGGCATGCTAATTATCATTGTAGCAGAGATGTGACTAATCAATGGTCAAACAAATTATTTACTCTTAAGCAATTTTTAGTATTTCATTTCTTGAAAAGAATTATTTTTCGATGTGCTAATGAGCTCTAAACGTTTTTGAATAAATCTTGTGTTTCTAAGATGTATTTAATGATGTTTATTTGAAAGATATTCAAAATTTCCACTATTAAAATGTCTTAAATTTCAAAATCATAGCTATCACTTATTTCGATGTACTGTCTTATACTGATCTGACTTGTTGAATGACCAAAACAGTTTGACCGAAGAAATGACCAAAATTTACTTTCTGCAGTAAATAAGCCCGTTCAACCAACCAGAAACGGAGCATCACTAGTTCTTGGTTTTTTTTTTTATGAAATCGCATCTTTAACGAAACCGAGACAAATCTGACACTCGATTAATTGACAGGTTGAATACGATACTCAAGTTTGTCAAGTATTTATTTGAGATTTGCAGTGGAAGACTTTAAATAAATTTAGGTGTCTTTAATCGGTAGATACATCAATAGTCTTCACTACTGCCTTTCAGCCTAAGGAAAATAGCATTGCAGAATAACAGACTAATTAACGTTAGATGTAGTACACACAAACACAGTCCTTTAAAGTAGTCTTTTGGCGTGCATCAAAGAATTAGCGTAGGTTAGAAACACAAACATTCTGCGTAACTCATCCACGCACTACAGAGAAGCCTAAACTGTCGCTTAGATAGGCTGATAACCCGAACGGCCAGAGTCCCAATTCGGTGCTAAGTAATGACGTTAAAAACATTCCTAGGAAAAGTTATGCTGATGCTAACCTTAATTATCACTTGGGTAATGTTGTAGATACTGGGTGCTATGAAGATATTAGCCTCCGACTTTGCAAAGATTCCTGGTCTCCGCTTCCTTTTTCAGTTGACGCACCTCCAATGCAGGCGGAGATGTCGCCTCGCTGGAAATGACGATATTATCCTCATCCCGGGGAGCGTTTTGCCACGAAAATCTCTGTTAGCCTCTATAGCGTTACATGGCTCAATCTCCTCTGCATCCTTCCTTCTCCGAAAATATTTTCCATTACCCGGGAGCTCGTTCTTCGACCACCTTCCAGGAGGACTCCATCTCCATCTTTCCTTCCTCTTTTCCGGAACTTTCTCCCTCTTCCGTTTCCTTTTTCTTCTTTTCGAGACGTCACGACGTCTCAGCCAATCAGTATGCCTTCATGATCAGTAGAAAAAACGTGGCGGACGACGTGTGTCACCGTCACGACGAGTTCGATTGTCCAAATCACGTGACAAGGTTGCTGGTCTCTTTAAGGTTTCATCATTATTATCTTCAAGTGTGCTCTCCTTTAAATAGTTAAAACATTATAAATTATGATTCTAGTTTGACTGTCTATAATTTTCCTTGAACAGACTTATAGGCGAGGTGGAGGCCGCCATATTTCAGAAACCCTGAATAAAGCAAACATCTACAATCGATAAGCACATTTATTATGCCGGTTTACTTTTTCTTTCGTGCCGGGCGCTTTAGATATTTTCAGGAAAACAATAGAAGACATTACTGACTACGGGTGCTAACTGATTGTTTCGATGCGCTGAAAAAATCATATCATTCATACACGTTCTTTCGTTCAGTATACAATTGCTTCTAATCGCTATCTTTGAAACGATCGTCATCGAATAAATAATGAAAATGACAGATGAATACATAAAAATAAACTTTCTGTAAAGATCACTTCTCTTAATATAATAATTGATAAAATTCAAAATCTAAAGGTACGAGATTTTATATTTCAAAATATTCTTAAGACAATTACTAATGTGTCTCGTAAGCTCTTTCCTCCAATAATATTTTCTTTGAGATATAAAAACATTCCTCCTAATCCACCACATTCCTAATCCATCATAACAATTAAAGGGAATTTCATCACTTCATAAACACTAAAATCTGAAGCGATGCAGTTATATCTCAAGACATTTTTTATTACGTTTGATGTAAAGTCTTCATTCGTTGAATGCATATTCACTTTATTTGGGTATTTTTATAAATGGACACTGAGTAATTTTTAAACAAGGCGTCATTATCATACAAAGTTGTATAACAATAAAAAGATAAATTGGTATGGCGGAATGGTACATTCGCACAGGCCTACCACGAGATAATGATACGGAATCAAAAAGAATTTCGGAGCTGTGTTGGGAGTATGTTAGAAATGGCAACAGACAAGAACCAATATTTCGCGCAAACATCAAATTTATAGTACTGCCACCCAATGTAATAGGTGATTCGATGGGTTTGAAATCTAAATTAAAATGTTTCTTCATAAAGCTAAGAGCATATAAATTTAATGTAGCATCTACATTGAAAATGCTAACTGTCATAATTGCAATATTAGTATCCACCTCCATGTTGTCACTGACTGGTCTAGTTGTTGGTGAATATTTCATTATCGCACTGAACAACAACATTTCCATATCAGATATCGACACTTTAGGATGAATATACACTGAGTGGCCAGATTATTATGACCACCCCATCAGTATTTCGTTGGGCCACCTTCTGCCTTCAATACTGCGGCGATTCGCATTTACCTCACGAGATGTTGAAAGGTGATGCGAGGAATCTGACACCATGAATGCTGTTGTCTTGTGCTTTCTGGCCACAATCCGCTTCAAACCCCTTCAGTCTCATCAGTGAGTTTCGACTTTCGGGCAATGTTGTGCTTCCCAGATGATGTCTTTCCCCGCTTCTTATAGCCTGATGAATAAGACTGTCCTGTTGTGCGAAATTTGTTGTTTTGGGACCACCTGTCTGATGGCTCTTTCAACTTTCTCCCACATAATCCAGGTTCGTCGTCGTTCGTGGCGATCGCAACAATCTCGCCTTAGTATCATTTTCAATTGTCGAATCAATATAGGGGTTAAAGCATACATTCAGCAGCAAATATTTCAAATACTTCCAGTCAAATGTATTTCAAATACAAAATACTAAATACGTATTTACAAATACAAAAAAAATACTTTTAATTTATTTACGACTTTTTACAGTTTTTCTTCAATAACAGCAACTTTTCGAATCTGGCATCACTCAGACGATTTCTCGATGGGGTCGAAATCTTCCCACGCACGCTGAACAGTGTTCAACAGGGGCGGAAGAAGGTAGAGGCCTATTAAATTTCTTAAATAACTGCTTTATAGTCCTACTGCTTTACGATTGAGAAAGAATTCAGGCAGGAAAGCGTTCTCTCTGGACTTTCTAAATAAGAGAGGCACTCAATGTAAACACAGCTCTCCGAAGCACTTCCAGGTCTCTCTAACTCATCATCTGGGAAGGTAAAAAATATATCTTCATTTACATTCTTGGCCTGCTCTTGAAATGGTACTTCCTGATTCTGGTTCTTACTGCTCTTGTAGTGGTACATAGCAGCATTTAAAAAAATATTTTTGTGCAGATCTTTTTGGCTGTCCTTAAGCCAGCGCGGCTTAAAATAAGGATTGGATACAGCCCCAATAATCAATTCTTTCGTATCCACGCTTAGGTCTGCGTCATCTTTGCAGTCGAGGGCACGAAACATATCTGTGTATCTCCTTTCAAGACCTTCCAGCATAGCTTTAGCAAGAGGCTTGCAGTACTGTAAATTTCTCATCATCATTTCTTGAAAGTTATTCTTCAGTTGAACAAGAGTTGGTAAAAAAACATGTTCATAGTAAGAGTTCTTTTCCCCTTCCAGAAGAATAATGGCCTTGGCTATTGGTCCCATTACAGTCACATACTCCTGCAGATATCCCAATTCGACATAGTTGAGATTTGGCAAAGCCAGTCTTTCGAAAATCATGGGAAGGTGTTCCGTAACAGAAAGCAAGGAAACAACACTGTCATATTTTGAATTCCACCTAGTTGGACATGGGAGAACAAGCTTTTTCTTACAAATTCCTTCTATCAAGTCAGAAGCTTTGGTGCTTTTAATTACATGGATCCTTAATGTGCAGCAGATCTGTTTATCTTTCTATCAAACTTTCTGGGCATCCGTTGTGGCAACAAGATTTAAAGTTACCCATTTTAAAACTTATCTTGAAGAAAGAATTAGCAAAGAAACTACCTGTGGCACAGTACGACCTCCTTCGCAAGGCAAAGCACAACCGCAAGCAGTATTCAAGCAATGAACGAATTAACCAACTGCAATGAAATCAGCAGAGGGTTTTTTTTGGGTTTGGAATGGGAATCCCATGATCTCCCATTTGGAGTGGGAGTTGTTCTGATTGGCAGTACTGCTGATTGGCAAAATCGACTGGTCCAACAACAATTTGAGGGGAGGAATAGTCATTTAAAATTGAAAAAAGTATTTAAAATACAAAATACTTTGAAAGTGTATTTGGAAATACTGTACCAAATACTGTAAAAAAATTGTATTTGAAATACAAAATACTAAATACAATCAAATACCCTCAAATACTTTCAAATACTAAGTATTTCAAATACATCACAACCCTAATGGCATGTTGCATAAGCCTCTCCGGGATTTCGAAGTTCAGTAGCTCGTCATGTAAACGCAAGGCAGGGCATGTAAATATCCATATTTTTTACATACCTTACAGATGTTTGATATGTCCTTCCCTATGACTCGAAAAACCTCAATTCTAAATCTAGCTCATGGCACACACGTTCTAACATATCGGTGTCGATGGTAGCAACTGCATCCGCGATTTTGGTAAGTCTTTTGAAAAAGGAGACACGTAAACCTTATGTTTTACATAACTCCAAAGATAAAGTCACATAAAGTGGGTTCAGATGACCTGGGAAGAGCCAATTCCTCGCTGGAATGTTTACTAACTACTGACTCCTAGCGAAGAGTAGCTATGTCACGGTATCTGTCATAAAACACGTACGTTTCCCCTACTCGTTGTTATCTTTTATACGTGGCTTTGCTACAGAGCATGGTCAGGCTTCAAAATTTCGGAGGGACTTAGAGTAATCCAGATAGACTCTAAAGATCTTGCATTATTAAAGAATACAGCATGTAATTTCCTGGAGATGAAAATATCATCTTTAATATTTTTCAAAGAAAAATGTTATCTCCTTCTTATCGTTTTGGGGCTAAGAAGTAGAAAACAAAAACTATTTTTGAATCTTATATTCAGTATATTTAAGACCATTTTAATCATAAATAACTTTGAAGAACAAAGCCAATTAATTAATTATGTCTGCTATATTTTATAAAATACTATTGAACTACGAATCTAGTCTTAAGTGCTGAAATATATGAATATTAATTATGCATATAAGAAATTGCGTTTTTAGAAATGTTCCTAAACGTTTTTAGAATATCACTTTCATATGTTTCATCCTATTACGTTTTTCTCGCCGCCCCCTTATTATTTCCTATTTGTCCTCCGTCTTGTCCTATCCCAACAGTTCGTCTAATTAATCTCATTTGTTCTCTTGTTTGTCAGCCAATAACGCCTTACTATTCCCCATGCAAACTATATATAAACCCCCCCGTTAGTACTAATTTCATAACTTCAGGATAATTCTCTAATATTCTATTTGCTTTTAGAGAATTATCCTTTTTTGCTTTGATAAAGGATAGGCTCTATCCGAAACGTCAGCTCTTTATTTGATTTTTTGTTTTATTTTGATTATACTTTTATATTTATTATTTTGTTATTTCAGTTGTATTTCAGTTGTATTTATTAACTATTTATTGAATATTAATTATGCATATAAGAAATTGCGCTCGCGTATGCTTTATAAAAAATCCTTCTAAAAAGCATAGCATCCACCTCCCCCAAAGTAAGTATTTAATTGCTTACCGTATAATAAATTCTTTTATGAAAGCTTTACGAATTTTAAAACATTTCTTAAAACTTCATATTCTAAATTATTTACAACAAAGAAAACTTAAAGAAAAGCACTTAGAAAAAATGCATTTTAACATTTAACTACTTCTGTTGAATGTAGGAATATTTTAAATCTGGTTGTTCCTAACATTCATAGAAGAGTTGTACTGCATTATTGCTTATATTTTATTTAAATACTTTCTATGGAAATGAATTTTCGCAAACTCATACATAGCAAGCGATCATTAAAGTGCATAATTTTCAAACATGGTACATTTCAATTTGAAGGCAGGGACCATATTGAATGAAGTGGCATTAACTTTTGTAATAATGCTCTAAGGTATATACACGACTTGAAGCTTGAGTTTTTTAATTCAGAAATTAATGTGAGTTTATGATGTCTTGCATGATGCAAAATTTTTTAAGAAAGCTCGTACACTTCTGATAATTTTTGAATTATGCTTGCAGAATATTGCTCTTACGCACATTAGCCGCTCTAGAATGGCATAGCAGACAGAACTGTATATTGTCCTTTCTTCTGTGTTTACCAATTGTGTCCTCTATTATCTTATAGCATTTTTCACCATTAGCATACACGGTATAAACGGGTAAACAATTCTTATTGATCACCAAATCTGGCCACGGAAAAATCATCTTTTGGAGAAAAAAACGTGAAAAAGTGTTATATGATTCTTGCCGCTATTATTACACCAAAGCTAGAGCAAAGACTAAATATAGCGAAGATCGTATAAATTAAGGAGACACCACTTTTCTACAAGAATAGTATTTAATAAGCACTATATACGAGGATTGTTCAATAGAAATACGTTAGAGTCTGAGAAGCAATTTTTATTGAAAGAATTTAAAAAAAAATCTCCATGAACATTAAGGCACGAGTCCCATTGGTGCATTAATCTACAGGTTTAGATTCCCATGTGGTGAAATTTCCTTCGGTTGTTGGCGGATTCATTGCATAACAGCAAATTCTATATCAGCGTTGGAATTGAACCGCCGTCCTTTTAGCTCTATTTTAGAGGGCTAAAGACATGAAAATGGTAGGGGCAGGTCGTGACTGTAAGATGGATCTTCTAAGACTTCCCAATCTTGAATCTTTCAGCTACATGAGGGCGGGCATTATTATGCAGAAGGATAACGCCGTTTTGAGTTTCACGAGACGTTTATTCTTGTAAGGTGAATGCATATCGATTAACATTATTATTAGAGAATTTGCAGCAGTGACTTTTCCCTTATAAAATGCGGCATTATGGCTATAATTATACCGGAAAAGTCATAAGCGTAACGAAATCTACGTTAGTTATTAAAATAAGGGAACCAACCAGAAATTCTCTGCTATTTAGGTCATTGTGATATCACTCGCAAATGGCGTCCAGAGGAGATTAGCCACTGATCTTGCCAAGTGAGTTTTTCGGAATTTTTCTTTACAAATGTAATCGTTTTGATCTGCTAAAATGCCACCAAGACAAATGAAATTTAGATTTACAAATGCAGAGCAATTAAGAGCCATTGACAAATAATCTAATTTCATCTCTGAAGATATTTTTACCTCCGACCTCATCATATGACCATTTATAATGCAAAGTTTACATACTGCAACCAGCTTGTTTGGAATAAAACCTTACCTTATGCATAACTATAATGAGACTTTATAACATAAGGGAAAATTCACTGCCTCAAACTCTGACACCAGCTTTCTTAAAGTATAAAAGCCACGCACTTTGGTAACGGCACGCAGATTATCTTTGGACGGATTGTCTACCGTGAACACTATCTTGCAACTTAATCCCAACCTTTAGAGAGAAGCAAACAGCTAATATGAGTGACAGACGCCTCATTAGTACCTAAACAATGCATATAAACAACTGCTTTCCGTTGTCTAGGCGATAACTTCGCGGCTACGCAGACAAATCATGTTTCTATTGAACAATCCTCGTACATTTCAACAACAGTTGTTTTTATCAGCATAAATATCTTAAATTGTGCAAAGTGAGATTACTAGAGGCATGCGAGGCTATACTGACTAGGAAATAAATAAAAGCTTGATATATTGTGGACACTTATAATTACGGAGACCAAAGGAGGAAGACCCCATTTTTCTATAAGAATAGTTTTTATTGTTCCATTCTGATATTGTAAATTGCTCTCAAGATTTTTTCATTTTCATATAGGAAGGGGTTTTTCTTTGTATAGAAATAATTAAAATTTTAGAAAATGAAATATACGTTATAATGCTCAGCAATTGTAAAGCAGTGGTGTCAAACTTAAGTAGGAGCAAGAACGCAACGCTAACTAAATATAAGGATTCCTGAGCCACAAATTAACAAATTCTAATGCCTTATAGATTAGCTTTTGTGCATATTTTCCTTCTGCTGTCGGCTGCTTGTGGTCCGTGGGCCGCAAATTTACAGTTTTAAACGAAAACAAATTTAAATCGATTAACCATGATAAGATTCTATTTAGAATATAAATGAACAAAAACTTTGCTTTAAAAATAGACTGTTATGCTAAAGATTTCTTAATAAAGTTATTGCTTTAAATTGTAGTATAGACGATGTTATTTTCTTTCTTCGGCGCCGCAGTAAATAGTTGCAAATGTAATCATAAGCAAATTCTTAATATAGAATCTAATCTGTATAGCATTTAAAAAAAAATCGGTTCATTTGTAAGGTCCACATTATCATTGTCCTTTCATTTCTAGCATTATGCTAATTTCCAGAAAGTTTCTCCGTCTGTTTAACCGAGCAGAGAAAATGAGGGCCGTGTTTTTAACGCCCGCTGAGGTACTTCGAGCTTGTGCCTCGAAAAGGTGGCGAATGACGGCGCGCCAACTTCTTCGTGGAAGTTCAACAACTTTTTAATTGAATTAAGAGCTTTAGAAAATCTTTCTCTCTGTCCACGCATTGCCCAAAATTAAAAAAAAAACACAATACTTTCGTCATCTTAAAGCAACCCTTTTATTACCTTTTTATGACTTCGCGTTGTCTTAGATTATTAATGCGTGAAATTTTATTGCTTCGTCCAAAATCCGCTCATATTAGATTGCGTTCTGTTTAGAATTTAAATGAGATTTAGCTTTTAATTATTCAAATTGTATCTTGAGAAGCATTTTCAATTTAAAACCAAACTTCTTAAGGTGTATGCGAAGTGAGTTTGCTCATCTTTATTCTTTGTTTTTAACCTTATCTAAATCAGTAATTTTTTGAAGTTGATAACGTGTGCAGTTTTTGTATGGTAAACTTCGTCAAAAATGTATAAAATTTTAAACATTTGTGTTTTAAAAATATTAAAGACATGGGGAAAACAATTAATTTTTAACCATGAAGAATGTGCTTCTTCTTTTTCAACTTTTTTTTATGAAAATTTCCATTCGTCAGTCTAAAGAGCAGTTTATTGGAAGTGATTGCTATAAAATGTTGATTACGACCTTTTTTAAGCATGTTGGTCTTTTGAATTTTATCAAATATTTTTCATATATCCCTAGGACAAAATTTAAACAGTACGCATATCTCTCTTGCATAGAACAGAGATGATATAGAAAAGGTAATAAGTCACAGAACTCTTAAAAAGATTAATTTACTGCAAAAATATTAATTTTAAAACACGAAAGTTTGATTGGGCCAATCCAGTTAAATTTCCAATTTCAATTGTTAGACATTGTTAATTTTACTTTCCAATAATGTCTAACAATGGAGATGGGAAATTTAATTGAACACGCCCAGTCAAACTTTCGTTGAACAGAGTAAAGACAAGTTTTCTCCAAACTAAAATAAACATAATACTATTTCTTGTATAAAAATTTAAAAATTAACAAATCAAAATGATTAATATTTAATTCCTCCAGAAGAACACTCCGCTTTTGCGTTATTTTGTTTAACGGCAGAAATCACAGACATAATAATATTCTTCTGGTCTGGCACAATCACTTTGAGCTCACATTTGCCACCTGAGCTGCTCTCTGGGCTCTAGTACGACTGCTTCTCCCTCGTACACTGCATCTATCATGAACAGCAGACCTCTACCACGGAGACCAGCCTCGGCTAGGGCTACGATCGCATTCACCACCGAATAAAAATGATGAAACCAAAATGTATATGACAAACTCCGGGTGCCGAAGTAAATAAAAACACTGGATTTGACAAAAAAAAAACAATAATGGAAAAGAGCTAATGTGAGTTTACCATCAATATGTCAAAGATTGAACATTATCAGTTATACAGGTGATTCTGAAAAAGTGTGTATAACTGTAAGCAATGACAGAGGTGAACCAGAATTAACGTTTTCTTTTAGTACAATGTGGGGTCGCAAGTACATTGTTCAGGAGCTATCACCTTTAATGTGCAATACATTTTATGTTAATGACAATAATACCGTTTCGTATCAGCATCGCTTCAATGTGAACGTATCGGCTGGTGTCATTGAAAATCATCTACTGGGCCCGTGCATCATGCCTAACCACTTGACAGGTGAGAATTATAATCGGTTTCTGCAGGAAACCCTCCGCGAGCTCTTCGATAACATCCCTTCGGATGTTCGACAAAACAAGTGGTACATGCATGGTGGAGCTCCGGCACATTTTGCTGGGACAGTGCGCGACGCTCTAAATATCGCCTTCCCAGGAAAATGGATTGGGCGAGGTGGACCTGTAGCCTGGCCAGCTCGCTTACCTGTACTCAACCCACTTTATTTCTTTGTATGGGGCCATCTTCAGAGCCTGGTGTATGAAACACCTGTGGACACAGCGGATGATCTTGTAGCACGAATTGCTGTTGCTGCTGGTGCCATTCAAGATACTCCAGACATGTTTCATCGGGTGCGAGAATCCTTATATCGCACCACTGTGGCTGTCACTTCGTTATTATACTCTTTTGGTTGGCGTCTAAACCAGAGGACACACATGATGTACACGAAACCGTATTATTGTCATTAACATAAAGTGTCTTGCACATACAATGTGATAGCTCCTGAACAATGTACTTGCGACCCCACATTGTATTAAAAGAAAATGTTCATTCTGGTCATCTCTGTCATTGCTTACAGTTATACACACTTTTTTCAGAATCACCCTGTATACAGTAATATAACCGTAGTCTCGTTTGCACATTTCTATAATAATTAAAATTATCGGCACTATCGTGCGTTAATAGTTTTAATGAGTCAACAGAAAACGATATCTATACCTTAAAGTTTCAACTACTTATTTCAATATTGGACATTCTATCTGTTTTCCTAACCTAGATGGCATTAATAGTTGATTTATTAGGCTGGGAGGCTAATTTATCACATGAAAAAGTATGATAGTTGTTATGTGTTAATTTATGGTTATTTGTAGTTAAAAAACAAAAAAATCCATTTATATTTATATTTATATTTACGTTTTCCATGTCAACGCCAAGTAATATTGTAAGATTTTAGCCAGTAAGATGTTTTATTATTTTTTCGCCTTTGCTTGTACTAAAGTGTGATTTAATGATTTACATTGTGAATTTAATACCAAAAATTGATAAAAATGCATTGATTATTATTGAAAAAAATTTAAGAAAGATAGAAAGACGAAACATGCCTAGGATAATTTCTTTTAGTACTAATTCAGATCGATATCCGGTGTAACCTGCTTTCAGTAAATGGTGGAGGCCACATTCAACATGTAACTAATTTTAGTAACGAATAAAGACTTGTTAACCTGTGTGTTCGTGTCTAATTTCGTATACGAATATTGCATAGAGCGCCATTCCATTCTGGTGGTGACCTTTTGAACTAATTTTTTTTGGTGGGTTTGAACTTCCCATGCCTTCTTGTATAATATTACCAAGTATTATAGCTTTTGGTCCAGTAGGTTTTTTTTTATAGCCATGTCAAAATGGAACTTTAATTATAAAGACCCTGTATATATAAGTCGATGTGGTCCCCGCAGATACTCAGAAAATATACAACAGGGGAGGCCGTGGCCTGGTGGGCTTTCACTGAATACAACTTCTGTGAAGTTAAGTTACATCAGGCACGGCTCGTCACTGGATGGGTGACCATCCGTGATAGCAGATCTTTACCCCCCCGGCTGCTGTGCCCATCATACAGCAGTCGTGAATCCAGGTCCATCCAGGGACCCAACTCGTCGGCCTCTGGCCATACAGGCCCTGGATGGACGTATTGGATCCAATTAATTAATAATAATAATAATAATAAACGTTATTAGTTCACATTTGTGGGCGCAAAAGAACCATAGAGATGCCCTTTCTCTTTCTAATGGGCCTTTTCTCGCCCTACTCGTTCGTTCTGACATCGTCTATGTGAGGAATGACTTCACATAAATATAGAAGTGTGGCGGCGTCCTGTCTTGTTGGAAAACGGTATTTGGTTTGCCGGTAAAGAGTCGTGGCATCAACCGCACTTCCAACGTTGTCCATATAAGAACAACCTATCACTGTGCTCTTTAAATCAATGAAGAAACGTTCTTAAACGTTTTGAGTGAGTGTATACGTGTGTTATAGATTCCTAGCTATTCATCCTTTTTTATGTAGTTCTTTAAAATAGTTTGCAGATTCCTACCTATTATTCTGACATTGCAGTATTTTTAGGTGGAATGGTTTTATTATGGAAATTAATAATTAATTGGTCTATCTTTCTTCTGTATGACAGCTTTAATGAGTCGAGGAATATTTTAACCAACTACCGGTAGGCCTCGACAGGAACGGCTCCCCATGCATTAATGTAAAAGGAAGTGAAAATTCAACGACCAAATACAGTATATTATTTAAACATTCACTATTAAATTTGTAATATTTGTGTTAACGGCATTTTTATGGATTTTTTGACGCTGACTGTTGCTATCGTAGCATTAATTCAGCATTGAATTCACATTATTTATTCTTTGTTTTTTATCCATTTGGACACCTTGGGAATGAACGCAGCGAAATGCTTTAGAGATCTGCTAAGAATTAAGATTACTTTCCAAAAAAATTTTCTTTTACAGTTTCATAAATAAGCTAATATGAAATCATGAAATAGAAATATAACTTAAAGAAAAAATAACAAGTTACCATAAGTACTGTGTATGTCAGTTCCTTAAAATAACAAACAAGGTCCGCTTCTCCACAAAGATTTTTATTCACCAGGAATACGCATATTTCGACTAAGCAAAGTTATAAAGTGACAGGGTATTTATATTGTTACAATAAAAATAAAGAACAAGGTTTTTATATAGTAACATAGGCAATCAGTAATAAAGAACAAATTTTGGAAAAGTGATAACAAAAAACAGCCAATCAGATATAGGAAAAATTATTTGGTACCGTTAACAAGACCTGACCAATCAGAAAGGTCCATGGGGCCTCTGTCTAAGTTCATAAGCTGATTGGTCGGTCTGCGAGCTATTTCGAGGGACTCTAAAAAGTTCAGGTATCTATCATTATTCACACAATGTAGAATTTTATAATTTTTTGCGGTAGATTTCGTGTCCAAACTCTAGAATGTGCTGGGTAAATCCTGAGTTTTTGGGTTAGAAATTTTGGACACACTTGAAGTACTTCTTAATCCTGGTGGAGATTTTCCTTCGAGTTTAGCCTACATAAATACGCGGGCACGGGCCACAATTGAATTGATATATTCTTGAATATTCTTCGGTTGGAATTTTGTCTTTTACTGAACTAAGTCTAAACGTCGCCTACGAAAGTGGACATCACTGAGAAAATTGCTTGGTTTGGTATAGTAGACAGATCTTTCATTTGTCCGGTGACATTCTAGAATCACTGCTAACATCCGTATAGGAAGCATAAACCTTTTACCACAAATAACATCCGCGATATAAATCGCTGGGATGTTTACCAAAATATAACGGGATTTTGAAGACGTTGTTATTAGATCTGCATATCATCAAGCTTAAAAAGCCTTAAAAGAAGAGTGTATATTATCATCGCTCAGTTAAAAAACAACATGAATGAACTCATTAGCGGAGATTTTATTAACCTTAGAAACTATTTCGTAATTATTGAAAATACGACTTATTATACGGATTAATGGAAGTGTGCAAAAGAATTAAATCACACGACGGCACCGGTTACGCATAGATAAATGGTATTAAGAATTTCAGAAGTTACAAGAATAGATTTTCATACAAGCATATACATGAGGACGTGAACGTAATAAAATGGAGAACAAATTTCCAAGTGTAATGAAATCCAGTACGAAGTCTTAAGTGTACAGGTTGTCTCAAAATTCTTCAGATAAAAGAGTAATCTGAGTATTTTGAGGAAAAGCATATTTCAGGCGCCACGAGATCTTGTTCGTGAGAGGATGTGGCTGGAATAACGGTTAGCCTGCTCACTTCAATTTTGATATCTGCATCTGGAGAACAGATTCCCCAATCATGTCTCCCATGGATCTCATTCCTCTGGATTGTTTCCTATTGGGGTGCATAAAGTCGTTGGTTCCCATTAGAACCCACTGCGATACTGCTTGCCAGAGTCTAAGCTGCCTGTCTTTTTATGCAACTTACGCCAAGAATATTTGAAAGAGTGCGGCAAAACTTCACGTGCAGTCGCCCCTTTGAACACTTATTTTAAGCTGTAAGATGTTGCTAAGAGGTATAAGCTGTTTATGAATAAAAAATTGTTGTTTTCTCTGAAAACGAAAGCAGCTTACATAAACGTTCCTTACACGAATTACTCGTTGAAGATATCGTGGGGCTTGAAATATGCATTATCCCAGCTAGCGGCCTCCGAATCGACGGAAAATCACATATGCCTGTTCTTAAAATTATAATTAGCCATATTGCTAAAACATTTCAGTAATACGAGGACTTAATGAGCATATAGTGTTTCCATATTCTCTATCTCGAAGACTCGGATATAATTGAGATCTGCTTAATTTGCTGATTGCCGCTTTACCTGCATCCAGTCAAAAGAAAATGATCAAGAGAATAATGGAGGATGATAACTGCTAGTAAAACAAGCTAAAGAGAATGCACTATCTTTTATAAATGTGAAGATGGAAATTGCTATTGTTGTTTAACATATTACATCATTTTACAACTGTTTGGTTAACTTTTATTCGGATAATTATTAAGGTTTAGAACCGAAACTTGAGCGCGAACTGGTAGTTTCAAAGCTTTAATTTGTAATTTTGATAGCCAAACGATGATGCTAGCGGCAGTAAAATATTTAAAAACATTTTCATGACTTTTATGGATACAAGAAATATTTATACTGGATAAGTAAAATACAACTAGAGCATTAATTGTACACTCTGTTTTGTTATGTAGATGTACTTTTTAACGAAATGTTATTATAAATAGCTTAACATGGAAGCGAGACAACCATTAGATTTTGTTTTTCTTGCCACTTCGTTTGCTGTGTTGGAAGCGAGTAATTATCCAGGAGGTACAGAGAGCAAATAACCATGAGAAACGAAAGGAAAGCTCCCATAGATGTTATCTTGTCTTAAGCCACACTCAGATTCGATTATTAAATCGTGACACGTTTCTCCACATCATTTCTTTTCAGTGTTGCAATGTCAATAAAGGCTTTCCTTGCACCAGGTAAGACGGGTTTGCGTTGGCGGTGTTAAACGTTGGCTCTTGGACTGCAGTCCAACCTTTATAACCTGGAATATGGAGTATCCGACGAACTGTCATGATGCTGACAGAAACCTCGACGCTTGCTACCAACAATGGCAAACTTCATTCGACTGCACCCGTTTGGCGAAAAGTCCATTTTTTGATCAAAAACTTACAAAAGCGATTTGCGCTTTTGATGGACCAACCTGGTTAATACACTTAAGTTTTTGTTGGTGATCGCGTGTGCTCTACCACCGCTTTGACATCGTGTTTCTGCTGCTGTTGCTTTTCACTCTCGAATAATATTACCCACTGTTAATTGGGCAGGTTTCATCTTCCACCCTTTAACCAAAAAGGAAAAAAAAACTGTATTTCAATTTTATTCTATGTGGTTTAGAGGGTTTTTTTTTCCTTTTTGGTTGTTCCATTCCACAGTATTTGCTTAATTTTTATTCCACCAATAATCAGGCCGCTGATGTGTCAGCTATCAATACACCTCTTAGGAAGTCGCTGAATGTTTTAAACGGCAGCATGTTCCATTGTTATGATAAATAATCTTAAATAATACATAACCGAAAATTTTTATTTTGAGCTTTCTAAGTGAGCGGAGGAAGTTTAAAACAATCTTAATTTGTTCTTGAATAATTGTATATTATTTCACTGAAATATCCTTTTTTACATTTTCATTTTATCGAGGTAAGTAGGTGTTTTCATTGATTTTCATTGATATCTAACAACGAATATATTCTTTTACCTTTTACCTCGTCCAAAATGACTTCAATCGCTCTTTTATATAGATAGATAAAACTCTGGAGGCTCTCCGACGCTGCGAATTGAATGTGATGGAAGCAATTAAAGCAGGGAAGCAGAAGACCTTTTCCTCTTACTTCATTTCTCTTCTTCATTTTTCTTTTCCATTTATAAAATCCGAAATCTCGTTAACCTTAGAAAATTGAAAGAGGCTCGGGAGCAGCTCGAACGAGGAATTGCGTGGGTGCAGTGTTTAATTTCGTGTGGATTTTCCCCCTCTCTTTACTATTTATTATTCCGTCAACTGTTGCACGAAAGCATCTGTTTTTCAACTCGTAGGCACCATTTATCTTTTCTATAAAACTGTATTTTTAAAATTTTTTTCCTTTATCTTTTCTGTCCACGAATTTTTTGTTAAAGTTTGATTTTCTAGAAAAATCATTTGTATTTTTTATTTTTTGTTGGTTTAATCTTATTTCTAAACCCCTTCTCCATTTTTTTTCCTCCCCTCGAAAAATTAAAAAATTCTTGGCAAGTTTTCAAAATTTTACACATTGGAGAACTGCTACAAATTTTACAAAGCTTTATTAAAAACCGAAGAAACGTTATTTAAAAATGAGCTTCAATATGTCATTCACAAAAAGAAAACCGAATTATATCAATTTATTTTAAAATTTTATTACAAAATAAAGATTGATTTCTATGATGTACGTTTAGATACCACTACAAACAAATCTTTATTGCCGGGTAATGGTTTCTTTATCGTAAATGAAAATCAGTGTAAATAAAATATAATGTAAACTGATAATACAGTAGTAGTATTCTGAATTTATCTCAAATGTGGAAAGCATTGAGCCAAATAATATTGTGTAAAGTATTTTAAATGAAACGTACAAACTTTATTTAGCATTAAATTATATACGTTCATATTCAATAATTTTAACCATTCATCGAGCGAGAAAAATAGGCAAAGACCTGCCAGTATCTACGAGGAGATATCAGGAGATAGCCATTTATTTTTTTCAAAGAAAATTATAAAACATACAGGAAAACAACTAAATTCAGCTGAAACAACACGTCTTTATCTACTTTTCCACGTAGGAACCTTGACAATTTACGCATTTATTCCAACGCGGCACCAGTTTCAGAATACTCTGCTCATAGAACCCCGTCGGCTGTGAATAGAGCCAATGGCACACCTCAGATTTGAGTTCCTCGTCAGTCTCAAACCTCTGACCACCCAGAAATCTCTTCATGGGACCAATGATAGACCGCGGGCGCTAAGTCCGGACTGAAACGGATCAGTTTTGCTTGGACGACGTCGACCATATGCGGGCATGCGTTATCATAAAGTTGAATATCGTTTCCTCTTTCTGGTAGCTTATCCCCAATAGCACGCCTAAGCTTAGTCAACCTTTCACAATAGGTAGCGGCGTTGATGGTTGACCTACGAGGCAGGAACTCTGCGAATAGGATCCTTGCATATTCCAAAAAACTGTAAGCAAAATCTTCGGAGCTGAAAGAAAAACTCTAAATTTTTTGCGAATGATTCCACACAATGCTTGCAGTTTTAGGCTACCAAAAAGATGGCTATCAAAAACCAGCGACCCCTTCTGTCTTCTCTACGATAATGCACACACAGGTCGCAAAAGTTGTTGTAGATGCACTAACTAAGAAGTAATGGGAGGTTCTCGAATATCCTCCTTACAGCCCGGATTTCTCTCCTTGCAACGTTCATCTCTTCGGGCCGTTGAAGAAATTTCTCAAGGGACAATGATTCAACACCGATGATGATAATTCAGTAACGGATTCCATAGCTTGTAGGAGGCTTCATTGATATTGGCTTGTAAGAGACCATCAGACCATCTAGATTTCATTTAGTTGCTATTTGGCATGCAAAACTCGCATCAAGGATTTTATATACATTTCCTAAATTATTTTAGACAAATTTACCAACTCAAAAAAGAGCACCTGTACTCAGTCGTTACGGAAGGCTGGGTTTTGATGGTGAGTAATCCTTGCTCGTAATTCCAAAATTATTATTTGCATTTTTGATTGCAGCTAATATTTAAAGAGAACTTGTTTAAGTAAGAAACCTATTAAAATCCTCTTAAGTAAGAAATTTTCAAAGAAATTCTTTAAATCGTTATAATTAATTGTTGGATTTTATTTTGAATGTGCACATTCTTCTCTATGGACTGTCTATTGTACACATCTTAAACGATATATCACAATTGTATTTACGTTCACTTGGAATGCGCATAAAAAGGAAATAAATCAAATCTTAGATCTGTGATATTTTATAAACTTTTAAGAAAAATGTCCAAAAACTTGGTTTTGAATGAAATTCAGTCTGCATCCTGATGCTGAAAAACGGCGCATCAACTCGATACATTTTAAACTAAAGAGTTATGAATATTTTTATCTGCATATTTCAGGGCGAGCTACTATGGATTTTTATTGCATTCTGTTTTTGATGACCGATTTTCCTAACTAATGATTACCGGAAAACCCTTACTTTTGACCCTTACTTTTAAGAAAGATAAAATAGCATCGGAAGTTGAAAGTTTACTTTTATCCTTCAAGCTTCCTGTTTACTTGGTTAAGATAGATGTTAATCTAGAAACATGTTTTCCTTAGATGGGGACGAATGGCTAGAAACTAAATATTTATCGCCATAGCGGAATTCTAACTCACAATTCTTACTTTTATCTTAAATAATATAAAAAAGAGCCTCTGTTATTTATAAACTGAACTGATTATTCACTGTTAGATACGATACGTAAAACTTTTAAGTTAATAAGAGACCTGTTGGAAAGAGCCTTAAGAGCCTAAGCGGATTTTCCTGTTTTCGGAAATGGTCGAATTCAATGTTGCGCTTAATGCTGGAATTCTGATGGACAGTGGGTAGTTTAGTGTAATCGATCGGCCTGTTTACATCGTGGGTTGGGACCCATTTTGGTCGTTGGACGGTTTTTTTTTGTACTAAAAATTTTTCGATCAAAATTGGTCCATTCTAAATTTAGGGACAATAAAAAGTTTGCCATTTCCGTCTCCAATCGTTCCTGGTTTCCTTCCATTAGAGAGCGTCGTTCCGCCACCGATTGCGTTCGAAATTTATGACGCGCTTCGTTGTTATTTGCTTTTGGTCGAACTGGTTTTCCTTTATATTTTTATGGCTATTAGCTGCAACGCAGTCGAAAGTTTTTTCCCTTGAATGACTAAACTCTGTCGCTCTCGGCGAAATTCACGTGTATGAGATATAATTTATAACCCAGTTTTTCACATTGAAAATATTTTCTTATTAATGTTTTCAGGTTCCCCATTGTCATCCATGGTTTCGACGCGACTTTTATGAGGGCCATCAGCGTCATTGAGCAGGCGCTTAGCTTCCGTGAATATCGTAAAATCACCGAGAAGAAAACAAGGGACAGAAAGCGGAGGAGATTGGACTGGGCGCATCAACGCCAGCGTTCTGATTCACGAGCCAATAAAGGGGGCGAGGAGAGTGGGTTGGACGTACATGAATGTGTGGACGTTGCTTGTGTCGCCGATTTCGCTCAGAAAATGCATGGGTGACGACAACCTCGTTGTCTTCTGATCCCCACTTCCCTATACTGCCGAGTTCTCAAACTCCTGCTTATGCCTTCATCGTTAATAATATTCCACGACTGCGTTTATAACCGTGTTTGAGAAACTGTTTAAAATCGCAAAGATGAAGTGGACTTTAAGTCGTAAAATGGTTCTACTTTATAAAACTCAAAATAGCAGTATTTACACGGACACATGCACACATATGAAAAGAAACACACCTGCGCGTAAGCACATTTAAAATTTGGATGACACGAAAGTACATATCTTTTCCTACCTCTGCTATAAATATGTATAAAAATAAAGAGGAAATAAATGTTACTATTTTCTTATTGGTTCGAAGGATTTTTATAGTTTGTAATGCTTTCTATAAACTTTCCAGTATATTTAAAAAAAATATCGCTCATAGCTCATTATAGATTCATAATTGTTGACTCAGTTTTAATGCACGTTTGGGCTCCTATTAAGTTAACCTTTAATGACTTCTTGCAAATTTCACAATAATAGCTTTGGGCATTAAGGGCCTACAGTGGAGGCGGTAGCTCGTTATCGTTAATTGCATGTTAGAAATTTTTCATGGTGAGTTTTCAAGAAAACTTCATTTATTTCGTATTTTTATAACTCTTTGCATCCTACATTTTATATTTTCATCGGACATTCTTTTGCTTTTTAAAGATTTTTCGAATCGCTCCTATTAGCTATGAAAGAAAATACGTGACTGAAAACGATGCAAAAGCCATGCTTAAAGTCTTCCAATTCTAATTATTTCCTTAATTAATGAAATTTAATTAATTTTTCGTTTTATTATTCTATTTAGATAAAGTTCTCATTTCGTTAAGATAATAATTAAAATCTAGCTTTTTATTATATTCTCCAAGTTTAATTAAAAATTTATTGGCTCGTATAAGTGGTGAAGGATTTGGCCGCTATGTGAAATTTTTAATTATAATTCTGTTTACTAAAGTCATTTCATTAAATTCGTGTACCTAAGTTTCAATCTTCGCAATGTGTTTAAAAAATACCATTTTTTAAAAATTAAAGCAGAACAGGATGTACGTCATTTCGACATTTGTTCGTGTATCACTTCTATGACCATAAATAAATTCTGAATATCTTTCTATATTCAATGAATAACCTTCTTGACTCATAATATATTTGGGCAGAAACCATCTGCTTGTTGTTTACGACAACATTTAGAATAATTTGATATGCAGATTGAAAACAGCAATGCGCTTCTTAATTTTGAATCTCTCCAAAAGAAACAGCCAAATTTTATTTGTTCAGGTATACATAAAAATTTTAAATCCCTCTCTTCTCGTTGTACATTTTAAGAAGATTACAGTCTTTATTATTTTATTTCTTCGTTGCACTTAAGGTATAATAAAAGCCATAAATTGTTGTATAAGCTACAGTGAAAGTCTTAACAGAAAGCCGAGCAGGGGTTTCAATGTTCCACGATTTATTTTTTAGTACCTTCTTCGACGGGTTCTAGAGCGTTGATGTGATTCGAAGTTGCACGGATTTTATTTTTGGAGTAAAGCGCACAGATGTGAAGTTATGGCTTTGTTTTTCAAGAAACAATTCGAGAAGTCATCACGGAAATATCGTACAGGAGAACTTGATTGCCAATGCTGGTGCGGTATCGGAAATGAGCAGTGCGAAAAGCAGTATCAAATTCATGTTATAGTTTCATGGCAACATTTCATGTTCTAGTTAACAACATTCGTGTTATAGTTTACATTATTCGGTTATAAATGTAAAAATTAATTTTTAACTGATATTCATGTGCATACAACTCAAGTTGCGTTTACTACAAGTTTATCTAGCAAACTGAAGTTTCATTAAAGCGATTGACAAGTAAGATTATTTTTATCTCTTTCAAAACTGGTTAATGTGCACCAAGAATGGTTCAGGTTTTAGATCAAGATTTTTTTTTCTTTAGACAAAACGAAAAATTAAAGAAGTCTGTTTTTCGAAAGGACATGATTCATTTGGCGTAGGAGAGAAGGCTGAAATAATAACTTGTTTAGGACACACATCTGCAGTGTTTGCCGATGTTGAATCACATTCCTCCTAAATGTTTTCTAGGTGACCAAACAGGTAATAGTGAGGAAAAAATAAATTGAAATGGCCGAATGTAATTCGTACAGGCCTTCCACTTGGTCATGAAACGGTTTCAAAAAAAGTTTTATTTTCTGTTGGGGGAGGGGGTTGTCTATAAAATCTTAATAACTCCCAAACAATATCTTCGCAAAACAATATCTTTACAAAAAATGTTCGTCTCAAATAGAGGTGACCGTTCAGGTTTTTCTTGTTTTTGGGTCGCTGAAATATACAGGGTGATTCAGAAAGGTAGGTCAAGAATGAAATACCATGTACAGTTTGTAGCGGGGAACAAAATTTTTCCTATAAACATGGGTCCGGAAATGTATCCTTACAGAGATAATGCAACTTGTACGAGGTAGGAATGACATTACAGTAGGTGTTCAAAATGCCGACCCTGAGCCTCGATGCAGATGTTTAGTTTGCGGACGAGATTCTCGCGAACTCTGGTGAAGATGTCCCGAGAATCACTGACTTCTCCACATGCTGTGGCCCCATAAAAAGAAGTCCAGAGGTATCAAGTCAGGAGACCGGGGTGGCCATGGCACATGGCCTCCTCTCCCAATTTACATGTTTAGATCCTAATTTACATGGACCCTACCATTGCCGTCCGGGTAATGCACATCCATTCCTACCTCGTACAAGTTGCATTATCTCTGTAGGATGCATTTCCGGACCCATGTTTAGAGGAAAAATGTTGTTCCCCGCTATAAACTGTACATGGTATTTCATTCTTGACCTACCTTTCTGAATCACCCTGTATGCTTCTGCCAAATCTTCATTTTTAGAAAAATATTAATATCTCTCAAAATGCTTAGCCTATTTTCTTGAAAAATACGTCAATCCATAGTTTAACGTGCGGTTTAACCCATGCGGTGGGGAGGGAGGAGATTGGGGGATGCGTTAATAAATCCAAAACGGCTCATCAAAGCCAAACAAGGTATTTACATAAAAATTGCCCTAATAAGAGGAGTTTGTACTTGTCAAGTTTATTGAGTTTGGTTCGCTGATATGAACGCTAAAGCCATTTTTTTTCATTTTTAGGAAAAAATTAATATCTCTAAAAAGGCTTAACCAATTGTCATAAAAATACGTCAAGCCACAATTTAAGGCACCCTCTAAATATGTATTAATTTCATTTGGTTCTGCTTTTTGCGGTTTCGGAAGAGGTAGCTGCACAAAATTAGTCACATACGTGCAGAAAAAAAAAATCCGTTTGAATTTATTTTCAATCCGTTTCCGCCTTTCAATTTTTTTTCAAAATTTCAATATATCTTTTCGAATTATGAGTTTTAAATCAATTTCAGAAAAAAAAATTGTGTTTGGGAAACGAACACGTAGGCCTTCGCTCTTATTGAAGAACATATGAGATATGTAAATGAAGGAAAAAAATATCTCGGATGTTTTCCTGTAGTAAGAGGTTTTTTCCTTCTTATATAGATAACAATGACTTGAGACCAATTGAAGACTGTAAGAGGAGGCGACAAAACTTCCCAATGCATTTCGATGAATTTGTCCAAATGGATTCCACCGCATATTTTTGAAGAATAATGGCTTTTCAGTCAATTTCTTTGGTGTTTTTTCTTGCAGATGGCTCATCATAGGGAATTCATAAGAACTGGAGTTGAATCTTATTCCAAAAAAGTCCACGTAAATAACCTTTTTCATGTACCAGAAGGCATTTGCCTGTATGTTGTTGTCCACATACGGGGCTTAAATCTTTGCAAAATCTCATCCGATTTGGACTTCTCTTTCAAAAGAAATTTGCTAATATAGTAGAACCCGCTTAATACGATTCTGTAGGGACAGTACGAAAATAACGTATTAAGCAAGAAGATCTAAAACATGCAAAACACATATTACCCTTTCATTTTTTTTATAATTCTGTACCATAGAATCATTATTAGGTTATAAAATAAAAATTTTTAATTTTACTTTAAACACATATTTTATCATTATAAACGTAAATATATAATATCCTGCGTGAAATAAGCAACTAGTGAGAGCACTTTATTTTTAATTTTGCACCATTTTGACGAGAAACGATGGATCTAATGAATTAAAACATAGAACTGAAGATGGCACATTAAAGATGGGAACATGGAGACGCACAGGATTGGATGAGCATGTGCTCTACTTGCGTCACTGACAGTCGCCATGACGTAAACGAACGCAAACACATAGCGGATCGTAATATGCGGGAAAACGATTGTATTAAACGGGATAAATTGCGTGTAAAACGTACCTAAAGTTAAGGAACCGACAAAAAAGCGCGTATTATGCATGATCTTAACCGTGATCGAATTAAGCGGGAACTACTGTTCCACATCTACAGATATACTACATTACTTCAAATACTGCGTCAATGGAACAAAAAGACGAACGCGGAATACTCATAAGGTAATGCTACCTTATTCTAAAATTTTGTTGTCATATGATTAATATTCGGTATTTTACAAACAAAAGTCTCGATCAATCCTGAACCGCTTGCCCTTGTATTATGCAAGGGTCAGTGGTTTCATACATCAGTTAATTAACATAATTGATCATATCGATTGTTGTAACTGAGTAGTAGCAGCTGGGCATTCTTTCTTTCCATTTAATAATTTCATCGAAATTTAGCTAAAGTATATGTTAGTTCCAGTATAACTCATAAGTTTACCATTCTGGGCTTTGTAACTCATCAAATTTACCTGTTTGTAATTCAGGGCTTTGTTTTCTGATGGGGTAAATGAGATTTTATGAGTTTATTAAAGAAATGGGACTCTTTTAGCTTTCATTTCTTAGAGATAGATTAATGTCGTGCAAACATCTTATGCGCTATCGAAAATTTTTGTAAAATAAAAGCAGATCAAACCTAATTAGATTTTATCATCGAGAGCTTCTAGTATAAGTAACAGGTTTAACAACTTTTAAGGTTATGGATTTATGTTTAAAAAGCCATTTTGCCAGGCTCCGATAACTGGATGAAGATAAACATTAATAAGTTTATACAGCAAAGACTAAAAAATTAAATGGCAAGAAGAGTTTCAAATCTAAAGTGTCAATTTCAAAATTAATAAAGTGTCCGTGTTAGACAGCCAATTTTGAATTGTCAAATTTTGCTTCTCGCAATACGGTTTATTCTGCATTATTCCTCAGCATTGCATTAGAGCTACTCATGAAACTAAATGGAATGAACGCCATTAACTTTTATAGGCAATATGATAACAGAATATTAAGTTACGGAAAATTACAAACGTGTATGTCTTATATTTGAGAAAATTTACAGGATAAGGCAAAAGTGGTGTACCACAGGGACAAAAGGTGAACTTGGATAGTAATTTTCGAATGCCGTGACATTTCGCACGAAACACTACAACGTGTTCAGGAATTATACTGATTTGAAACGTGTTGACAGGTTGAAAGCGGACTGTTTGAGCACACCATCTAATATGTATATACAAATTTAATATTACATGCATCACTACGTGTTAAACGTTAATTAAACATTTTTATGGGGAATAGTGGTTTCATTCTTCATTTAAATTAGTTTAGTTTCCACAATGTCTGATGTCCCTCTTTATTTATTACACCCAAAACTTTGCCATTTGCTTGAAATATTATTATTGAGTACCATTATATTATAATTACTCAATTAAAACGATCTAGTTGATTGAGAAACCGTTGTTAACTTTAATCTTCTTCAAAGCACGCCAACGTGTATTCACTCTGCATATGAAAACATACAAGTTGCAGGCGAAGGAAAAATTTCCTGAAACACGGTATCATCAGCCCGAGTGCATCAGCAAAAAAAATCGGAATTCAAAACCACCATCGGATTATCAATAGAAAAAAACAATGTCAAGTTTGTTTTGTACGAATTTTAATGGCTGCTTCTGACGAAAAACATTCAGCCATGAAAGTTTTTGTTTTTATTCTTTTCTTTTTGCTACTAAAACTAAAAGAAATAGAATCTTGATTGTTGGTATGTTCTCTTCCATTCCCTCGGCGTCTTCAGAACTCTAATGATTCTTAGAAAGCTCCGAATTCCATGAATACGGATGGGAATGAGAGAAATATCTTGAGATATGAGAGCAGATCTGAACTTTAAATCAACTTGAAAGTTTGAAACTTAAACAAATTTTTTTCTTAAGATTTCTTACTTGAATGATTTCTCCTCATAAAAAAAGAAAATACAAGTTGGGGAAGGGGAAAAAATGACAAAATTTTTAAAAATAAAAAAAAAACTTTGAAAATGATCTTAATTATAAATAGTTTCTATATCAAAAAATATATTTATTTCAGCTTTTCACGATTTATTTTTGTTTAAAATTGGATAGTTTATATTTTTGGCCATCTCTCTGAAACAGGACTTAGATATGATTTATTTCGATGCAGTAAAAAAAAATCCTTTAAACCCGAATCGAGGGATCAAAGCCAACTATGAGGAAGAGATTTTTTCTACACGTTTGTTTTGAGTGAAGAATTTACTTCGTTTTGAAATTGCCAAGATTTTTTCCGGTTCTAGAATTTATTTTCAAATATTATATGCGCTTCCTCATTAAAGATTAAATAAGAATAAATTTAAAAGTAGCATTTCTGGATTCGTTTTTTAACTTATAAATAAATTTAAACGAATAAAATAAGAAAGATAAACTGTAGAATTGAAAATCTGAAAAAAAGGGAAAGAGGTTTTCTTAAGAAGAGAAGTTTGGACTTTCCTTTTAGGTTTAAAAGAACTAAAACTATTCTTTAAAACATGGATTTTATAAAAATTTATTCTATTTGCAGAGACCGTGACGGGAAGAGAGCATGGAAGAAAAAAAGATAATGCAACCAATTTGTAACCTTGTGTAGTAGAATTCCTATCAAGACCAGCATGACGTCTCTTTTTTTTCTTAATATTGAAATTGCCTGTTTTTCCATTTTCCAGGATTTTCTTTCAAATGATCTAATTTTTTTTGGTTATTTAAAAGAAAGCGCACTAATAATCTGCAAAATGATCTTTAATTGCTGGAATGAATTCTTTTTCTAAAATATTATTTTATATTACACTAAAGATGCATTATGAATTAATACATGTATTCTATTTCGCGGTATTAATTCTATATTAAAGGGTTACACTTTTTATCGCTTAAGTGATAATGACATAGTGTTTATAATGTTTATTTAAGTAAATCTCATAGAATCGCTCTAATAGCACCTGAATTGCGTATATTTATTGTAAAAGAATGGCATAAACACATTCTCTAGATTAAAAAAATTAAGTTAATTTAAATTTTTGGAGAAAGAAATTTAAAAGTTTCTAAAAGTTTAATTAAAATGTAAACATAAAATTGGAGAGTAAAGTTCTACTACAATTTATAACAACATTCTTATGTCTAATAAGAAGCGTGCCGCATTGGAAGAGCAAAAATCGATCTTCACATGAGTTAACAGTGCAAGAAATTAAGACTACCGATGAAAATTCATGTTCCACGATAATAACATTTGCGCCTGATCAACTGAATACAGATTAGAACTAAGGACACGTGAAGCTTGTTCGAAAAATTTACCTGAAGCTTATTCGATGTCTTCGTATCTGGTAGCTGAAAAAGTAGCGATTTCTCGAATTTACGGTGGATAGTGATATGTTCCGACAAATGTAACATAGTAACGTATATGGTTTCTGGTTAGCTGTTACTGTCATTTTCACTCAGGGTTGAAGCATTTAAATAACGAACTTATTTCTTACAAATTACAGACTTTCTGCAATATACCCCGAGATGACATTTTATTTTATTATCTAACAGGCACAAGTTGAATGAGTTGAAACACGCCCTAATAGCCAACTAGCTAAATTTTAGATACTCGTCGAATCCATAAAACGAAGTTAAATACTCGACTCAAATGACATTCAGTATAATAAGCTTACATTTCATTTGTTCATATTTATCTAGCCGATCGGAATCAGGTTATGAGTTAAAAGTGAATTCTAGAATATGATTGCAATTCGCAGCGATTCTAAAGTTCTTCCAATAAATCCTGGAAAATAAAAATCTAAATTCGTTACCCTAAAATGTTGGTAAAGACCTTTCGTATAAGAATTTATATATCAGAACTATTTATTAAAACTTTAAATAAATACTTATTGAAGCTGAAGCTAAAGCAAAAGTTTCCCCTTATAAGAGTGACAAAAAGCTACTTAAAGAGTGCACGCTTGGTCTGTACGTTTATCCGGCCGTCCAACGTTTTCAAATTTTGTTTAACTTTTTCAAATTCTGTTTTCAGAAATAAGATCATCAAGGTCTTAGCTTGACTGTATCAAATTTTCAGGCTTTTTCGTGAACCCCTTCAAGTCGAATTCACGTGCTAAAACAGTGACCGTAAAGAATACTAAGATAATGGCATGTCATGTAACAATCGATTCGTCAAGAATGAATACACTGTTACTTTTTGTTCATCTTTTAAGCATTGTTGACATGGATACGCGCACCTGATAATCGCTTTGTCGAGGCTCAGTAGCTCAATTACTGAATTATTGTACTGCGTTGAGCAATAGATATAAATTTGGAAAGAATTAAATGAATTTCTGTTGTTTATTAGTAATTTTAGCTAGACTTTAAATTCTCGAATTTAATGTTACTTCTATATCACAGCTAAAACTCCTTCTTGGAATGTTACAAGATTTTATTTCGTTTATCATTACATTCATTAACAAAATAAAAAATGTTTCGGTAATAAAAGCAGCCATCAGCAAATTAATTGTGCTGAATAAGAATAACGCATTCAAATTAATTTTAACTCTACTTGCAACGGTGCAAAAAATTTCCTTAATGTTAGCATCAGCGGCCAGAATAAGACGAAACCTAATGTTTAGCTTTAATGTAAAGATCTTTTTTTATTGTGATATGTAAGTTTCTTAAAATTTTTTTTATATATTAAACATTAAATTTATGCACTTTTAAATACAATTTTATGGTAAGCACTGGTTTAAAATTTCTTTATAACGATCAAGCTCTGCTGTATTCACTATATATTATGCAGTAAGTTTCATTTATTATTATCAGTGCTAGAGCTAATTAGTTTTTTTAAAGTTATTTTTTTTAATTACAGAGTTCAATGCATGATATAAGAAATAAGTAAACAAGGAAACAATTTTTTTTTGTTTAAATCTATTGATTTTAACTTGATATATTGTGTTAAATTAATAAAAGGATTTTAAAATTAGAAAAGCGGTACAAGCAGTTGAATTTCAAGACATAGCAACAAAAAAGGATAAATTATTCATTTAAGATAATTAAGATATTTTTGAATAAATAAATAAAGATTTCCAATTAATGAAAATTTTCTGAGAATTGTTATTCCGAGATAAGGGTGCTTCATATACGAAGGCTGCACGTACGCTTGAGCTTGTGCGTGAAGCCATTCAGGTTGACATTCTTACATTGATTGCGATCTTTCATGCGAATAGAATCGTGATCACCGAAGCGAAAAGTTTCCAGTAGTTATCGGAAATTATTTTTTTCTTTGAAGGCTCGAGGTAAAATTAAAATTCCGTTTTGGTTTGAAATGATCGTCAGCTGAGAGCGATGCTGGTCGCAACCGCTAATGCACAAACGTGTAGAAGAGGACTAACGGCGTCTATAGAGGGCTATTTATATGCCATCGCCTGGCAACACGAAACAAAAGCGAACGTTGCAATGATTTCCACCACCTTTAAATGACACTCACACCATACAGTTCATCATTAAATTTTAAAAAATTTCCTGCTCTATTATCTTTTTCCTCAGGAACTATTTACAATCCGCGCCCGATATACAATGTTAGTAATCGTGTTTCATTACCCTTTTAATTTTAAAAAAAGTTTAAGCTTACAAAATTTTATAATGTTTAATTTTATAAAACGCATATTAAATTAGGATTCATAAATAAAACTTAAATCAGATAATAAGGAATATGAAATGATTTGTGCTCTTTAAGAAGCGTTTAAGAGCACAATAAATTCAGAAGTGTGTAAACTGTAGAAGAGATGGCCTCTCGAGTTTAACACGACCGACAGTTTGTCTTTAATGAATATGGACACGTTGGGATTGGCTGTCCAAAAGGTCTCCCATATGCACTGGTACCATTAGCGATTCCATTTTGTGTTGAAGGCAAGTGGAAACGGGTCCCGATTATGGAAGGAGATGCAAAATTCAGTTAGGAATATACTAAAAGTTATCTGATGTGCCTCTTTATGTAAGCAAAAGCGAGTTTCGGTAAGTGTTTAAAGTTTTATAAATGCCGAGAGATTTTATATCCTTAGAGAGTTTCTTTATTAGCGAATGATATATCATCTTAGTTTTTTTCTGGAACGGCGAGAATTTTTTCAGATTATGTAAAAGGTTAAATAGCAAAACGGAAGCAGACATTACATAGAGAAATACGAGTTAATTTAATCGCTAATGTCTGAAGATTATATTTTTAAGATTATAATAAAATTTGGATATAGTCTAATGAAATAATGATAACTATATTCTGAGAAAGTAAAATCTCTGAATATTTTATAAATAAAAAAGAAAGTCTGAGATTGAATTTTTATGGAACTCTGAATCTTCATGATAAATAACAATCGTGAACTCTAACCTTTTTTCGAGTTCAAATACGACGCAATAAACTGCAAACATTCTGACAGCTTCTTATATTAGAAGAACCGAATTGAGTGAATCGAAAGGGATAGAAAGGTCAGAGTCTGCTGTACTGCAGCTGAAAATAATCTAATCCCATCATGCTGTGTTGTGTGATCATAAAGTCAGATTAAGGCCAACGAATTTAATAAAATGTAATAATTGCTTAAGTAAACGATAATAACTGCCTTATGGCAAAGCGGGTGGCAAATATTTGAATTAATTTATATTCATAATACTGTCAAATGATGGCAATAGTAAAAAGTAAATATTTTTTGGTGTATATTTGTTTCAGATATATTTTTTAAAATTTTTATTTATAGAATTTGTTGCAGATAGTATACGAGTGATATTGCAACTCGAAGATGAACATTCTAAGTGACTTTAAAATTCACATT
This sequence comes from Rhysida immarginata, assembly GCA_023313115.1. NCBI lineage: Eukaryota > Metazoa > Arthropoda > Chilopoda > Scolopendromorpha > Scolopendridae > Rhysida > Rhysida immarginata. The sequence continues at coordinate 1,572,802 of JAHWFO010057280.1, forward strand.
TTCTAGGCATTTTCTTGTTAATAATTTTATTTAAACAAACGCTTATTATATATTATTTTTTATTTTTGAGATACAAAGGTTGATGGGGAAGGAAACAAATCTTATCTACATTTTTCTATAAGCACTTGTATTCTTAACTTTGTTATAGTTTTTATAAGCAAGATAATCGATATTGAATCAAGAATTAATGAGAACACTCGACTAGTGCTCTTTATGACTATTAAATGAGATTTCCTCACCCGAGATCTATATTTTGAAATATGATGAAAGATTTAATGTTTAAAAATCCGAATATCATAATGGTATACTTGATTTTTTTCAACCTCGAATATTTCATGGCACTTATCGAAACTAGCATTAATGTTACATTTGGTGAATTTTGAAGTGACGACAGAAAAATTTGAGCTTATTCCTGATTGATATGCCAGCAGTACTGTATCTATTAAGCGTAAATGGAATAGTTACTTCATGATATATTATTATATGCTGAAAAGCATATAATGGTTTCGCTCTGTTTGTGTGTCTGTCTGTCTGTCTGTCTGTCCGTCCGTCTGTATGTCCGACGATTTCTCGAGAATGCTTTAACTTTTTCAAGTTCTTTTTTCGCTGTTCGATAGAGACCCTTCCTGAGCTCACCTGATTAGTTTGTGATTGAAATCGGTCTAACAGACACGTGACTATTGAGGCCCAAACCCCCCAATTAATTTTTTTTATTGGCAATATAAGGCATGTAATATGTCATTCGAACGGGAATGACGAGCACAAGACGAATATGACATTCTTTTCGAATTTCGAAATGCTACATCCGAGAAAATGACCCCAAAAAGTATTAAAATGATCCCTTATTACGAGCTTTAGCTAAAGCTATATATAAGAATACAAGCATAATCAATATCTTTGTGTCTAGCCGGCCATCGTTTGCACGATAACGTGAAAATGGAAGAACTCAACTGCGATATATCAACTTTTGATGAGCTCTCGTGGGCCCCTTCAGGCACGTGCACTAATGTTAAGAATAAGAACTTAGGGCATGTAATATATCAATTGATTCGTACCGACGAGTCATAAGTGAACACAGTGTTACTTTTTGTTTATCACTTAAGCATTGTTGATGGCAGCTTGGAGCACGTGCCCATAGTGAAGCTTTGTCGAAGCACGTGCTCATTTCGTTTTAAAATTCAGTGCTGTTAGGCTTATTATAAAATGTGACTAATTAATGTTAGGTCTATTGTTAAAAATGGCTAATTAATTTTAGGTCTATTGTTAAAAATGGCTAATTAATGTTAGGCCTAAAGTTAAAATGACTATATAATGTTAGGCCTATTGTTAAAAATGGCTAATTAATGTTAGGCCTATAGTTAAAATGACTATATAGCGTTAGGCCTATTGTTAAAAATGGCTATTTAATATTAGGCCT
>JAHWFO010057280.1:1574228-1728650 GCA_023313115.1 Rhysida immarginata
TAGGCCTATAGCTAAAATGACTATATAATGTTAGGCCTATTGTTAAAGTGACTATATTATGTTAGGCCTATTGTTAAAAATGGCTAATTAATGTTAGCCCTATTGTTAAAAATGGCTAATTAAAGTTAGGCCTATATTTATAAATGATGTGAGTGTGGATAGAATCAAAGGTATTTCTATTGTTTATTTAAACCAAGTGAAAGTGAAATATTGAAATTTAAAATCACATCTGCGTCACAGGTAAAGCTCCTTGGAATGCTTACAAGATTTTTCCCGACAATGCTTTGCAACAATGATTAAGAAGGGATGAATGGTTACTTTGATTAAGAAAGGATGAATAGCTAAAGCGGTGGAAAGAACATAGGCGAATAAGTTTGAAACATTTAGACGTGCGAGCATTTCATTTCTCATTTCACGCGTGTTTGGAAAGATTCGTGTGAACGCTGCAATCGAATACGTAAATTGACATGCAGTTTTCGCCATTGCTGTATATAAAATATGACTGTAATATTAAACAACAAATATTTATATTCTTCTTTTCAGCATATTTGAAAATCGTTTTACGAGTTATGTTCTTGTTCAGAAGCGAATCACTGAACAAATGAAAGCTCCTCCAACAGGATCAAAGCTGCCTACTGTAAGAGATAAAAAAGTCGCATTATTTTTAGAAACATATGATCTGTCTGTTTTTTATTTTTTAATCTATCCATTCTTTATATTGGGCGAAATCTCAAGTACAAGGAAAGAAGGTCGGAAGAAACAGGGTGATTAAATATTTATTCCGATAACGAATTACAAATTGAATCTTAGATGTACATAATAATTTAAACAAATAGTCTTTTATTGTTGACAATCGGCTATTTTTGACCTTTGCGCTCATTCTGTTTGAGAAAGGAGAACAAATTAATATCATATTATTAATATAGGGCACGTTGATACATAGAGGCTTACGTAAGAATGCACATGCGTAAATTTTTTATTTCACTACCAATGAACCGCTTCTTCTTCGTTTTCAAACTGAGTAGCCTATGTACTCGTTTTTTTTTAAATTACTCCACAATAGGCGGGAGAGCTTGTTGTTGTTGTATTTAACCACTGCGAAGTAAATTTCCATGTAGCTGTTCCAGTCTCAATATGCCTTGTAAGTGGACGTGGAGAATTTCTTCAGAGCAATAGTGGGTGAAAAGCTGAGTAAATTTGGCTAGCTTCTTTTTTCGTACTGGCCGTGTGTTTTTTGACAGAAAAACAAACCGTAATGGCATCAAGTGACAAATTGAGACATTTCTCATAGGGTATGTTGATAAGTTATGTGCACAGGCAACAAGTAGTAGCGGAACAAAATATTTAGAGAAAAGGTAAACTCACACATTTTTTCCAATTCAATTAAGAACAGAAATATCCTAAACTTTTAATTCCAAGTTGTTCAAGTGGAGCCTTATGGAGCTCAAGCCATTGCTAGGGTGCCTGGATGCGAGCGAGCGGGAAGGTGGTGACAACTCTCACTGTTATGGCTGCCGTCCGCCATTTTGATCCCGAATGCTCTCAGTCACACAGAGAGAACGAATGCTTTTTGCTCAAATACTCGTACGATACTCGATGATGATACAATTCTCTTTATTTGTCTCTATTTTTCTGAATTTTTAATAATTCCGGCAACGAATTTGTTGCGTTCCTGCATGTAGCAATCACTTTGGCAAAGGTGGGAGGCTTTTTCGCTTTCCTGCCTTGCTGCAAAGAGGAAATTATGGCTAATTCAAATAAAAAGAAACAAGTGAGGTCCTGGCCACAGAAGATAAATATGACAGTTATTTAGAAAATGAACGTAACATGTACTGAACACGGCATCATCCAATTTTCAGAAGGCCTGATCATTAAAAAAATATTCTGAGATTAAAAAATTGTTCCAAATGCTACAAAGCTTTATTGATGAAGAACACATCTGAGAGGAGGATATTAATGGAACCAATAAGAATTTGACCTATCTAAGTAAAGAGGATTCTGACATGTTAGTAGATTCAGAATCAGTTTTCAAAAGTATTGCTTCAAAACAAAAAAAATTGTCACCGAGATCTCATTGATTTGAAATTATGTGATGAACATAGCCACATAATTCCAAAACTCCTTCTTAAAACGTAGGCTACATTAAATTTCGACTTAAAATTTCATTCAGAAATGTAAGCCAGCCAAAATATCTGATTATGGGAGTAAGACATGTGCATGTGTTAATAAGGAATAATTTGTTGTTTTTTATTAAATTTTAAAAAAACAAAAAACTTTATGCATTTTTGTAAATTTATTTATTTTTTCTATAATATTTATGTAAAGAAATAAATCAAACAAGTAGTTGTACATGCAACTACAGGCCTAATTTAAATTCCATATCTTCAAGCAACATTAAATTTGCCTAAAATAACGACGAATACGGCATAGTTACTTAGTTGTCACTTAAAGCTTACGGATAGGATGTTAGCACCCTTCTCCGCTCGCTCGCATCCAGGCACCCCAGCCATTGCTGTCTGTAGCGAAAGATTCAAAGTATCAATTTGCCAACTTTGAACATCCGGACCAATATAATATTCCATAAAAAATTGTTGTGCGTCACTTTTCGATCCTTCCTCGTAGAGAAACTGTATTTTCCTGTTTATAGCTTTATTTTAGTCATTCAGTAGTTTGTATTGACTTTATAACAAGTTTATGGAAACTTTGTCATATTACTCGTATTTAATCATTAACTAATCAGAAGATTTGAACTTGACTATTAAATTAGTATCAATTTGTAGAACTTGCGATTCTCCACTCCCACACTCTTCCTTCGGCCAATTTTGTTTGGTGAAGAGTACCGGGGCTTAATTAATCTATTTGAAGGCGGAGATGTTTGCTTTCGTTCGACTCCTTTTTCCTTGGATCCCAAGTGTTTACGACATTCATCTTCATCGGGAAACAGTGAATTTTTTTTTCCTTTTTTTGTCACTGGGGACGAAAAACGAAGGTTTGCTCGTCGTTCATTGGTTCCCGTTGCAAACTTGTCACCTCCTTCCTCTTCTTATAACCAAAATTTATGATGTCGTCCGTAGAAAACTTGTCAATATCTTTTCTTCATATCATATCTACGATTTTTATCGCTTTAATTTTCTCTTCCTCCATTCTCTCCCCTCCTTCCCCTTAACTCACCCCTTTCTTTTTGGACTTCTGTTTGTCTCCTCGTTCCATCAGAATTTTGTTTTTTCCTCCTTTGCTTTTTCTTATTTTCCATCATCTCCATAGGAATGGCTCTCCATAAACAATCACATTACCACCACAAACATATATATTGTTTTCTTTCTATAAAGGAGTAAACACAAAAATAAAAGGAAAAAAAAAATTTTTTTCCATCGCAGACGCAAAATTTTTTATTAGTTGATTTCAAAAAAAAAAGGAAACGAACAAAAGGAATAAATGATTGTCATAAATAAAAATGCAAAATATAAAGAGGAAAAGGTTTTCCAGAAACAAAAAAAGCGAAAATTTCCTTCTATGAAATGTTGCCCTTCCCATTTTACATTACTTTGTTATTTATTATTTTCGAAATGTGGAGTCTGCAACCGAAGAGCCAAAAGAGGTCGTTTTTTATTAAACCACTCTTTTCTGCCGCCTAATTGACCAATTTTCTTTCTAGAAAACGTTTTATTGAATTCATTCTAATCTGTCGTATGTCTCTTAACTTAATGATTCGAATCAATCTAATTTAATGCTGCGGCTTTGAAGTTCAGATTTTATTTTTACTCGGCAACTTTATAGAACCATCTGTCTGATTAAAATCGAATTTACTATTTTCTATGAGAATCAATTTTATTTTGACATCTCAATACTGCATCTAATACATATATTTTTCTTTCATAATTATAACACCTTCTCTTGGCCCGATTCTTTTGAGACTAATGAAAGCTCATGTCGAATTAATTTCGACATAAAAAAGCTATCCCCAATGTAATAGCAAACGTATGTTAAGCCATAGCATTGCTTAACTTATATAAAGAGTTTTATGTTCTCGTCATCCAAGTCCTTAATGTTTATTGTGCTTCCCTTGAACAGAAATGGTAAGAAGTTTGTGTTTAGTGCTTGCTTATGATCTTTTTCTTCGCATAAAAGTTTGATTATTACCAGTCATAAAAATTCCATTTTCTTTTGTTTCTAATTATGAAGATTGCTTTTAGATGTTATAGCCTTTTCGCCTTTTGCCAATAAAATATTCTTTCAAAGCATTTCAGCGTTAAAGTCTTTTTGAAATTCTAAATCTCTTCTTAAAAATGATGTGTTTCCGCATTTCAGCGACGTGATCAAAAATTACTTGTGTTTAACGAGGACAGCTTCAAATTTAATGCCTATAGGTTTTCAGAAATTTTTATTCTATGTCACTGTTATTAATGCACGACTCCTTTCTCACGTTGAGGGCTTGAAGGAGGGCGAAATGAATACTGAATGAGATAGAACGATGAATTTGTGACGAATCTATTTATTAGTTGTTTTTTTGGGGGGTTAAACATTGTTTCTCTTATGAACTGTTTTCAATTATTTTCTAATCCTCATTTTTCTTGCCTTTTTACTTTGTGATGTTGTTTGGTTTCGGCAACAGTGCACAGTCGCTACCAGCAGAGAAGCTTCACTCGTTTTTTGGTTGTCAGGAGAATGAGGGCGATTTTGGGCAGAGAAATTTTTATGGGTGGAACTAGAGTTGTGCCACCATGGGAGTTCTAGTCATGGTATAAAACCACAGTTGTGCTAACAGAACCTTATAAGAAAGAAATTGCGGCTGTAATTTGTAAAAGGATTGATGTTGGAACGTTCCTCTATGAGCTTCTGAATCGAGATTGTGGGTCTACTTCCTCGACTGAGTCCATCCCAGAGTTTGGAATCGAGAATCGTCTTTATTCGTTCGATGGAACAGCCGGTGCATCACCGGTCAACATGGGGACTCGTATTTGCCGGGATTTTGAAAGTTTTGAAGAAAGACATTCAATCGTGCTTAAATTACTATAAATGTCAGACTCTGGATGCTGTTCATAGAGTCTGATTATTTCATGCTTTATGCATTCAGACAAGACTCATTTAGTGATTTGACTGTAGCATACAATATGAACTGCTCTTGCTTGTCAGATTTGCTTATCCTTAAGAAGCTTCCCTGCATTGACTTAAGCTAACAAGGGAAAATAACCAAGTACGAGGCTCATCCAGAAAGTAAAGATACATAGGGTATAGCCAGGTGGTAAATTGCGATACGATAATTTCCATAGGTTAACTTTCACTTTCCCTCGTTAGCTTGCTTAGCTAATTCAGTAGTTGCGCCACACCGCATCGAATTTGAGAAACAGTTGTTTGATATAGCGGCGCCCATTCAAAATCCCGCTAAATGCGAAGTCCGTTCTATTATTCGATTCCTTAACGCCAAACATGATTCTCCAGCTGAAATCCACAGACAAATTGTTGCTGTTTAAGGAGGAGGATGTTAACAAATGGGGTCTGCTTCCTCCATGACAATGCTCGACCCCATACGGCAAGTGTCACCACAGAGTTGCTGAAAAGCTTCAAGTGGGCAATCCTGGATCATCCACCGTATACTCGTAGTCCGGACCTCGCACCAAGCGATTTCCACCTGTTTCTTCACCTGAAGAAGCATCTTGCTGGGAAACGGTTCGATGATGATGACGACATGAAGCATTAAGTCAACGCTTGGTTCAAAAGACAGGCGGCATCCTTCTAAGACACCGGAATACAAAAGCTTGTCCCCAGGCTCAATAAGTGCTTGGATAATGGTGGCAACTACATTAAAAATGAGCTTGGATAAAAGTACTTGATAGTAATAAAGGCGTGTTATAAAAAATTTTTTTTGGCCATGTCATGACGTTTGTATCTTTACTTTCTGGAAGTGCCTCGTACATTGATTGTGCATTGTTGAGTGAGTTGACGTGTTAATTATTCTATTGAAGGAGCCTTAGAATGTATAAGAATACACAACTACGTATCTTATTTTTGTTTACTGATAGCACTTAAACATAATTCCACATTTAAGAGATCTTTATGTTGTTAATAGGAGGGTGCCCTAATGTTCAGTTTGAAACTTAAAATGTTTATTGCCTTGTTTGGCTCGCAAATCTTATTTCATTTGTTAACAAAAGAGTTTTGCTTAATGTAGTCTTATCCTTTCACTTAGTATAACTAATGATATTGTATGGTGGCTTCTTTTGACAATAAGTATGTTAATAAATGTGCAAGTTTAGTCTATTAACAGGTGTCTCGAATTGATCTACCGCATTCTTCAGACAAACAAGGTCAAACAAATAGGGCGGTACGTCACAAATTAAAATACTTAATTATAACAGCCTAACTTATGTGTATTTAGAGTTTACAATGTATTTTGGCTGATGTTGTGGTCATCGCTGAAGCGCAACTGATTTTTCACTGTTTAGCCGAAAGGCAGTCGCAACTCTTTGATTAAACTATTTAGCAGTCTGATGACGGCAAATCTAAGAATAAATTATTAATGTGCATGGTGATTTCCATTTTCATTGAAAGCTACATCAATAACCACTTAACGGAAAGTAAATAGAATTAACTAGGAAAAATTCTCTGAAATTTCTATTGATTGCAGAATGAAAAAACGGTTGAAAATGTCAAAACGAATCCCTGATGCAGGCTATAAGGAACAGCCATGTAAAGTAAAACTTAAAGAACGATTCAAACGATTGTTCAAATAACGAAATGTTGAATGTGGAAACATTTCTTTGATGAATGCCAAAAAAAAAAATTGCTTGGCCCAAGAGAAAGTGTTGTTAATGTTTAAGTCGAATACTCATAAATTTTCAATTGAAGTTGAGAAGAAGACAACATTTGACATTTCACACATGACACCGAGCATTGTCGTGCATATAGTCGGTGATTAACGCTAAAAAAACGTGTACACTTTCTCCTTAAAACCAGACGCAAGCAGTTGCTCCAGATATCTTCGATAATACTATGCATTAAAAGCTTCTTTGGAACACAACTTGATGAAGAAGGACACATTGAACAGCATAAGCCACTATCAGTAACATTTTAATCCTGCTGGCTTTTGGCAAATTTGTTTAGGGTGGGGGAAATCCTGGATGACGCTGTTCGTTGGATTGTCTCTTCACTTCGGGCTCTAAGCGAAATTTTTTCAACAGCGTTTCCATTGAAGGCGAGAATCAGATGCAATAAGAATCTTATCTCGTGCAACCTGATCTTTAACTTTTTGCTCGCGACCCCCCCCCCCCCCCCCTGTCACACTTAAAAATTCCCAAGGAACCCCGCGATCCTCCTAATTGGATGTCCTTATATATTTTAAATGTTTCACCAAATTTTCTGTGACCCTCCGAGAATTTTTTGCGACCCCCACTTTAAGAAACACTGGTTTAGAGAATTGCATACTGAGACCTTGTCTGTAACGGCTTTTCCACATAAGGATTTTTATTAGATTGCGTTGCGCCCAGCGGTATGCATTTTACAGTGAATGAAATTAGGGCCTCTATCATAAACAGTAACCAACAATATTTTTACCATTTCGTAAAAAAAATCAGTGCCTATCTGAGAGACCATTTTAAGCTTTCTTTTGCTAATGAAGGTTTTTTTTTTAATTTGTCTTCTTTTTTTTTTGAAATGCTAATAGCAACTATTTTATGAAAAGAAGTATATGCAAATGTCAAGTTATACATGTTTAAATAGAAAGTGACAAGTCATTGAATTGGTATTACAACGGAATTCAATATTAAGCGCTGATTTAAATTTACCAGAGAGCTCGGGTGCAATACATGAGAGAAGCATTCGCATTGCAAATTAAGTCATGACAATAATTAAATGTGGATAACAGTAAAAATAAACCCTTCTGCTCAAATGTAATATATTTTATTCATTCCATTTCTTCAAGAGTCTTCATTAAGAACACCTAATATGCACATTGACATGAGTCTTCACACTCAGTACATTTTTTATTCAGTAAATTTCATTTCAACTTTAACATGAGAAAGTTAATCATTAATTTACGAAATAATAAAAAATGAGCTTATTAGAAATTTCCAGCATTTCACTAGAAAGTTTAATATGCATCTTTTATAGCTTTAGGGTCCCTCTGAACTTCAAAGATATTAAAAAAATTAATAAATTATTTCTTTTTTTTGCGTTTCGGATTTTCATTTCTTTTTTCTTGAATCGTATCTTGAATTTGAAAATGTTTCTCCCTCTCCCATTTCTAGTGCTTTCGAGTCATTTGGGAAGCGACGTTCTTCTCCCTTAATTATCTTTCCCATTTTCCCATTTCACTTTTCTCGGGGAACTTCATTCCCTCCTCGCTCGAAGTGGTGTCGGCCGATTCAAAGGATTAACTGGGAGCAAAAGATTGCAGAGGTGGGGGGGAAGAAATGCGACATTTTTTTTTCTCTTTTATATATATTTTTTTCTTATTATATTTTTCACCCGTCTTAAATTTAATTTTTCTTTCACCTTTTATGAAACGAACGCAACATTAATATTGGACTGGCGTTGAAAATGCATTCACTGTGTGACAGATGTTAACGGAGGAAAAACCCCAGGCAAAGCCATGAAAGACATCTGCTCCTCTTTGAGAATTGCATTATTCTGCCACATGTTTTCGTTTATTTTGAAGGGATTAAGTTACTCCAGGACGTTAAACAATTCTCTTGTAATTCGCTATTCCGAGTCGTTTCCAATTTCGCGATGACACTCGTTGAGTACAGCGACGCCCATTTTATTCATAGAAGTGTAAATCGGGCGCATACGTAAGACTTCGTTTCGAACCTTTAAAGAGTTATCTTTATTTAACAAACGATTAAGATTCTTTGAATAAAAGAGTCAAGAAGCGTGAACTTCTTTTATTTTTGTTTTTGAAGACTTAAATGTTATTTTTATTCCAGTCCAGAACAAATAATCAGGAACGTCGAGCCAAATGGATAATCGAACGAATTTAAATTGAATGAAGAGGCAACGAATGATTTAATATTCAAATGAAGCCTTCCAATCACCATTTTATCAATTCAGAGTGGTTTGCATTTTAAGTAGCTATATCTCGTTAGTGAAATTAATTAACGAAGAAAGCTGAATGAAACAAATGTTCGCAATCAAAATGAGGTAATAACTTATTATGATCATTAATATTCATTATTTCAAAAGGATATAATAAAAGTTGGCATCATAAATGTATTATCTATTAAATTCCCCCTCCCCCTTTTTTAAAAAATCTGTTTAATTTTTATTTTAGTCTAAATAATAAGAGTAAGTTAAGTGTTTAAAGAGTCACATTTGCTTCCTTGCTAATGCAGTAATAAAAGTCGATAATTACATGATCTCGCCCGATTTCATTTTGTTTCTAAAAATAATCGTACGAATGAGATCCTTATGTACTTTTCCCCAAAAAAATTACTATGTTCATATTGGCATAATGCGGAAATGTTTCCAATCATAAACTATGCAAGTAAAGGATTTACATTTTTCAGTGGATAATCTGTTAGATATGGATAATAACCTAACCTTTCTCTTCTATCACCAAATTTGAAAACGGCAGATTGCGACAGAGTTGTTGGTCTGACAAGATAAATCCTGCTTTTTAGAAATCCTCATAACTAATAGTCACAGGGATGAATGTCTGGGGATCGACGAGGCCACGCTATCGGCACATTTCTTTCAATCGATCTGTTTTCAGTAAAAACAGAAAGCAATTTACAGGGATAGCTGCGTGTCGCGGCGCGCCATCGTGCTGGATTGTTACGTTTTCCAATATGCCTCGTTGCCTGATATAAGGAATAACATGATCCTGTAAAATCCTTAGATAGCGGACACTTGTGATTGTCACTGTTACCAAAACACTATCGTTCTGTTCTTCGAAGAAAATAGGTCCAATCCGCACGGCTCATATCATTGTAATCTGTTCATTAATAAAACCGTTATCAGCTCTCAGAGTGAGCAAGTTTTTTTGGATCACCTTATACTTTTCATTTACTAGCAAACTCTCTTATGAGTTATACGAAAAGTGTGATGAAAAGTATTACGAGTTGTGTTTTTTTGTTTTTTGTCTTATGATGTTTAATTTTATTTCTATGCAGGGTGAATACAAAAGTCTGAACCCCCTTTTTATTTTTTGAACCGAAGCAGATATGTCAATTTTGATGAATCCAATGAATAGGAAGTTGTGGGTAGCCTATCCCATGGTGCACTTTTCATCATCTCAAATATGCAAATTAGGACACATTCAAAATTTATCTCAAAAACCGTAAGGGATAAAGAAAAAAACCCAATTGCAAACTTGTTCAGCATAAAAAACAAACAAAACAAAAAAAATCATCCAAATCGGACGAACCAATCACCCACAATCACGTGGTGAACTGTTTGTAGCTTACAAACAGTCACACTGCACAAACAAGTTACTTCAAACAGTTTTTAAAAAAAGTTAATCAACAAAAGGCTCGATGTGACGACCGTGGGCACCATAACACAATTGGGCACGGAACCTAACTGACGCCAAAACATCGGCAAGCATGGCTGGTGTCACTCCTCGGCACGATTCCTGGATTCGTTGAACCAGATCCTCCAGTGAGGCGGGCTGCGTAAACCTTGTCCTTCAAATATCCCCACAAGAAAAAGTCAAGTGGTGTAAAATCAGGGGAGAGGGGTGGCCAACGAACTGGTCCTCCTCGGCCAATCCATTGTTGTCCAAACATCTCACTTGGACGCTCGCGAACGACCAACCCGTAATGTGGAGGATGTTGAAACCACGTGCGCTGATACGAGGCCAATGCAAATTGTCAATGAAGTCTGTGACTACCACGTTGAGAATTTCAGCCGGTCAGTGTTCCATCGTAAAAATACGGTCCAACCACAGTGTCATTGTACAAACCACACCACACATTGATTCCAGTTCACTTGATGAATTGCTTCTCGCAGACATCGTGGGTTTTCGTCTGCCCAATGATGATGGTTGTGCCTGTTGATAACTCCATCCCTGGTGAACTGGGCTTCATCTGTCCACAACCATGACACTGGTTCGCGGACATCTTCACAAGGGTTCGCGAGAATCTCGTCCGCAGACTAAACACCTGCATCGAGGCTCAGGGTCGGCATTTTGAACACCTACTGCAATCTCATTCCTACCTCGTACAAGTTGCATTATCTCTGTAAGGATGCATTTCCGGATCCATGTTTATAGGAAAAATTTTGTTCCTCGCTACAAACTGTACATGGTATTTCATTCTTGATCTACCTTTCTGAATCACCCTGTAGATGAATTTTTGACAATTTGTCGGTTGTAAGCTTTCATGCTCAACAATGCTATACTTGTGCTGCTGTTTGTCTGGTTGTCAGAGTGAAGTAATGGAGAGGTAATACTGAAATTGTATATAATTTTTTTCCCTGGGAGATTTTTTTTTTTTTAGTTAAGGGGACAAAAATGTCCAGGCAGAAAAGAAAAAGAATTTGAGACTTGAGGCTGGGATAACCTAATGCAAAGAGGCTGAACGGTTTTGATGTAAGTTTGATGAACAACTCAGCATACGAAATTGGGTATTTGGCAAGGAATTGAAGCTATATTGCGAAAGCTGATGTTCCATGCCTGGTCCACTACACAGTGAGTGCGAACAATAGAAGTTAAGTGGGGATTGATTTATTGGAGGAAATATTGCTTAACCTGACCGAAGATAGAGCTCATACTGTCAAGTAAAAGGCTTCTCCGTAGTTATGTAATTAAGCTAAAAGTAAAGTGAAAGGAAAAGAAAAGAACTTCCCTGCAATGCCAAGAATTTCAGAATTATACCATGACCATCGAGATACTCTCTCAGAAGTCCTCACCACTGAACGTAAAACATTGTTACATCATCATCATTAGGGCATTTTTATTCGTATTTCTACCAATAATACGCACGAAATTTGCCCTAATGATGATCATGTAACAATGTATTAAGTTTCAGTGGTGAGGCCTTCTGTCTGTGGTCTCGTTTATACACAGTCTAACAGAATAAAGCATTTTGAAAGTGAAGTTGCTTAAGTTTTCAATTGACACAACTAGCAATTTGCTATTGATGAATGAGAGAACTCATATGATGATAATAAATGAAATTCATAAAGAAGAAACTAGCTAAGTTCACCTATAAGCAAATTTAAGAAAGACGCAACGTTGCCTGTTAAGTAAGCTAGTTGTTCGTTTAATAAATCATAAAACTATGACATTATTCTTAATATTTCATTTTGAACCAGGGCGATCCTCACTGCAGATATGTCAGAAGAATGTGTCTACTATTCTGGAACAATCATAAGGCAAGAATCCCACATTGTGCAGTGACAGCAGCACAGGCTAGAACTCGACTACGATTTTCGCTGTCATTGCTCCAACAAATTCCGAGTCCAGGTCGCGGAATTTTTCCTTCCCTTTTCTATATTGTAATTATGGTATGCTTGAAGAGTTTTCTTCAAGTCAAATTTGAACTGACTTACAATATTGTAATAGAATAGAGTTCTTGAATCACATCGATTGAAAACCATTTCTGCTTACGAAGATATTTGCGGATTTTTATTTTCAGGAAATTAATTATATCCGAGCCACATTGAGGTACGCCAGGGCTGTTTTCCACTACATAAACATCGATGAAACTAGCATTGATGTTACGTCATTTGTATTGTTGAAACCAGTCTCCAACAATGCTCAAGCTTAGCATTATACGTCATTTTGAGGTCATGCGCGCATTTTGCATCGATGTTTCATGTAGTGGAATGCGGCCCTGGGGAGAAAATAAGGGCGTTCGTGTTAAGTAAGGGCGCCAGAATCCACCACCGGGGGATACTGAATGACTTAGTTTCATCTGGCTTATTGTACAGCTTAAAAATTCAATTAAAAATTACTTTATCACTAGAGCTTGCATATAGTGTTGCCGTTTTCAGGGTAATTACTTTTTTAAGGGTAATTTCACTCTTAACAGGATAAAATATAGGGTAAATTAAAAATTTCAGGGTAAAGTAAAGGCAAATTAAAAATTTTAAGGTAATTCAAAATAAATTGAAAATTTTAGGGTTTACCTCAAGCAAATATCGTACACAGGTAGAAAATCGTACGAACACATAGAAACACTACGTATATAGTAAAAGCTGTCTATAAGGACCACCCACGGGACCAAACAAAAGTGGATTGGTTTGGTTTGTTTTGGTATTAACGTCCTTTTCAACTGCCATGGTCATTTCAGGACGGCGTTATAGGGGCCGCAAATTTTGCCTCGAAAGGGTTCTTTAACGTGCAGCCGGCAAACGACTACACGGGACCAACGGCTTTACTTCCCTTCGAAGGAAGTGCGTGATCTCAGGATTTTCCCCCTGAAAAAATCCTCGTCGTCCTCGGCCCGGGTCGAACCCGCGTCCTCGGGCATAAGCAAAAGTGGTCTTTAAGCTCAGGTGGTCATTATATACAGGTTGAATAAAAAAATTACAAATTCTGAACATAATTAAAAACAGATATGTTTATTTCTTTATAAAAGAATCTTAAGTTAGTTTATTTACACGTAATTCTTCCTAGTAAAAATTGATTCTTCAAAACATTTTTCGAACTCATCCAGTGCGTTTCTATAAAGTCTAATCGGTTGCCAGCAGGTAATGTGGTTGAACTACTTTTCTTTTATGCAGCTTTGATGATGATTATTCTAAACTGAAATTTCATTATTACGAATTACTATTAAAAACATTTTGATTATCCAGACACGTAAGAGTTGAATTTCTTGAATTACGTCCACCATTTTGATGGCGCTAAAGCAGGTAGAGCATAGCCTTGGAGTACGTTCTTGCTGTGCGCGACTGGTTACACACAATGAGCGCAGCAATCGTTATTTTTAGACAGGATATTCGCAACCGCACTCGACCGGTCGGACTTTATGGAAACACCTCCAGTGATTTTAGAGCAATATTTGCGTACCCGAAGACAGACCTGACCTAGTTAACACTATCAGTAGGCTAAAAGAACCCGTTGTTGCATTTTTGTACTCTTGACTCTAACTAGTGTACTGATATAATTGGTACTTGGGTTAGCACCTGATTGGTTCTTTACAGAGAAAAGTGTAGTTATGTAATTGGAAGTTAGCTTAGTATCTGATTGGTTGCGTAAGTGGTCGTTATAGACAGTTTTTTTAGTATAGGTTTGGATACAAAGGGGATCGAAAATGGCGGTCGCTGGTCGCGTTAGATAGGTAGTCGTTATGCTAACAGATTTCCCATGTATCTTTCGTCGTTATATACAGGTGCTCGTTAGCACAGGTTTTACGGTAATTTTATCAGCGACACTGTAATCAGGCTAAGAAATCTTTCTTTCTATAAACATTGAAAGTTACAAGGCTAAGTTTGTTAAAGTCTTTAGCTTGCAGATTTTCTTTTTTTGTAAATTTTAAAATAAAACTGAAACCTATTATCTTTTTTGATCTATATTAATTCAAAGTTTAACTCTTAATATCATTAGATTAACTCTTCCGCTGATAATTTCTTGGCAAATCTGAAAAAAGGATAGCTGGATAATCTTTGATATTATGTAGTAATTTGAAATGATAAACTGAACAATATCGTAATTAGAGATAATTTTTACATAAATATATAACGATAATAGCGCATTTCTTTATAATTTTTAATAGTTTCTTCATTTTTACTATAAATAAATAAATAAATATCAAAATATGAATATTGAAATTTACGTTTGCAATAAGTTTTTTTTAATGCATTTTACTTTTGCATTGAAAATATTTCTTTTTAGGTTGAAAAGCACAAAACCTTAAAAATTTTTAGTCCTTTTCCCCCCCATTAAACATTAAACATTTGGTTTGATGTATAATCAAAAGTGTGGGGTGCCATGTTTGATGAAACATGGCATACACCGGTTGTCAAAACGTGTAGACTCTGGGAATATTGAATGTTCCCTGTTCTCTCTTCTCTATATTATATGAATATATGTCTTTGTTTTGGGTAGGAATATTGGAATAACCAAACAAGTGTTGTGAAGGTAAACGGAACAACGAAGTTTCCATGCTCGTTTCAATACCTGCAACGCTTAAGAGGGGCATCAAAACATTCATCGCCGTATTGCTTTTCCTATCTGAAACTATAATATCACTTATGCATGTAATATGTGTTCTTAACCTGCAACATTTCAATATTCGATACAAGACCGGATTTTTGGGAAGCCCTTTCTAAGTTAGTTTTTAATAGTAGACGATAAAATTGTGTTAAAAATGTATTAAAAGACACTAAATCTAAATTCAAATAATGTGTATGATTATAAAACTGCGATTGCTAATGCCGATATCGCAAACTTTCAACGCAAATACTTTGAAAAAATATATACGCGACGAACGAAAGAATTCCCACATTTGCAAGTCAGTTCCGATTGAAAGAAATGGCGGTTGCTGCTAGTTTGCAGTACATTTAGGTACCCGTTTCAACCGCCAACCAGTTTTTTCCAACTTTCAACTAAATCGTGGATGCCTAACATTGTTTGTTCTACTTTTTCAAATACTGTACATTGTCAGACTGATTACGGCAGTCGCCGAAATGGCATATCATGATAAAAGATTGCTATTTCTGTTTGTTGATATTATCTACATGCAGATAATACCAGACAGACATTTAAAAATCGGAAGTTTCTGACTTTTTCTAACATTGAATCAATTTTAAAACCACGCCTCAAGATCCAGGCAAATGTCTGAACTCGGTTCCCCACCCCCTAATAGAATATTCCTTGGTCACTGATGATCCATTAGCAAGTAATATCTGATGAAACAGAATGATTCTCGCCCGGATTATCTCCTGTAGAATGATGGGCTCACTTAATTAACGATCTGAACTTTCCTTGTAGGCAGAAAATGGGCCCTTGAACTTTTCTTGTACGTGATCTGGTTCTCACCAAGGGATAGGCAGAAATGGACCCTTTTAGCTCCGAATACATGGATATAAAACTTTCATTACAAATACAGAGAACTCAATTGGTCGGCTTTCAAAGAGCATGCTCTAATTTCTGGCATTTTTTCTTACAAAGAGCATTCATTCGGCGATGAATTTCAGTTGCCGGCTGCTCGTTGTTCTTGCTTGGACGCTTCCATCTTGCACTCTTCGAGCTTTCATAGTATCTAATGTATCTGGCAATTCCATCACTGTTGATTAGGGTTTATCCACCTTTCGCTGGCTACAGGCTTCCGATTTTTTTCATAATTAATTAATTTAAATTTTAATACAAAATTATTTTTCGTAATTTTATAGTCAAATTGTATCAATCTTTTAAAATATTTCGAATACAAATTTTTCGAGATACCAATCTGATAGACAAAATTGGTTTTCATATTTAAAAACAGCACGTTAAATTAACCAAAAATATTAACATAAGAGAGAAAGAAAAAAAAATTAAGTCAGTATAATTTGTCATTACGAATCTACGCTGAAATTTCTCTCTACCTTAAATTCAAGCGGAAGCAATCTTTCTTAGATGACCATTTTTGCTCTTACGAATGTAAGAAGCGTTCCTGGGACAAATTGTTAAAAGTTAAGTTTGACCATGCAATATTCAGTTTCTGCGTACCAACTTTAG
Organism: Rhysida immarginata; assembly: GCA_023313115.1. Classification (NCBI taxonomy): domain Eukaryota; kingdom Metazoa; phylum Arthropoda; class Chilopoda; order Scolopendromorpha; family Scolopendridae; genus Rhysida; species Rhysida immarginata. Next base: position 1,590,826 of record JAHWFO010057280.1, read on the forward strand.
AAAAATTCTCTCCACGCGTCTTAAAGTGGAGGCTTTCTGAAACTGCAAGCTGCATTTTTATTTTGGCGTTCTAACATCTGTCTCATTACTTTTTGAATGGCTTTGCTATGTTGATAGCAGGAAATCAAACGCGTTTTGTTTGTACATGAGGAGAAAAGCTACTCGAAATAATTTTTATTTGTTCAGACATTCCTACATCTAGCAGCTCTAGATAAATATTCAATAATTTTTATATATTGCTATTTTTTTGGTTTAATTAAATAAAAATATTTTTTATTAGAAAATAATCGCAGTAATCTAATTTCTTAATAACGTATAATAAAAATCAAACTGTTTCTTTTCCAAATAGGATATAAGATTTATCTTATACAATGCCTCTTTTACGCATGACTTACGTTTTCAAAGTTATAAGCTTCTTTAGAAAGATAATTGACCAAGATTAAAAATAGCGATTTTGCTGCAATTATTATCGAACAGAGATAGATAAAAAACTGTTTATGAAGTGTATAATGGAAATACATTTCTTGATATAACACATTGCAGAAAATATTCAAAGAAATCTTAAAAATAATGTAGGAACGTTCTTTTTATATCACTTTTTTATATATACAATATTGATATTCTTCTCTTTTAAGCGAGCCTTTCATACTTGAATTCGTTGCGTTTCTTTTTTTGCCGAGCAAATTTCTTTCTTTCGCTTTCCCTTTTATGCGTCAGCCATCTGTTCTCTTCTCTCCATCATCTTATTATCAGTTGATCCTATTTCATTGTGGCTTCCATTTGTCCTCCAGCCTTTCTCTCTCTCTCGACTCATAAGAAATGCTGGAGTTTTAGCAGTCGATGATGCCGCTGAAATGAGCGCTCTCGCCGGCGGCCCTTTCGCCACTCACGGCCCGATGAACACGCACCCGTCGATACTCCTCCGCTGCCAACGCCAGTTAAAGAGAAGAAGACGAGCTCTGACAGAGCCTTTTGTGCACACCAAGATATAAACAACACTTTCACTCCTACATACATGCTTATGCAATATACGTACGGTAACATAACAGAACTACTATTTCTTTATTCACGTTCTATTGTTGTCTTTAAACAATAAAGCACTTAGTCTGTGCGACAAAAAAGCACAAGAAACGTTTTTTCTCATTTTATGACTTAAAACGACTCTCTTAGGAAGGGCAATGCGATTGTGCGTCTTATCATGAACTGTAAAAGTACAATTTTAACGCTGCGTTATCTGTTTATGATCTTCATTGTCGTCGACCAATTATACCTTTGAGTTTTTAACTAATCATTTTATACAACGAACCCTAAACCTATGTTTATCAAATATCTTTTGAATTAACTTAAAATACCTAGAAGCACTTGTATTTATAGGGAGATGTAAATTTGTGGAGGACACCTATCGGAATTTTCCGCCATTTTTCTTGTAAGATCTCACATGTGGATAATTTAAGATCCGGCGTTTCAATTCGTCCCAAAGATCTTTGGGTTTCAAAGACCTTGTCCGGCGTTTCAAAAATCTGTTAACTAAATTTTTGGCATTTCACTTCTCTTAATCGTAGTTAAGATGTTGTATTCAAAATATCTTCATTCATTTCCAATTTTATTCAAAATATCTTCATTATTTTATACCCTGTCCTGTAGCCGAGGAGGGTAGACTGCAATGCGTATGTGTGAATAATGATAACTTTACTGTACTAATTAATGGGGCCTAGATGCCATTGACAGAGCATGTGCAGCGTGTGGCCGTCGTATTCAAAATGACCAAGAATCTGCATCAAATTTTGTGTTAAGCTTGAACATTCCTCCACGGAAACAATGAGGATGACTCAGAAGTCGTTCGGGGGCAATACAATGAATGCGTCGCAAAGAAAAGTGAGGGTACAAACGCAGTTTCATGTAATATCTTTTCAAGATGGACGAGAATTTGTTGAAAGTAACGCAGTCGTAGAAGTTCTGCAAGAAGCAGAACGTCTGAGATCCTTTGCAGAACCTTGAACCTAAAACAAAGTCGGTAATTTACAGAATAACTAGTGAACATGTACAGATGAATTATATTACCCATTCTCTTGAAATTTAGTTATTCTATTAGATAAGCATTCTATAGAGTGATTTAGGGTTCACGTTTACATAAGAGGGTTATTCGTAAAGTAAGGTCCATTTTGCAATAAAAACAAAACTATTATATATATTTTCTAAAATGTTTCTTTACCAGATTCTATGTACCTTTAACTATTTTTCCACATAGTTTCCAAGTTTATTTAAGCACTTATCATAGCGGTCAATGTACTTCCGCATGATCACTTCATAGAAGCTGGTGCCGGTGAAGAAAGTCACGCAGTTTTCACTTGTTCATCATCACTGAAATGCAAGCTGCCGATGATCTCCTTTAGGTCCTGGAACAGGTGGTAGCCACTGACGCGAGGTCCGGACTGTAAGGCAGGTGGTCAGTTTGTTCCCAAACAAATGATCTGTTTAGTTGGGAACAAACTTGACCATCCGCTTTAGTCCGGATCTCGCGTCCAGTGGCTATCACCTGTTCCAGGAGCTAAAGGAGATCATCAGCAGCCTGCGTTTCAGCGACGACGAACAAGTGAAAACTGCGTGATTTTCCTCACCGGCGGCAGCTTCTATGAAGTGATCATGCGGAAGTAACTTACATTGGGCGCTATAACAAGTGCTTAAATAAACTTGGAAACTATGGAAAAATAGTTAAAGGTACATAAAATTTGGTAAAGAAAAAATTTTGAAAATATATATAGTAGTTTTGTTTTTATTGCAAAACGGACCTTACTTTACGAATAACCCTCGTAATTTAATTACCTTATTTGAAACAAAGTGAGATGCAATTGATAGCGTAATAATATAGAGTCATAATACGTATCAGTTAATGATGTTTCATTATGACCGAAGACCGTTTGCCTTTAGAAAATATGCATGCAATGTATAAAGTTATTTTCAATAACCAAGAAAATTATTTAGGTGCGTCAACGAATATTAACAAAGTTGGGACTAACAAGGAAACCGGAAGACTGAATCAATTCCTTCTCTAACAGAACTGATAGTGTCGTAGATTCGCCAAGATTTTCTTTGTCCTCACGCCTCCGGACTTTTTTCTCCGGACTTAATCTGAAGAACCAATTCAAGAGATCGTCCCAGAATTCATCGCCATTCCTATGGACATGAATCGAAAATGTTGTGAAAATATCACCTGCCTAAAGGCTTGCATCAACATAGTCGATCATACCATAGAGAATAGATTTTTAAAGAATCGATTATTTTTTATTTATTTATTTATTTTATTTATTTATAGAAAAAAAAATTCTTACAGAATCCGACCAGGGCCAGTATGGCTCGAGGCCGACATGTTAGGTCCCTGGTGGATTATACAATAAATACACACTGGTAAATTAAACAGATCTAGGTTAGTGGGTTAGTAGGGGAATTTGAGAGATATTTCTTTAGACTATATTTAAAAGTAGTCAAGGAAGACGAAGAACGGATTTCATTAGGAAGGTTATTCCAAAGCCTAATGCCAGAGTTGGTTATACTTTTAGATTGATAGGTGTATTTGGTCAAGGGATAGTTAATGTGTCATTGTTGCGGAGATTATATGGACCGGGTGGTTTGGGATTAAAAGAGTTTTGGGGAAGCGAAGAGATAAGTTTGTTATTTAATGCTTTAAAAATAAAGAGAGCGAGATGAAAAGAATGTAAATAGTAAATAGAAGTAATGCCTGTTATGGGGAATAGATGCGAAACTGGATCGGATTTTTTAAATTTGAATAGAATGCGGACAAACCATTTTTGGATACGATATAAGCGCTTTAAATTAGTTTTAGTGGTGGTGCCCCAAAATTGAATACCGTATATGAGGGAAGATTGAATAAGGGCAAAATAAAGAAGAAGCAAAATTTTTTTTGGTAAATAATGAAGTCGAGAGAAAAGACCAAGGCGGTAATTTAAGGTAGAGGCCAGAAAATTAATGTGGGCGTCCAAAGATAAGTTATATGAAAGGAAAATCCCCAGGAATTTAACACTTTTAACAGGGGCAAGTACTGTAGTGTGATATACTAAAGAAAAATTGAAGAGATCGAGCTTCTTGTTCTTTTGATGGAAAATAATGTATTTCGTTTTCTCGAGGTTTAAATGAAGATGATTTTGTATATTCCAACTTCGTAAATTACTAAGTGCAATGTTAAGAGTATATTGAATCGCAGAAAGAGAGTAGTCAGAGCAAAGTAAAGTTGCATCATCAGCGTAAAGAATCATGGTTAGCGGAAAAAGTGATGAAGGAAGGTCATTAATAAATAGATTGAAAAGCAGGGGGGATAGGATGGAACCCTGAGGGACACCTATATTACGGGTTAACGTAGTTGAAGTTTGATTACAGAGGGAAAGAGTGTATTGTCTATCTTTCAGGAAGCTGGAAATCCATTGAAGAGGGGGGCCTCGAATATTATAGAAATTGGTTAGTTTAAATAATAAAAGATCATGAGGAATCGAATCAAATGCCTTATTATCAATTATTATCAATTATTGTTTACTTTGTTCAAGTAATTTATTTAAAAGGCGGTCTTACAAAATGCGAGTCGTGAACTCTGGACCAACGTGCAATGATAGGTTTCCTACTTTGCCGGTAACAAATATACCGACATGTCTTGCAATAAATACATAAATAGTAACTGATTGATAAATAATTCATAAACAAAGTACCCACAAATATAGATACAAAAGGGTCTGAAATAAGCATTCATGATTCGTTTTAGCCGTTGCGGACTAAGAGTTAAGTTATGCGCTCTTAATGCTATAGCCCATGCTAAATTGTATAGGTTAGGTTAATGCACAGGCTGTACAATCTTCTAACAGCAGGCCTAAGTGTATTCAAGTGTATTCTCATGAGGCGCAGTCTTGTCGCTCTCGAGATCAGCCGGTGGCGAGTATCGAATCCCATTGAGGGAATAGATGTTTAAGTTTTCCTTTACTAACAGCCCGGGGTATCTAACTAAGCCATAGTAGGGCAGTCACTTGCTAGGCTGAATTTCTAACGATTTCAATCAAGCCAGGGCCTACCTCATTCTGTATACCTCAAGAAAGAAGAAATATTTTTATGTGCTTTCACAGTGTACAGAATATAGCAAATAAAACGAACGAGAGAACATGTAAACGCTCGTCGATTTCACACGTTTATAGTCCTCAATCACTTTCGTTCTTATTTCAAGGTTAATAATCAGTTTTCTAACAATATTTTTCCTAAATAAAAAGATAAAAATACAGTGCATACATAAATCAGCAACTTAGTAATTTATTAGACCTTCTGCTATCAAATAATAATGTATGTGCTTACGTGTTTGTCCTGCACTATTGCACTTCACACAGTTGGATTGTTTACATCAGCAACACCATAAATATATGAGACTATGTGCTATGACGCGTACAGCTAGATTAGAATTTATCAGCTTCATTAAAACTTAATGGGACCATCGGTCATATGCCGAAACGTCCTTATAATCGTGCAAGATTATATTTCCATTTTTTAAAATTAAAAAGCTAATCACGTTTTCGTTTTGCCATCCATAATGAAAAATATGTTCGTGTTAAATATATTTTTCATAGATTCGTTATTTGTTACCATCATCACAGTGGAAACATTGAAAGCATTTCTGGTGTCATTACGGTACAACGGAAATTTAGAAAAATATTGAAGACGTTTTTTGTTAATTAAAAATCTTTTTAAGGCCACAATGTTGTTTAATTTCCGAAGTTTGCTACAAATGACTTTGTTTTTCTTTTAATCTGTGCAAGGGTTTGACAAGGTATCACAAGAGGTAGTATTTAAATCAGGTTCGATCATTCATCCTTTAACGTTCCTCGTTTTATTCACCCAATCTCAAACACAATGAAAAATTTTACGAGGTCATGACTTTCTAAGACGTGAAGTCTCTTCACAATGGCAGGATTACCTTTGGATGAATTGAAAGAGGAGAGGATTCTTTACGCTTCTAAACGCTCTCTTTTTTTATTTATTTTTTATTGTGTGTGCTTTATGTGATGTACAGAAGTCTGTTTGCGATGATGCCTTTCAGCGTCGGGATATGCCATTCTATTGACGAGTAGGTCTTCAAAGGCTTCGGTAAGCGTGCGTGCGCATGAGATTGGGATAATGTCGCCGAGGGATTCAATTTCAGCGATTGCGGGCGAGAGTGCCGGGTGGAGAAGCGTAGCTTATCGTCGAAAAACAGAGCAAATGAGGAAGGGTGATAAATTAAATTCCTTTTCCTTTAGTTTGCAAAAGAATCGAAAGAGAGAACGAGAGAGTAAGAGAGTGACTTAGTGTTAAGGTTGGAGAAGAGTCCTAGGGAAAAGAAACTATTGGAAGAGAAAAATAGATGGCATTTTTATTTTTTTTTCACTTTTCGGCAGCAAGGAAATGTCTCGAAAGAAAGTATAAAATTTATTACGTACTTAAAATTTTTTCCAGAAATTTAAATATTTCACTAGCGAAGAAAAGGTCTTAGGCTTACACCGTGGCATTGAAATAAGAAAGATACGACTTTTTAAGTGAAAGATATACCTGTAAACTTTGCAATGTTATATTTAAAACTTCTTTATTACTTTAAATCGGAAATAAAATATAATAATAAATATGGAGGATATTTGTGTTTTTTATTTGTTCTTTATACCATTCTTTTGATTTTAATTTTTTTTAAATTGTTATATCACCTTTGAAACACATTTTATTCTGCAGTTAAAAACAAATACCTTAGCAGCCTGATTACGTCAGTAATTTTGCACTGTTTAAAATTAAGCTTAGGAAATTAAAATGTTTTAAAACCACCACCTTTTTTGGCGACAAAAATTAATAAACATTGTATACTATAAGCGAAAGTATCGTTCTCTCTCACGCTAAGAATTATCTTTAATCTGTAAAATCATAAAATGTTATATAATAATAACAGTGCTTCTTAGTTCTTGCATAATTGTTGAAAGAGCATCTTGCTATCCCAGTTATTCTCTATGGGGTTGTGAACTGATGGAAGGCAACTTCATGCTCGCTCAAGCAAATGTACGCAATGAGCAGTAAGTACCTGATACAAAATGTAGCATTGCTGAATGGTCGGCAACAATGTTCAGGTAATTGTGGATCGCACCTGATCTTCCCTGAATATCAGGGGACCAGTTCCATTTCAGCAGAAGCAGCTGCATAACATGACACCACCATCAGAGCCTTGAATTGTCTTGACAAGGCATGCTAGATCCGTTGTTTCATGGAGCTCCCGACAAACCCTTTGACTAAGCATAATAACGACATTTCAGATCACCACAGCAGGAAAATTTTCTTTTTTTCCGCAGAAACTAAGATATTTTGTATAAGTATGTAAAGGCCGATTTGGATCGGTTTCAATTCCCGGCGCACTTCTTGCCAGGTGACTCCAAGATGGCTCCAGATGGCAAAATGGTTTTACCATATGTGGGTCAGGAACAGCCTTGGTTAAAATCATTTATCAATTGTTGCACAGTGCATGTCCTGTTTCTTGACACAAGCCGTTTTAAACGAAGGAGGTCTTCGAACCTAGACTGTGGATCGTTTTTCCAATGATATCGCACCTTTCCAGAAACTACTCAGCTACTTCAATGTTTTAACTGTGGCTTCCGTTAGGTGAGCATCAACAACGTTTCCCTTTTCGAAGTCAGTTAGGTCCATATTTTATGAAGTTCTACGATTAGACTCATCCAGCTCTTTTTTAAATAGAGTCCACGCTTGAATCACATGAACTCAAACTATTTTACATAAAAACGAATTAAATTTACATATGTTTTTAATTCCTTGGCTATGTCACCTACGACAAAGAAAAGTTAATTTTTTTTAATTAACTCATTTGCTGTCAATATTGTTCCAAACAAGACTTACTAATAGGAGAACCTGATTTAAATGTATAATTGTGCAACAATGAAACGACGATGGTATAGAGAAGCATTATCAGACTAAATTCCCAGTTTTACTTCTTAATCTTAACATGATATCCATCTATCGATACCAGCAGAAACATATCATCAATAACTCTGTACTTACTCTATTATTAAACTGTTTCAGTCCAACACAATGCCCAGAAAACAAACTTCACAATATTTTTAGATAGAGGAGATCCTATTTTACAATATTTTGATTTGCTTTGTATTATTATATGCTGAAAAGCATATATTGGTTTCGCTCTGTTTGTGTGTCTGTCTGTCTGTATGTCCAACGATTACTCGAGAACGCTTTAACTTTTTCAAATTCTGCTTTCGCTCTTCGATACAGACACTTCCTGAGCTCACCTGATTAGTTTGTGATTGAAATCGGTCTCACAGTCACGTGAATATTGAGGCCCCCTCCCCATTAAATTTTTTTATTGGCAATATAAGGCATGTAATATGTCATTCGAACGTGAATGACGAGCACAAGAGGAATATGACATTCTTTTCGATTTTCGAAATGTTACGTCCGAGAAAATGACCCCCAAAAAATACTTCAATGACCCTTTATTACGAGCTTTAGCTAAAGCTATATATAAGAATACAAGCATAATCAGTGCCTTTTATGTGCCTGGCCAGCCATCGTTTGCACGAAAACGTGAAAATGAAAGAACTTAACTGCGATATATCAACTTTTGAAGAGCTCTCGTGGACCCCTTCAAGCACGTGCACTAATGTTAAGAATATGAACTTAGGGCATGTAATATATCAATCGAATCCTACTGACGAGTCATAAGTGAATACAGTGTTACATTTTGTTTATCATTTAAACATTGTTGATGGCAGCTTGGAGCACGTGCCCGTTATGAAGCTTTCTTGATGCACGTGCTCATTTCATTTTAAAATTTAGTGCTGTTAGGCTTATTGTTAAATGTGTTAATTAATGGTAGGGCGATTGTTAAAAATGGCTAATTAATGGTAGGGCGATTGTTAAAAATGGCTAATTAATGGTAGGGCGATCCTTAAAAATGGCTGATTAATGTTAGGCCTATAGTTAAAAATGGCTAAATAATGTTAGGCCTATAGTTAAAATGACTAAATAATGTTAGGCCTATTGTTAAAAATGGCTAATTAATATTAGGCCTATAGTTAAAAATGTCTAATTAATGTTAGGCCTATAGTTAAAAATGGCTAATTAATGTTAGGCCTGTTGTGAAAAATGACTAATTTATGTTAGGTCTGTTGTGAAAAATGACTAATTTATGTTAGGTCTAGAGTTAAAATGACTAAATAATGTTAGGCCTATAGTTCAATTGGCTAATTAATCTTAGGGCTATTGTTAAAAATGGCTAATTAATCTTAGGCCTATGTTAAAAATGGCTAATTAATGTTAGGCCTACAGTTAAAATGGCTAAATAATGTTAGGCCTATTGTGAAAAATGGCTAATTTATGTTAGCCCTGTAGTTAAAAATGGCTAATTAATGTTAGGCCTATTTTTAAAAATGGCTAATTAATATTAGGTCTATTGTTAAAATGGCTAATTGAAGTTAGGCCTATATTTAAATATGATGTGAATGCGTATAGAATCAAAGGTATTTCCACTGTTTATTTAAACCAAGTGCAAGTAAAAGTGAGATATTCAAATTTAAAATTACATCTGCGTCAGAGCTAAAGCTCCTTGGAATGCTTAAAAGATTTTTCCCGACAATGCTTTGAAACAATGATTTTTCTCTCCTGACGTTTATGATAACTTTGATCTAGCAGTGGAAAGAATATAGGCCCAGTAGTTTAAAACATGTAGACGTGCGAGGATTTCATTCTCATTTCGCGCGTGTTAGGAAAGGTTCGTGTGAGCGCTGCAATCGAATACGTAAATTTACGTGCAGTTTTCGCCATTGCTGTATATAAAAATGTTACAGTAATATTAAACAACAAATTTTTATATTCGTCTTTTCAGCATATTTGAAAATCGTTTTACGAGTTATATTCTTATTTAAAAGGTTGATTACTTCGTTAAATTTTGGCACAACAACATCTAGATCATTTGCGACCCGTGCACGCAACTACTATCTATGGGACATTCTATAAATACAAACCAACGTATGTATATCTTGGTATGGCTCTAGATAAGAATACAATAGCACATTGTTCTTTCAGAAATATCTCTATGAACATGTAAAAAGACAAGCTAAACGGAGAAGATGATTCAAAAAATAAATTTATTGATGAAATTTGACATGTTTTTCTGTCCCAAATCTGTACAGCCACATCTAATTACTGGCATTTCAGCAGACATCTCACCTAACTTAATATCCAATTGGCCCTCACTTGTTAGAAATTATCTTAAAAATGCAATATGGCATGGAAGAAAAGAAACTTTGAAGATCAGTCATCGATATCCACGATTACTAAAATCCAAGTTCTGTCTGTCCGTCCCTTTATAGACTCGACCCCTGTAAGAGATACCTCCGGACCACCTACTTTGTGGATACTAGGGATGGGGAAATTTTCTAATAGATCGGCTTTTCATAAAATTTAAAACTATTTTTAAAAAAATACACAAAAACATTTCTAACAATATTTTTATTTTATAGAATTGAGCTTAAGTACGAGGGGAGATCAAAAAGTAAGTTGCACTTCCACGGTATGGCCATTTATTACACCACCTATACAAAAGCAACACGGCTATAGCATCATACAATGTAGGTTCACTTTTCCACATTGTTCCGAAGAGACCCTAAACATTTACCCGAACGATCAACCAACTTTTCGATTCCGGATGCATAGAAATCTCCTCCAGCGTTTTGTAACCACACGGTGACAGCCGCTTTCACCTCCTCATCGTTTCGAAATCGTTGTCTACCGAGTTCCGTTTTGAGCTTACCGAAAAGATGAAAGTCGCATGGCGCTAAGTCGGGACTGTATGGAGGATATTGCCAAACCTCCCACTTGAATCGTGCAGCAGTTCGCACGTTTGGCGGGCCTTGTGAGCTGTTGCGTTATCGTGCAACAAAATCACACCGGCGCTCAATTTACATATACAGCAGTGATTTCACGATGAATGTCCGTGCAATTCAACCGTTTGGCCCATAGAAATCGGATTGCTGCTCGCACTTAAGTTTGGAGTGGACATCCAGTTGACGCGTCATTGCTTTTAGCCCGCTAGTCACACAAAACACGACGGGAAACCACAGCAACCGTCCTATCCGACGTCTGCGCAGTTAATGTCCTTTTCTCCGCTTTGCCCAAGATTGCGACACACTTGGGCGAGCTAGTGCAACTTACGTTTTGATCTCCCCTCGTACAACAAACAAGAAAGACGTTTTCAACATATTCTGTTTCTCATTTGGGTTGCTGTATTTCCTGCTTTAGAAAACAATCTTTCTGAAGGAACACTAGTGGCTAAAACTGAAAGATATTTTTGAGCACTCTTATATAGTTTTGGATAAACATTATTAAAATTTTGCCCATACCTTCGGATACTTCTGGCCGTGTAGGGGGTGCTAGGGTGGTTTTCATTCCAATTTCGGGTTTTTCCCCCATAAAAATTTAACTAAATTCATTTTTCCTGCAAGTTATAGAGTTTTATTTGTGTGGAGCAGTAAAAAGAGGAGCAATTTTTTTCTTGAACACAAAACAACATAGATGAAGAAATAACTCGACTAATAGTGAATTTTGATACTGGAATATCAGGTTGACGTGCAAGTTGGCGAATGGAGGTGTTATTCTTTGAAATCCTTTTCAGGATGACACATTTTGTAGCAGGTGTCACTTTTGATTTTCGTCCTGTTGCTTTCCTTTCACCATAACTTTCCCTCAGACGCACAAAATTATCTGTGATCTGTTTAGTGTCGTCTCTATTTGCCGAGCAGAATAGCCTTCTTCAAGTAAACAACTTACTTTTCGATTTTCATCATCCGTCCGTGGCTTTCCACGAAGCATATTGTTTACAACTGTTCTGACAATCGATTTCTGGATGCAGATAATATTTAAAATAGCCTGACCAAAATGATTTGCATATGTCATATTTTTTTCTATTAGGCAGAATGAAACATAATTTTGGGTTTGCAGGACATGTCAAATTTCACATATAACTTTATTTTTAGATATTAAAATACTGTTTCTCCGTTTTAATCTTTTTTATATGTTAATAAACAAATTTCTAAAAGCACATTGTGCATCTTTATTTTTATATAGAGCTGTACCAAAATATAATGTTGACTTTATATTTATCTGACATGTGACCGGAACTAAAGCGAACATCTATATCCACGACAGGATTGGATCCCATGATTTTTCCGACTGTACAGAAATAATTTAAAAATAAATAAATACAGAGTAATTAAGGAAGATTTTGTGACTGTATAGCAAGTACATTTCTTGTAAAGAATAATTTAAAATTAAAAATTGTTCCGCGTGAAATTGATTTGTTTTAAATGTTTTGGTGTTCTCATCTGTAGTTGAATTTTCGTTTTTGATTTCATATTTGGTATTTGCAAAATACATCAATAGGAAGGAACTTATAGGTCATCTTCATTGGTGTTTTGTTGCCTTAGAGACAGCCGGTTCATGTTTACTAGACTTTTGTTAGAGTTCAGTCTATTTTTGATTATGTCTCAAACCGTAAAGAGAGAAAGATAAAGAAGGAGACTAAATCTTACAGATCAGATCAATAGTTAGCAATAAAACAGTAGCCCGACAAAGCTAATAGAAGGTTGTCAAATGACGCAAAAAAAAAACGAGACCGAAGACAAACAAATGATCGTATGAAGCATCGTAATCTTAATAAATGTTTATTGTAATACAGGTTTAGGAAACAAAAAAATTACTCTTGCTTGGGGCCAGTGGACAAAACTGGTTACGCTAATATTCATGAAAGCGGTTTCATGATTTTATTGAAGGAATATAATACGTATAACTTATCATTACGAAACTTTACAAGTACAAAGTTTCTTTGTCATGTTAATGACTCTACTAACATAAAATATGTAATCATGTTCATTCCATAGTCGATGAAGCATGTCCCTGAAAATTTTGGCAAAAGATCGGTGATATTAGCCGGTAATGGCAGCAAAAACACCTACTCCTTCACATGTAACCATGGGATTAAGTCACAAGGGATTAAGTCAGGGAAGCGTGGAGGCCATAACAGCTTTCTTGTTCATCATTTCCGATACGACCGATCCATCAATAGGTTGATTTAAATGCCAAATCTATCCGCCAGATGGCATCCCCTACGGTTTATGAATTTTGTTCTAGTTTATTTACAAAAGTTTAGTGAAGATGAAAACTTGAAAGAAAAACTTCAGTTAATAGGAGCGAAAACTGGTGGACATAAACAAGTATTGACTAACAGTGAGCAAATTTTATAATGAATTACGAGTTACGAAAATGATGATGCTAAATATTGGGCTAGGCTACGACATCTCATTTAACCTCACAGAATTTTTCGATCTGTAGGAAATCCATGAAGCTTGAGATTTTTGTTTTTAACATTGATGTTCGAACACTGTGGAACTGAACAATTTACATGCATGTTCTCATATTGTATTCTTAACATTGCCGAGATTTTCTCCTCATTTCGACCATAGCGTCATAGCCTTAGATACATAAGCGTAGGCGTTGCCATCTATACTTAAATCAACCTATTTTGTAATTGCAGCCGCCTAGCGGCCGCATGCGGAAATATACTTCTGCTGGCATGGCCTACTTTATCTTCAAAGACCTGTTCATTTCAGCTTTTTTCTTTGTTAAAAAATGGTTCTGTAACAATTGATTCTTAGAGAAGTGCAAACGACATCTAGTGAGCGATTACAGAGATGTAAACCAAAGGTGTGAATAGTACTTTTCTGTTTACGCCTCTATAATCGCTCACCAGATGCCGCTTACACCTCTCTATAATCGACTGTTACGGAAAAAACTGAAATGAACAGGCCTTTAAGATAAAGTAGGCCATGCTGCTGGGAATTAAAAAAAACTTGATGAGTTGATCTATGTAAAATTTCGTGATATGTTAAATAATCCACCTACAATAAAATCATTAAACGGCTTCAATCATTTGGGTTCACCCTTTACACTACCCTATCAAAAGTCATGGGACAACCACGATTTGCATGAAAATGAGACATTTCTTTGCAATTTCACTGTTGGCAATCTTCCCAGCACTACATAACAGAGAGTATGCTATTATGAGATGATGCTTGCGTGAATGCTGTAAGAATGTCTCAAAGAAAAGAGCTATCAGACTTCCAAACAGGTACAATTGTTTGGTGCCATCTCGCAGTCAAAACTGTTAGAGTGACGACATTATGCTCTGGATCAATGGCGAATGGTTGAATGGAGTGATGAGTCCCGCTACACCATCTGGCATTCGGATGGACGGGTATGGGTATGGCGAACGGGTTTAACGTTATCTGCCAAGTTGTGTTGTGCCCAAGGTGAAGTCGGCGGAGGGTCGGTGATGGTGTTGGGTGCTTTTCATGATATGGGTTGGGTGCAATCGTTTCTGTGGACGGACATCTAAACGCAGAGCACTCCCATCTCTCTGGCAGCACTTTGGCAATGGCCCTTTTCTGTTTCAGCACGATAACGCACCTTGCCACAAAGCAAGGGCTGTAGGCACATGGTTTGATGAAAAGGGGGTTCGAGAATGATTTTTCAATTGAAAAATGGAAGGAAAAATTCTGCGACCCGGATTCGAACCAGGAACCTCGACTATCATGGCCGACGCCTCTACCAATTGGGCTATCGCAGACACCACGGACAGCCAAGCTGTCTCAAGGTGTCTTAAAGACAACCAAGTTGTCACGGTTGAAAGCCCAATGGGAGACGGGAACCTGGCCCGTAGATCGAGAATTTCTCCACTCCAAACCATCAGAAAGTTGATGAACTCACAAGTAATTATTATTATTATTATTATTATTATTATTATTATGGTAGAGGGGTCGGCCATGATAGTCGAGGTTCCTGGTTCGAATCCGGGTCGCAGAATTTTTGCTTCCATTTTTCAATTGAAAAATCATTACCTATGCTTGGAGAGCATCTCCAGTTTATAATTATTATTATTTACTTAGGGGTTCAAGAACTTGACTGGCCTGCCCAGACCCCCGATCTGAACTCCATCGAACATCTGTGGGACATGTTGGAACGTCGATTGCGCGCTTGTGCGGAACGCCCGAAATCCGTGACCGAACTGTCCAAGACACTTATGGCAGAATGGCGAAAATTATCTGTCGAAACGTATCAAAAACTTGTGGACAGTATGCCCCAGAGAGTAGAAGCTGTGATAGAGCAAAAGGTGGACCAACAAGATACTAAAATATGTATATTTTTGAGTCTTTCTATTAAAGTGATGGTGTCCCATGACTTTGGATAGGGTAGTGTATGCTTGCAATTAAAAGAACACTGATCACAATTTTTTAAATGGCTGCAAACAAAACTTCAAGCAATTATGGGCAGAAAGGATTGTGAGTGAAAAAGATATCACGTGACTAGCATATATCACAACTTTATGACAGATTAGGGTTCAGTTTAAGAAGGTGCACAAAAAATCATATGAACGAGATAATGATACAACGATATTATAATATCACTTTTTTTAGATCGGTATGAATTGTACAGTAGGGACAACGTTGAGCTTATTAATACAAAATCCCATTGAGCATTTAATCATCAAACTCCTCTGTCGACGAAAAGATGACGGTTAGCTGTCTTGAAAAAGGCTTGTTGGGCAGTGTAGTCACTGATAGCCTGCTTCACTCCGAGGATACGAACCTTCAGACTCTATAAGATATTTATTAGAGGAAGCGAAGCTTTTGTAGTCACATGTAAGCCTGCAGAAAGGGTAGTGAATAAATCAACTATCGGAGGGTTCTGCAGGAGGCCATTATCATGCATGTACAAAACGGTTAAGCTACCTGGAGAATTGGATTTATAGAAATTTGCGACTATTTCACCGTAGAGCAATTACTGCAATACCTGCAGATTTTATCGAATGTACACGCTTAAAAATGGGCGGTCCATGCTTTTTATCCTAATGTTTACTTACAAGGGAAGTATACGAAGGTGTAGGAGAGAACTCTTTGTTTACGTGCAAGCATACCTTGGAAATGATGGCGTTGCGCGGCGGCGTTAGCGCTTCGGAATTGAAAAGTTCAAAAAAATATGGCGGTAAGAGGGGAAGCAAAATCATTAACGACGGTCAACAAAGAATTGCAGTTAGAACACTGTTATTAAGCACAAACCGTCCCCCCCCCCCCTTAATTTTTCTGTACAATTATTCATCAATCAAATAATTTATAAGATGAGGTAAGCATCCATGAATACTATTTTTATTTAAAACTCTGAAGCACCGCGATACATACCCCCTCACCAACGCAATGTATCACTCGACAGCCTTGCTCTCGTTTCACATGACGCCAGCCCCGAAATATTACGAAGATTAGCGAATTAATTAATAAAATGAAATAATAAATTAAGAAAATGGTTATTAATTACTAGACAGATGTTTTTTACTGGAAGGCATTTAGTTAATTTTACTAATCTATTTTTAAAAAATAAGCCTGTTTAAAAACTGAGAATCCATTCAATTGTCGCCTGCTGCCACTTCCATTGCTTTCATGTGAAGTAGATTCGTGCTTATTGCTGAATAGTGGAAGAAAGAAATTCCGTCAAGCGCATTAATACACACAATGGAGTCTTTGTATGTGCTCAAATTTTTTTTCCCGGTTTATTTTGAAAGAAACAAAATTTCGCATGCGATTATTTTGCAAGAATCAATAGTAGCTTCAGATGAGTACATACAGGGTTAGCAAGAAATAAGTTTCCCACTTCAGATGGCTGTAGAATGCGTTCTATTGGTCCAAATGAGATAAAATTTGAACTACAGATAATTCAAATGATGCGCTTGACAGTCATTAAATAAAAAAAATTTAGTACAAAAATACGCCGTTAGGTGGCTTTGTAATACATATAAACTCATTTCATACGCTTTACCAATGTGAAATAACATAGTAAAGTAGCATTACGACTGCTCAATATGTCCCCCTTCATGTTCAACAATGTGCTCTAACCGCAGAACCATTTTCCACAGCTGACCGGAGTAAGTCTGTCGGAATATCAAGAACAAGACGCCGAATGCTGTCCTTCAGATCTGGTACAGTGAACGAGGAGGCCAAGCCATTGGAAAATGACGGCTGATTGCCCGTGCATCTTTGAAATGCTGTCGTAGCAATTACTTTGCACGACGAGCAATGTGAGGAAGTGTGCCATCCTGCATGAAAATGATGTCCTGAAGGCATCCACGCTGTTGCATACAATAGAATTTGTGTTAGAGCGACATCTATGGGTCAATATTTGTACTAAAAAATTTTATTTAATAAATGTCAAGCGCATCATTTGAATTATCTGTAGTTCAAATTTTATCTCATTTGGACCAATAGAATGTATTCTACAGCCCTCTGAAGTGGGAAACTTATTTCTTGCTAACCCTGTATTTTGTAACGCTCAGTTTGAGGTTACGTGTTATGTGTGCGTTGATTATTAGTGAATTCGTTGTGTTGTCTTGTTACTGTCGTCTATAACAAATGTTCGTCGTTAATAAGAGTGTTTTGTTTGTAATTAAGTATGTTTTGTTTTGATTGTTTATCTATTATTATAGAGGAGAGGGATTGAAGCGTAAGCGATCGACAATAAGCTTTTGTTGGGACGGGTTTGTTGTGGTCGCGTTCGCAGAAAACGTTGTGCGAGCCCTCTCCTCTGTTAAGAGAATTTCGCTTTTTTAAGAGGTATTCCTTTTTGTACATCCATTAGGGAAAAGTTGTTCTCAAAGCCGTATCAAAAAAAAAAAAAAACTCTTGACCATATATAGTAATCATGAACTTTACTTTTGTATTGATTACGTGAGAGGAACATGTTGTTCCAAAAAGAATTACGTCCTTCCTATTCCCCTTTTCCGATGCGTTCTGAGGAGCCGCTTCATTCTAACCAGACCATAGATGAGCACCAGTAAGAAGTCTGTGCAACACAGCGACCGAGACAATGGGACAAGACGATAAAACTCCCTTGCCATGCGATAAGTATTGCATATAAAAACGTACTTGTTATTACGCTCTTTCATTTACTGTTATTGTGCTACATGTGTTTGTCTTGTTTATGGAGAACGCCTTTGCCATGCGCAGCAGCTGAGAGGAGATTCTACCGGAGCCCGAGGCACGAAATAGACGATTTAGTAAACGAATGCGGAGTTCGGCTGGTTTTATCGTCGACCATGCATCGGGACCTCCAAGGAGCAGTCTGTGGAATAGGAAGACATCTGGTGAGTCCGTTCCGCGTATGGTAGTATAACTACGCGAACTGCACCGAAACACAAAGTTGTTGTCAAATGCGATGGTTGGCCCTCGACGCTTCAAGTGGGACAATAAAGTTTCCCGACGCTGTGAGACCCGCGGTCAATATGACTAAGATTTGAAATCAGAGAAAGGACTAAAAGATATTGGTTGCTTAAGCTGGAAATAGTTTAATGTATTAGATTAGCAATAAGCTTATTGTAGGATAGATTAAAAGGTAGTTGAACGAGCAAAAACTCGCACACTTGCTCATGGCCTATGTGCATAATAAACGTAATGATCAGTGTTGCTAGTGGGATCCCGTACTCATTCATTGTTGCCGTAATAGGGGTTACTGTCCCTCCCCCCTGTTTTACGTAATAAAGGAGAGACATGACGCCAACGTGCGTTGTAGTGTAGGAATACTTGCACGGGACGTGAATGGGGGAAAACTCATGCTAAGTTACATGCTGCTTAGTTTTCCAGCATAAATGCTTGCAATACGAATTACGTTTAGAGGCAAGTCACCGTTTTGCTTGGAACAACGTGGTGGTTGGTTCACTTATTAATAGAAGAAAGGTGCATGCGAGTTATTATGGGCCCATATAAATGTTTATTAAGCTTTTGAACATGTATTAGATGCTGTACATTTTAGAATTAAGAGAATAAAGGGTTGGGTGTTCAATTACAGCAGTAGTGGAGTGATAATTTCCTTTTATCGGTCCCGAACCCTTAGCGATCTTCCACTCCAAGCGTAGGACGTGTAGTCTTACGTCCATAGGTTCCACGAAGTGGGGGTGGGGACGCTACAATTTCAATTTGGTGGGAATCTGTGAGGTACATGTTCGCGTACTTCCCTTGTTATTACTACAGGCCAAGTATTTTGCTTGCTTTTCTTTCTTTCTCAGGCTATGAATAAACAAAATAAAACTGTAATTGAGTTTTGTTTTTGCAAGATTTAAGTCACATTTAGACAGCTTAAACGGGATACTTGTCGGATACAAGTTTAATATAGACTAAATAGAAAAATAATTTTCTTATTTCTGAGGATCTACAAGCATATGCATATATTTGAAGAATATTCACGGAGCAAGTTCCAATGATATTCTTTTATTTACATCATATAATTATTATTTCCGCATTAAGGCCAATTTGCACATAGAGTTATCAATATTATCAATCTGGAGATAAAACAATACGACACAAATTCAAACAATAAAACATAAAGACAAGAAGTCAGACAAACAAAAATGCTGATAGTGCTCCTGTATAAGTTTCCTCACGATAAGGGATATACGAGATGCAAATATGCACGCGGAATAGGCACATATTTTTAAAATGATTTTTTTGTAAATTGTTACGAACCAAAATATTTTTTATTGCATATCAAAATATTTTGTTATTAAGAAGCAGAAGAATGAAGCGACTTATTGGTTTTACCATGTCCACCCCCTTCATATTTTCTACATCTTTTAACTTAGATGGTTGAAATATTCTACTTGGGCATGTTCTACTTCACTATTAGGTTAGTTTTGATTGGTCCACTGGGGTCGAGTTATGGGGGTGGGAGTTGGAGTGAACCATCTGATCTATAAGTTATATAGATATGTAAAGGAGTGAAATTCGATATGCAGATTCCTCTGGGTAAGATCTACAGTACTATGAAGGGTGGGTCAAATTGTCCTAGTGGGGATCGGAGTTGGGGAGGGGGAGGCAGTTACGTGGTCTTTACGACTGTGGCAATAAAGGGCAGATGATATGAAATTCGATCAGAAATGATGAGATATGAAAGAAGATAGAGTTCATTTACATTTTCTAAATACAGTACTACATTCGAAAAAAGGGGTAAAAATAGATGAAGTCATTTCCTCTGCTTTCCTATATCCTCCTCGAAGGGATTAATTTCTTGTTGTATATAAGTTTTAGGATATCCTTGGCGACCGTATTTTGAGCGAATATCGTCATTTGTAGAATTTCTGAAGAACTGCGCACGAAGAAAAACGCCAATTTATCTATAAAGAATAAGGCTAGGGTAGATTAGGTTAGGTTAGGGAATAAAAAGAAATTAAAAGCTTTAATAGTAAAAGCGAGACATTGATTTTACTGAGCTCACGTTGAAAACATCTTTACTCATTTCTTTACTTCCTGTTTTGCTCATGTTCTTTCGACTTTTAATTGCATAACAGAACTTTATTTTTTAAATTACTCTTATTACATATAAAAGCATCTGCTGCCATTAACATTGCTGTATTTTTAGCAATTTGGTCTTTGATGAAGCAAATTAACAGAATGAATATATTTTTGAAAACACAGGATGGTTATTTTTAAAAACATAAAAGAAAGACATCAATATCAAAGGAACATGATCACTGAAACTTAAGGAAAAAAGAAAGAGAAAAATATGCAGTTCATGACATTCTTCCTCCCCTTTTCCCTCCCCCTCCTCGAAACGATCGATGTCGCCTGCTGTCATTTTCAAGCAAATTATCGTCCTTTCGTTTTCTGTTCAAACGCAAATGGCAGCGGAGAGCGAACTGCATTCCCTTCCGCTTCGGCAGACGTCGACTTTGCTCTCCGCCTTCGTTTCTTCCATCTCCTGGGCTAGAGTTTCAGGTCGCTCCTTCGTTTTTTCTCTTGCCTAACTTCTTGATCGCTTCTTTACCTTCTGCCTCAATTGGTCGAAAGGGACAGAATGTCTTTGTCCAAACAACCAGCTTCTGGATGTAACAGTGCTTGGCTACGAGAGCCTTCTTTGCGTTAACTTTACATTTCGAAAGGTCGTTTCGAAATAGTATGTCTCAAGAACGTTTCTCAAGGTCCTAAAAACTTGAGAGCATTCAATGAATATGCTTTTCTCGTTTAAAATTTATTTAATATAAAATGTTGTTTATTAATAGGTACAATTGTTAATTTTAAGGAACTTCAGGGTACTTACACGAGGTTTAATTTACATATTATTTTAGCTTTCTATGTTCCTAGCCATAATTATATATAAATTTATATATTTATTTTAAACTTTCTCCCTTAAATGATATTTAAACATAGATCAAATAATGTCTACCTTTCTTCCACATATACCAATCTGAAGCAGCAACTGCGAACCGGGTTTTTACATCTAAGCCCGAGCAAGTAGGAAAAATCCATAAGCCACTTTAGGAAGTTTATGCAAGTGCTTTTGTGGCACCAAATTCCGAAGGCAACAAATCCCTTGATACTGAAGTGGCCTTTGAGTTACACAAATTCTATGTTCAATCATGTGAATACACAAGCAACTTCCCTGAAGTGGAGAACATCATAAGCATCTGCTTACGGTATACCATATGGTCAAATAAAAAGATATTTGCTTTGGAAGAATCTTAATCCGGACTAAAGTGATATTATAATGGTTCAGGTTAATTTGACAGCAAAGTATCAAATTGGATAGCAATATGATAATATAGGTTCTGAGCATTTTTCCTAGCTATTTTTTTTATCTCTGAAATATTTTCTCCCCTCGCTTGCTTAAATAGTCACACCTACGAATTATTTAATATAATGTAATCATATAAGGAACTAATTGTGAAAATTAATAAAGTTATTATTTAATCCTAATTTAGTCAATCAGCAAATCTAATTACTGTTATAATTTCTAAATGGAAATTTACAATACAAGAATAATAGAAGTTATAATTGGATATCAGTGTCAATGAATTACAATGATACTCTATTTAAAATTTTAAAATACTTTAAATGTTTAACGTTTTCATTCATTTATAAAAGCAATGGCGACAAGCCTTTGATAAGCATTGCATTATCAAATGGCTTTAAGGTGTCCATTCTCGCAGAATCTTCTTTTGGCGTCAGTTTCAATTCGATTTAGTTCACTGTATTGTAACGTATACGAGTAAGTTAGAGCGAGGGGGGAAAGTATAGCTTTTAATATTTTTTTTATTCGAGAAGTGACTGGCAGGTGTAACTTCCCCCAGCACTTAACGCCCAGACAGCGAAGCCTATCAAGCAGCCGTCAATTCCTGCGAAGAAATTATTGTTATAAAATATTAAATAAAAAAAAGATATGAGTGCTTTAAAAATAAGAAAAAAATTGTTTATTGTACAGAGGGTGAAGTTTTTTATCAAAATTAATACTTTGCTAAATTACATCGCATTCATTTATTTTTTAAATGTTTTAAGATATCATTGATAATGACCAAAGTTACTATTTTTATCAACCCAAGACATAACTTGTCCCTATTATTATTATTATTTTCAACAGAATGGTCTTTTTTTAAAGTACATTATGTCAGGAAAAAATGTTTCGGAATCACTTTCTTCAATTAGCGTTATTTCGTTGAAAATAAAGACTTGACCTGGTTTCCTTTTTATATAGTCTTAAGTTCCTTTTTAAATCACCCTCCATAATATTTCATTTATGAAACGAATTGAATATGAAAATTTAATTTGTCAAGATACGCGTTCATAAAAGTTAATACTATATGAATTGGACTCTTTATAATAAATTTTATTAATTTTATTTTTTTTATTTATTTTAATATTACTAGAATATTTCCGTCCAGAGCCATTATGGCTATAAGCCGACGAGCATTTAGATATTAAAAATTTTTTTGAAACATTTTTGATCAGATGATCTTTATTAATAGATGCCTTTTGTTGACCTTCGCTTACTTGTTAAAATCTGGAGATAGACAAAGGAAATTGTGTCTAAAATTTGAAATCGGTTTAATCATAGAGGAAGTGAATTGATGTTCTATGACAGTGAGGTCAACTAGGTCGGCATTTCCTAAGTGCCACTGTCGTCGGCCAGAGATATTGCAATTTTGTTATTATTGTTCAAGCGGTTAGAAGAATAGGTGAATGAACAAAAGTATTCAAAAGCCGCAGCCAAAAACGACAGTTGACTTATTACGGAATGACGTTCCTTAAGCCTTTCGTTCGATGTTATCCCGAACCAGGGGCAAGAATTGCGGGGGACGTCGGCGGGGGAAGGGTTTCGCCTCCTGAGCGATGGCCTCCGTGCAATGCCAAAGCCTCTGAATAGGGGGAGAAATGCCAAGGCTGATTTATTGCTGTGCCCAGGAATGCAATGACGCTTTTGAAATGAACGTATGGAGGCGACTAAGAGAGTTGACGATATAAAAGGGCCTTTTCCCTAAAGCCGGTTAATAATGCCCAGAACAAGCGTTCTTGATTCGCTTTTTCTTAAATTGCCTATACATTGTGAGGAAGTTAATTTTATAAATATTTTTGAAACACTTAATATAAATATTTATAAATTCATTTTTTTCTGCATATTTTATAGTTCTCTTTAGTCGATTATGTCAAAATTAACAGGAAGAATGCAGTTAGCGTTCTATTTTGAATGCATTCCTTGAATAATAATTGCTTTTGAAGATGAAATCTCTTTAATGCTGGACTGGATGAAAAGCCTTGTGAGTTGACGAGAAAGGTCAATGTTAGCGACTTGGCGTTGCATCCCGCGGGAGACGACCGAGCTCTGACCACGGATTTCATCTAAGTTTAATCTGCTCCCGAATGCCATCAACAAGCAGCCAAAACGAGGGCCTTAATTGCTCGCCACGGCAGCAGCAGCCGTCTAACCTTAAATGCCCCGTCGTCACGCCTTCTTCCTCCTCCTTTCTCCTTTTTTCCCCCCCTCCACCCCTATCGTCTAACCTTGTTTGCTTGAACTTCCCAAAAGAGTTGTCCTTTCGAATGCTAAATACTTATTTTGGCAAAGAAATTCATGCAATGCAGATTTACTCCGAATAAATTATTCAAGAGAAAGGACAAAAAAACTGTCCAATTCTTTTTTCGGGAAATAAGTCTCTCTCTTCCTCCCTTTCTGAGTATTTCCTCCCCTTCTTCTTTTGAAGATTAAATTACTTTTGATTTGCTTTGCTATTTAGGAGCATTTTCGTTTGTTGTTAACTACTCTACCGATTTTGCTGTCGTTACTAACGAATTAAAGATAATAAGGGGCTTTTATTATAGATTCATTAAGTGCAATATCTTCATGAATTCGCTCTCGAACTATTGAAACAGGCTGTTGGATATGTTTTAAGAAAGGTAGCAATAAATTCAATGAAGTCAACTCAATAATTTTGGCAGGGTTCAAAGAATTATATAAAAAAATTGTTTTCTTGTTATTTTATCTAAATATTTTTCTTAACATGATGTGACAGTTTTGCTTGAGATGTTCTGTTAAAAGTTTTATTTTGCTAAAGGATTAGAAATAGCTGAAATTTAGAATGTATGACTGCATTTTTTAGAATAAAGGATGAAGAGTATTATATATTTCTTTTTCAATATACAGTTTTGTAGGAGTTGCATTTTAGCTTTTAAAGCAGATTTAAGAAACAAAAAGAGAAAACGTTTGATTTTTGTATTTTAATGTTCAGGTAATTAACGACAGTCAAAAAATTTAGATTTGGCAATTTTTTCGACGTATACGAAGCTCTAAAGATTTGCTTAGATTTTTTTTTTATCTTTTAAAAACAGTTGAAGCTAATAAAACGTCTTTAATGTTTGCTTGATTTTAAAATAAATATTCCGAAAAATTGTTCAATTAAATTTAAATATTTGCTCTTAGTAATTCAAATTTTCTACTATTAGAAACGGATGAAAAAAATCCACACCTGCTTGTGTGTTTTTTTTAGTAAAGGAAAACGGCAATTTCATGAAAAGATTTAATAATCAAAACGCAGGAACAAATTCTTTCCTAAAAGACCTGAAAAAGATAGAACACAGCTCTGCATCGAGGTAAGGGAATTTTGCTTTCATGTATGCTAATAAACTATTTGTTATCTTGAATAAAATAACATAGGAAAAAACATTAATTCTGCAACAATTAAAGCAGAATTGTAAAAATTTAAATAATTTATAAACACAATTTATGTTTGCTGAAAACTAATGCATTCTAAGAACGAGATTGAGTCTACACTTAAAACCAACTTCATTAAAATGTAGTCAAATGCATTTACGAAAGGTAAGTAAATGATTATCAAGAGTTATATCAAGAGAAAGAATTCTTCTAAGGAAATGAGTCTTACCGAGGCACGTAAGGTCCACGACGGTGAGACATTTTTTGAGGGCCGTCGTTTGTCCCCGGACGTCGACACTCTTTTGACGAGAGACCGTCTTCCAAACATCACGCAAGAGGCCACGCGCCGAACACGATGACATGTCGCGTGGGAGAAGTAGGGAAAGACAGACAGAGAGAGAGAGACAAACTGACGTTCAACGAGAGAAAGAGTGTGAGAAAGCGGGTTCAAATTAAACAGATGTTTGGAATATTGGAGGCGAGTGACACGACCGACAGATGTCCTCGGTTCGTCTTTAGTACGAAGCTGCGAGTCGATTCATTTGTCGCTCATTCGCCCATCTCTTCATCGCCGCCAAGGGTGTGAACGACGCACGAGGGTGGGCAACGAGAGCAGGCAGCGGCAGGTGGATGGGAAGCGGCGGCTGCCACGCGCTCATCACCGTCGGAAGCGGCACTGCGTTTTTAATTGTTTGTACCTCTCTCTCGTACTTATAATTAGTGAAATCGGCTCTGCTCTGCCATCGAATGAATGACAGTGTTCTGATTTGAGCTGGAATAATAAAAAAAAAAAAACGGAACTCGAACTTCTAATTACGGTAAACAAGTTGTTATTGTCTTTCACTTGTAACTTGCTTCGAGCTTGAAGTTCATGTGGATGGCACTCTTGTATCGAAGTAATGAGGCTCCTTTGGTTGCGGCGAGCGTTTTGGGATGTCAACCCTTGCCAAGCTCTCGCGGCCAAATGAGGTGCCGAAGTACGAGCACGCCAATCGGTACTCGTCGGTCGAGCGAAGCGCGTCAGCGCCTCCGTGCGACACTACGACGAATCACGCTGCTTTTAAATACGTTTTCGTCACAACAAATTATTGCAAAAAAAAACTAAGCCGAGGTGGGAAAAATAAAGAGAGCAAGGATAAAAAAAAGGATTTTAACAAGAAAACAAGAAACGTCTTTCTGCTTCTTTTTTCCCCCTTTTCCTCCTACCGTTTTCAATTAACTCGTCCGGTGGAGAGGGACTCGACTGCCACCGGGAAGTTCCCGCGGGCCGAAGAATTTCGTCAGAATGTCAAAGCTTAGAAAATAAAAAAAAAGTTCTTCTTCCGACGCCTCCTTCGGAGCCACACTGGTAAACAAGAAGGAACTTTTCTCATCGAAAAGAGTGCTCACGTAAGAAGGTGCCATTGCATGACATGTGACTGCTTCCAATTCTATTTACCCGTGCACTAATCTCGCTTCTTTTTTTAAGTGGAAAAGAAAATGGATGGAATGACTTTTTATCAAATAGTAATCAAAAAAGTTCAAATTCTCACCATCTCAACGACAGACGGTGCAAACGTTTTAGCATGAAAGCATTGGAATTCATTTATTCAGATTGGACTGCGAATTCTTCGGCAGGGAATCGATACTCGGGCCTCCGCATTTGTGGGTAGTCATACTTAATTAAAAGGTTATTTTATCATGATGCAGAATATTTAATGAAATAAAAGTAATACAAAAGCAAAATTAATGTGAATATTTTTTTTATTTACTCAATGTAATTATCGCGTTAAAACGGAAAACGCGCTTGGGTTTGGCTATAGCGGCATTAATTTATTTCATTATTATTTTGGCGCAATTTGAAAAATTCATGGCTGAAGACAGCAATATTAATATTAGCATAGCTCAATAAATATTCGTGTTTTCATGACTTCAAGATTCACAAACCGAAATAGATATCCTCACGAAAAGAAACAAATCACGCAAAACCTGAAAACCTTCAGAAAATTTTTTTCTTTTGAAACCTGGAAATCGATTTCTTTTAAATGATTGCTGAATGCAGAAAGTAAAAAAAATAAAGAGATTTAAAATAATTGCGCTAAATTTTTATCCGAATTGTCTGATATTTTTTTCCGACATACATAACTTTCATAGTTGGAGTTTTTTTTTTCAGACTATGTTTTGAGTAGCTTGCTTGATTTAATTTTAAAGACCACAACTTTTTAATGTACAAGATTACATATAACTTTAAGCGAGCAGCTGTTTTTATGCACTTTGTTAATAGCCATTTCTATTGAGAAATATCGAGACCTCATTTTTTCTAATTTTACAGAAGATAAACGCAAACGAGTCACATTAGGACCGAAATGAAGGCGTGAAATAATAAAAAAAAACTCTTTGGGTATTTGCTCGGGAGCAATATAGAGGACCTGCCTGAATCCCTTTGAGTGATGCAATTGATTTTAATATCCGCTCGGGGGCGATTGGGTAGTTAGGATGAACGTTCGAGGAATGCGTTTCGGAGAACAGAGCCAATCTCGCAGCTTGCACGGGAGGGTTCAATTCGATAAACGTTCGAAGAGAAGATGAAAAGAGGGAAGTTGGGGAGGAGATAGGTTGGGGGTTGGGGGCTGGTAGAACAGTGGTAAATGGTGAAGTGAAAGAGAGGGAAAACGAGCGGGGGGTCAAAGGCTCGGCGCTGTGTGCATCGTGCCAAATGTGTGAAGGCGGACCACTTTCCAAACTGTTACGTTTTCGGTCTTTACGGCGGAGAAACCAATCTCCTTCTTATCAATAAAGACAGGCCCGAGAAAAGAGTTTCGGATGACTTGACGACGACAGTTGCAATTTGATTGATCGTTAGTTGATAGTAAGGATCAGGTCCGGTATTTTTTTTCCCTTGACGCTAAGCATTTCCAGACATTCTATCCATTTTTATGTATCTTGTTCGCTTGTTGTCTCTACTTCACCAATTCTTCGCGTTTCTTTTCGAGATACCTGATAGCATATTTCCTCTTCTCCCCTCTACTTTCATTTGCTTTTGCTTCTTTTATTTCCAGCATCATTAGATTTACTGTTCTTCGGTTATATAATAATTTGTGATAAAAAATATTTTTTTTGTTGTATAAAAAGTAACTCAATCTTGTCCTTGTCAGTTCTCTATTTAACTCGTTTTATATTTTTTTCCAGCCTATAAATAAATTCCTTTATTTCATAAGATTTTATTTGTTACCTTATCAATTCATATTCAAGGAAGCTACCCCCGGTATTCAAGTCATTTAAATTGCAACCATTTATCCAGCAGTTTTCACCCTATCCGTCTATTTTTATATTTTTCACGAAAACTTTGAAATTATTTCGAGTAAAATGAGGAGCAAATCAAGCTTTTGTCACCGTGACTGGAATAAGTGTTTTGTTTACTTATTGAAATAATAATTTCCTTTTTTACGTTACAAAATACATTGCATTATATGTATAAATTTATATATTGGAGTTTGCCTATTCCTTGGCATAAACTTAAAAAATTTATTAAAGCATAAGTTGAGATCAATTTTTACCTAAAATATTTTTTAAAATGAATTTTACCAAGTCTATCAATTTAACAGAAAGAAAAAGAAATAACTACCTAAGAAAATGGTATCAAGAAAACAATTCAAAGAAACTATGGATATTATCATAAAAGAAGATTAGAGTAAACCTAATCCACAGGTAGTATAATGCACAGTCATTACGTATAGAATAAGAAGTGTGATCAGTCTAACAAAACAAATGCTTCAGCTTTGGCTCTGCGTTGCGATCGTAAGTGAACCATATAGGATAGCATAATTAACTATTTTCGCTTTCGTTTTTACGTATTTCAAGTGTTATTTTGAAATGTTTATTTTTTAACACTATTCTTGTTAATATTATCAATTTAGTGCATTTTGTGTAGCAGCATTAGCGACCAGATCACCAACGACACAAGCGCCAGAAGCGGAGGACCACGTGAACTACGAGAGTTCTCACATTTATTATTTCTATACGTTTTGATGTAGTTAATTCTTATTAGGAAAGGGCAATTAAGATTTTCCCGCAAATACTCGTAATGTTGCTACAGTAACCATTATTAAGTAGCAGAAGAATGAAGCTACTTATTATTTTTACAATGTCCGTCTCTGCCGGCCAGATGGCCGAAAAGGCTAGGGCGTAGGCTTTGTAGTTCTCGAGTCTAGCTGGTCGTGGGTTCGAACCCCGCCGCAGGCATGGATGTTGTTTGTCCCGGGCTGCGTACAGATTATAACTTGTGTAAAAGGCGCAAAATGACCTTAGTAGTCGACGCCAAAAATTCTAATAAACCAACCAACCAATGTCTGTCTGTCTGTCCGTTCATCTGTTCCCTTTCATATTTTCTAAATTTTTCTAACGTACAAGGTTGAAATTCGGAATGTCGCTTACCATAGGCATGTCCTACCTCACTATTTAATTTAGTTTTTTAGATTGGCCCACTAAGATCAGAGTTACGGGGATTGTAGTTAGAGGGGACCTTCTGGTCTATCTCTGTATATAAAAATTTATGTATGTATATTTATTTGTCTCTTATACAAATCTACAGTTTTATTCCGATCTTGATGAAATTGTGCACACTTGACCTTCAAAGCAAGAGGAAGAGCACTGTCTACCTGACATTTCTCAAAAAAATTTAATAATGAGTTAAATTAAGTGTTAAATAAAGTGCGCTTTCTTTTCCTTCAATAAGAGCGTTGTTTTTGAGCTCAAGAATCTCTTTCCACTTTGATTATCTATCACTCTTCATTCCTTTCCATTGTTGGGACTGTTTTATGTGCTTAATGAACGGCGACAGCAATCAACGTGAGCAGAATCAGAAATTTAGCTCTGCTAATTAACATGCAACTATGCGAATTTTTGGGATTGATCTTAGAGTTACTGTTAAAAAGTAACTCTCAACATGAAGACTGAATGATTAAGATCAACATTCATGCATACAACGGGAGAATACAGTTACGATGCGGGAATAGATGCGATTATGCTAATGAGCGAACTTCAGTGAGAGACTTGCTAACAGACTGAAGTTATGCATGGGCGAAGAGTGATGCAAAATCAGCAGGAAGGAGCATGGATGAATCTCGAGAGAAGATGGTAAAAGGAGGTCTTCTATCCAGCTAATCTGCTTCTAGATCTGAGTCGTCCCCGAAGGAGACAGGGTAAACGATTCAGATTGATGCAGATAAAGGGTGTGAGAGATATCTGTGAGTGCAGAGCATTGCTACACCTGAGCAACGGGCGGAGATCGACTTGAGTCGAGAACGAAGCCAACGGTCATCGGTTTGTCATCGTCAGTCATCTGAGTGGAAAAGTGTATTTGTGCTTCAAGAATGTGCATAAGGAGGGAAAGTGAAGTGTATCGGCGACATCGTTGTACGACGAATGAGTGACAAAGAAAGAGCTCTTATCGCAGGTGTAACTGAAGGTACTCTCATTTGCATAACTAAACTAGGTGTAACAGACAGTATTGATTCGTTGCTCAGCAATTAACCCTCATTAATCTATTCAAGGTCAGACCTCTAGATTTAAGTGAAACGAGACTGCTCAGACTAAATATCATGCGCGCATATTTAATCAAACCATTATTTAATGTCATTTAATTTCCTTCATAGAGAATCCTTTAATCTGTCATTTCTTTAGATAAAAGCATTTACATTTTTTCAATTGTCCAATTTTTATCAATTCATCTTTAATAAAGCATTTTAGATTTCATATTGATTATTGCATCGTTTTTTCTTTTATTTTTGCTAAATTATGCCAAAGTGGAAGGAGATTATTTTATAGATGATAGTTAGATTTGTTACTAGAGCATTGTTAGCAGATAAGTAATTATAATTATCAGTTGTAAACATCAAAATAGAAGGGAGTATTGCGGTATAAATAAGGATAAGACAGACAGCATTGAACCACTATACGATTTTGATTATACCAGTCATTTGTCATTCGAGTATATCGACTTAAGGTAAATTAAGGATAAGTATTACTGCCAGTAAGATAAGACGAACAATACCAACGTGTGAAAACATGTATATCGGAACAACTTCTTTTAAAAAGCTCACAAAGGATGGCGTCTCCAAATACACAGCCCTTTAGCAGAATCTAAAACATGAATTTTCTAAAAAATTCTAAGCTTTTTTCTTGTAAACTTTTTTTCTGAATATTCACACACAGAAATTGCAACATTTCATCAAAAAAGAGCCCGATCAACGCCGCGTAAAATAGCTAGTATGGTATATAGAATGTAGAGGAGTGAAATTCTGTATGCAGATTCCTCTAGGCAAGATCTACATAAATATGAAGTTTGAGCCCAATTGTCCCAGTGGGGTCGGAGTTGTGAGAGTAGCACTCACTAATAACGTTTTCAAATGGCAACATACGGCATGTGATATGTCATTTTGATTGGAAATGATGAAAAACGTAAGGAGATAGAACTTTTTTTCACTTTCTAAACACTACGTTTGAAAAAAATCAATTAAAAATTCCGGATAAAAGAGATAAAAAATAGATGAACACTTCCGCTACTTTTCAATATTCTCTTCGGGGGGATTAATTTCTTGTTATACTTTTTCTTGAGGAGAATGAAATTTGTCTCATGCTCTAGAAGAAAAATAATTAAAGTTCCCTCGTTCTTTATTTAAAAGAACAAACAATCGATATCCCCACCAATTAATCCAAGGTGCAGACATAGATTAAAATAAACTCTAATATTAAAAAAGAGTCCTGTCTCTAATGAGAACGATTTACAGTAGAACCCCATTACTATGAAAATTCAGGGGGGCGCAAATTTTTTTTCGTAATTCAGGTTTTCGTATTATCCGATTTTCGTTGGATCAAGTCTAAAAATTTGTCAATCATTTAGTTCAAAAAAAAACATGTAATTGGTAGTTTGTTTACATGAGGGAATATAATTTTTTGCAATAAATAGCACTTTTCATAGAAACATTCTGGTGGAACATTATTGCCATACAAGATGTACGACTCAAAAATTAACAATACACGCTTGTTAAATAGACAAAAATGAAAAAAAAACACAATTCCGCAAAAAAAGATTTGATTCGACGTGTGTACATTTCGGGTACATACCGGGTGTTTCAAAAATAACCGGTATACCGGTATATTTGAAAAATCAATAAAAACTAAACGGGCAGCGATAGAAATACATCGTTTGTAATTTCGAAAGTTTGTCTGCCTGAAAATTTACTGTTGTCCCAAGCATATTGCAACACACGGTGTATTTCTATCGCTGCCCGTTTAGTTTTTATTGATTTTTCAAATATACCGGTTATTTTGGAAACACCCGGTACAATTCATTGTGTATCATGCTGATGAATGAGGCTTTGCCCCCGAACTGTACACACGTAGAGGAAACATTTTTTGTGGAATTGTGTTTTCTACATTTTTGTCTGGTTAAACATTTAAAAAGGGGGAAGCCTCTCATTTGCTCTTTGTGGATTAGAGGTTCCCCCTTTTTGTTTGTTCCATTCCATAGGTTTTGCTTATTTTTTGGTTATACATTGTCCGCAGTTTCTGGCAAATATCCGAAGTTTATATGATGATGATGATGCGGATGATCCTGATCAATGTAATCGACAATGGAACAGTAGAGTGTTCTTTTCTGATCTGAGTATGGAAATGCACTGTTTATATAGACACTGAAAACCAATCAGAAATCCACGTGTTTCGTTCTTTATTTACACAGAGAGACAATGAGAACTCGCGGATATCCATTTCAACGTGCTTTATTGTTTATTTACACAAGAACCAATTAGAATTCACAGCATAAGAAATAAAATAAATATTTTTTCACATTTTTTTCTTTTTTATAATAAAAGTTCTCAAAAAACGTAACTTTCTCATTTTTTCGTATTATCCGGACTTGGATAAAAAATTTCGTATAAAACGAACAATTTAATATAGAAATGTAATATTTGGGATCGGAACCAGAGAAAATTTCGTATTAAGTGGGATTTTGTATTAACCGGTTTCGTAATAACGGGGTTCGACCGTATTTCGATTCTTGAGATTATTGTTCAACAAGATTTTATCCGCGCGCAGTTTGCGCGGTAATTAGTTTCAAATTCAATTCATATTGTTCCAAAGGTCGCACATTTAAAATTCAATTTTTGTTGCAAACCTCGCACTTTCAAATGGTTCCGTGCGACGAACTCACATGTTGTCTTTTATTTATAGTTTATTTAAAAAAAACTAGACTAAAAATAAAATTAGAACTTGATAATCTTTTTCATGTACCAACATAACAAGCGATAATAATTCGATATATATATAAATATCCGAAATGTTATGTTTTTTAAAAACTAGTTGTGAAAATTGGTGTTTATAAAACTAGTTCTGCTGATACGTATGTAGTATAAGACTAGATTTAAAATATGCTATATTAAATTATAATCTGTCCAATAAAAGTTGGACTGGTCATGTTTAATTAAATTTCCTATTTCAATAGTTAGACATTGTTAATTTTATTTTACAAGAATATTTAACAATTGAAATTGGAAGTTTAACGACACGCTGCGTCCAACTTCGATTGGACAGATTATAAATAATTACACTCAAAAGAGAAAAATAGTGAAATAAATAAAACCAACTTATATTTACATTTCAAACGATGGTAGATGATGCTTTGCTTCTCTTCTCCGTCTGATGTGTAATCTTTGATGATATTGCATTTTGGAATATAGATGATGCCAAATATTCCATTCTTGAATAAAGTCCCTCGTATGACAGAAAACCGCAGATAATAGTTCTGAACATGAATAGTGCATAAACAAAAGTCCATTGATGTTCGCTTGGACAAAATTAGACGTAATAGGGATACTATTTAAATTGAGTTTCAATTCACTTCAATAAAATTAATGAAAACGCAAATGAATGCATTGGCAAAAATTTAATAAATGTTACGTTCAATTCAACAATGTACATTTCTTCACATTCAATTTTTATTCTCGATGGAGACTATTGAACTAGAAATTAAGTAAAATATTAAGCAGCAATTTAAGAGATATTGTCCAGAACTTCACAAAAGTTCCGCCTGAAATATGGATGTTGGTTTCACTGTAGAACACCATACGAATAAAGTTATTTAAAAAGGAAACATTTTTATCGTTTGCGTAAAAGAAACATTTTTTATACATTACAATATTTGATCAATTTTATTTTTAAAAGAAATAATTTTTAGTAATTACATGTAAAGCAAAAATCCTAAAGACAGCTTTTACTTTATTTAGATTTCTGAAACAAACTAATATTTAATGTAAAGAATTTCTTCTTTTTTAATGCGTTAAGTAAACTAGATTATGAGGTTAATATCTCATAATAGAGGGTGATTCAAAAGTTACTGTACAGTGGCTGGTCGGAGGTGGCGTCCACTCATAATAGATGCAGGAAATGCCCGCCACCGGCCTCACGACATTTTTATATAAGATAAATTAAAATAAAATAAAATAAATTTAGAAATAAAATTTATTGTCATCGTATATGATTGGCTTTGTCGATCAAGGTTATTCGAAACGCGTCAGCTAGTAATAAATCGTATGCTGTATTGCTTAACAAGCCCTGTTCTTTTTGTGTTAATCTACAATACTAGACCTCAATATGGAAAGATAAAATTGTTCTATTTTATTTGATAAAAGAGCAAGTCGGTTTCTAATTCTTTTTTGGATTTTTAACACTAATTCTTTTTTTTTGAACACTTAGCTTCAAATATTTCTTTAGTTTCAAGAATATGTCTCTTTTTCGAGTTTTTTTTTACAAATTTTAAGATGTCCATTGAATTCTCATCCCTAGAAAACCCTTGTTTGGTGTATACCAGCACCTCTTCTGGAAAGCCGCCTGAAGAACGTCGTTGGAGAACTTCTCACGGCGCAGCGCTCGTTCATTACAAGATGGATACGGCACTTAGGTGGCGACTGACTGACATCTGCAATTTTGTGCTGCATTACCAGACACGGCTGCTAAGGGCCTTGAATTTTTCTTGAGTGAGTCATACACATGCTAAAGTCGCATGACATGTAATGCCAATTTAGTCAGAGTACTTTGAAATAGCGGAAACAAAAAAAAAAAAAAAAGAGCACAAAAACGTTTTTTTTTTTGTTAATTTTAAAGAGTATTGTGTTTTGATAAATTTAAAAATCAGCAACCATTTGAACCCCTTGTTGAAAATTGGATATTCGATTTCGACAAAAGTGTTAAATGTTCTACATGGAAAAATAGATTTATTTTCTAAAAAATTCAATATTTATAATATTATGACATAATGCTAATATTTGAATTTTCATATTTAGCAGTCTTTGAATTACTGTTCAGTTTTCATTAAATGAGATTTATTTTATATGATATTTTAGAATATTATGTCTATTATATTATATTAAATGACTATTAAAAATTACGTCAAACCACTTTGAATCCATCAGATTGGGTTTTGAACGAAGCATTTCTCCTGATTCATTATCATCTTTATCATGGCTACTTGTCGTGTATATTGCTTGCCAAGAGGATCATAAATTTATTACAACGCTGACTTCAAAGAGTAAATCAATATATGACATTAAGGTTGCCAATTATTTCAGTTATTAGCAAGCTGTCAACCTATGCTCCTAAATTATAAAGATAATAAATGACAGAACTTGATTTCGTTTCATTATTATTAAATGCAGAATTAGAATGAAGATTGAAACTGTGCACTGGTTTAAATTATTACAAACTGCGAAACTTCAACTTCACTTCATTACAGGCGACAGTCTTGAAGGACTGTAATTAATCTAGTGAGATTTGTTGAGTTCTCGCTTGTCATAGGAGAAATTTCATGGGCATTATTTTCCGTATTTTATGATGGGGTAATATACGAGTGGCATACTCTATCTATAGAAAGCATTGAAATATTTTTTTTCGAGCGAATCAAACGTCTCGTCTGACGAATTAACACAAAGTAAATGAAACGGAAAAATAATGATACAAGTTAATTCATTTATTAGGCTTTATGTCTTGAGGTCTTATGAAACATTAAATTTTGCTTTAAATTAAGAGTAATTTAACATTTTCTGTTTGGTTTAAGAAAAATTGCTCCTTTTCTCAGTTTCATTAGCGTCGAAAGTAAACAAACAACTGAAATTAGAAATTTAAAGGGACACACCTTTTTATTTCTTTCTTGGAGAACGTATACGGTAATACAATTTAGAAGAATTAAAAGAGTGGGATATTTTATATCTAGCATTGAAAAACAACACATTTGTGAGACGAGATAGTAATTATAGTGATAGTACAGAACATTTCGTGCTTTTCTTTTAAAATAAAGGTTATTAGAGTTGATAAAAACATAATAGTGGCCAAAAAATATCCTATCTAAAAATTACAAACAACAGAAAAGAAATATTTTCTCAATAGAAGACGAAACTTTTTTAATTATACGGAATCGCAAAAAAGATTTGTAATTATAAGTGTTGTTATATTTACATTATAATTATATGGCTTGAATATCGTGTAGATTCAATTAGATTAAAGC
Organism: Rhysida immarginata; assembly: GCA_023313115.1. Taxonomy (NCBI): domain Eukaryota; kingdom Metazoa; phylum Arthropoda; class Chilopoda; order Scolopendromorpha; family Scolopendridae; genus Rhysida; species Rhysida immarginata. The sequence goes on from JAHWFO010057280.1 coordinate 1,627,460, forward strand.
GTGGGCAATAAAAATCTGATATGAAAAACAAGATTACTCCAACAAGATGACTTGAAATATTGTTTTTGTGGGACATGACGTTGAGACCACAAATTCTTGAAAGTGTTGGAAAGATATTGACTTATTCCTGCAATAACGTTACTCTAAAAAAAAGCTTACTCTATTGAACACGACTTCTTTCTTCATCTCAAAAATGTTCAATGGCAATTGGATTGGAGCATTATACCAATCAGAATAAATGTTTCAAAGAGTGCTGGACACGTCCTTCATTTTTTGTGTACTTCTAATCAGGACATGATTGTTCATTTGGGGCTCCATCAGCAAAATGAACAATTCTAGCACTTCTGGTTGTTGCTTTGAAATAGCCTGAATATTAGCGGGAATATGTATTTGCATGTGAATGAATCGCAAATGTTATTCTGCTTTGGAATAGCTGATAAAAACAAAAAAAGAACAGACTAAGGGTTTGTTTTACTTGAGCTGAACATGAAATATTATTTCTATACGGCGTGTGGCATGAATTTAATATAATTTAATAGACTCGGTTAAAAAATTAAGTTTGTTTTTCGATTACGCTTATGGAAATTGTTGATTAAAAATTTTCTTCCATAATGTTTCTTTCTTAACTATTTTTCTAGAATTCTACTCGAAATTTGAAAGTTAAATTTATTACATTGTCATTTCTCTGCCTTAGAATTACTTCCAAAACTCTTGTCCCTTCTCGTATTTTTCTCACAAGTTTAAATTCTTTCCTGGGTAAAAATTTTCAAAAATGATTATGGAGCTTGAGGCGTGGAGATGTATCATAAAGGGCAACGATTCGAAAAATTAGTCCAGGCATCGCGAACTGATAAAGGACACGGAGACAGCATAAGCGGACATGGGCAGATGAGACGATGTTTCGTCGAAAAGTTAAATGGTAAATTATCCTAAGTAAAGTAAGCTCTGGTAAAATGATCTCAAACATTTTACGCACGAATTGGCATATTTCTAAAATGCTAATATTTTAAATAAATTTTGTATGGAGTTGAAAACACATGCATTTTACAGATACAATAATGGAATTTTCTATCGGCCGTAATTGATTTTTAATCTAATCTAAATAAATCTAAATTAAATAAACTTTCAATATTTATACATAAGCTCACATAAAATGTTAAGAGAGTACATTTTGCCATAAATGAGATAAATTTGTTATTATTTAAGACATTTGAAATTTTTAAGCAGATAACTTTTATTGTTATTTTGTCAATTAAGTTTTTCCAATTATCAGATTATATCTTTTCGTTTTTATTTAAGTTTTGTTTTCTTTTTTGTCTTTGATTCTTCGTATAAGTATTGTTTGTTTTGGGCTGCCAGTCGAATATAGTTTCTTTCTCATTAGTATTCTCTTACCATTGGATGTAATTCTCAGTTCTTCACATTCGGTTTCGCCAGAAGAATGCGTGATTTTTTCTTTCTTGGTGGATGCTCTTTGTCTTATAAAGCTTTCTATTGCTTTCGACGTCTTTAATGGCAAATCTTGAAAGGCTCGTATGTCAAAGCAATCAAACATCAATATGAAAAAAGCTTGCTCAACAGAAACAACCATAAATGATTTTCTTGAGAAATGCTAAGAATAAAGTTATTTTCTTCACGATAAAATTACATCAAAATTTTTCTAATTTTTTGGCAGATAGTTTAACTGAAACTGACATCTTAAATCGTGCATCTCATCTAAGACGCTGTTTTGATCTTCACGTATTACTGTGTCACTGATCCTTGTGAATTTAATCTTCAAAAGGACGTACCTTTGCAATTATGGGTGATATAAAAATTCTGAGACCATTTTTATTTCTGCAAAAAGAATACACATTGTAAAACTCGCACTTCCTCTATTGTTTGTTCGTCAGCGTTATATTTCATCGTGCCAGTTACGTTGAAAAATCCAGGGCAGTGTCTTTCGTTCCTATCTAATGCGTAGAGGGCTCTATATAAAACGTCTCTATATAAAACGTCTCTAAATAATGGCTTCCATTTGCAATAGTTTAAAATAATAGCTGTAGAGGGCTACAAGGAATTTTTATAAGCTTAACAATTTAGAGGGAATTATAAATATACAGGGTGTTTCATAATTGGTGTCCCGTCTTTAAGTCCAAATAACGGCTCAAGGGGAACAGGTGGGGGGGGGGTGAATATTGATTATTTGGTTTAGATGTCCACTAATTCCGAATAAAAACATTTCGCGTCCCTGGGGATGAAGGGGTAAATTTTGAAAATTTTAATTTTGTAGGGGTAGGGGTTATTTAGAAAGTTGTAGAGCATCATGTAAAATGTGGGTTTAGCAAAAAACCCGGTGAAAAAATCTCATGCCCTGCCCCCTTTATCGAGTGGGTAAAGTAAAAGGTATGGCTAGCCGATGTGGACAAAAACCATACTTATTAGAAAACAGTAGGGCTTACATTTGGAAAATTAATGAGAATGAATCAGTCGTTACCCTGAAAAGCTAATAATACTGTTTTCTAATACATTTTCAAATGTACTGTTTTCTAATAAGTAATAAAGTTCTAATAAGTTTCTAATGAGTTTTTCTGTTTTTATCTACATTAGCTAGCTATACCTTTCACTTTACCCACTCGATAAAGGGCAGGGGATGAGATTTTTTTCACCGGATATTTTGCTAAACCCACATTTTGCATGATGCTCTACAACTTTCTAAATAACACATGGGGTCTAACCCCTACCCCTACAAAATTAAAATTTTCAAAATTTACCCCTTCACCCCCAGGGACGCGAAATGTTTTTATTCTGAATTAGGGGACATTAAAACCAAATAATCAATATTCATTTCCCCCCAATCTGTACCCCTTGAGTCGTTATTTGGACCTAAAGACGGGACACCAATTATGAAACACCTTGAATATTAGAACCCTCAAAAATTTCAGGTTATAAGTAAAATTTTAAGCATTTACATAACCTCTCTTTATCATTTGAAAGGTTATAAATTGTAGCATTTACTCATAGTTTATCACAATGTAAAATTTTAATTCCCAGCTTTATTTGCTATTATCAGTGGATTAACAGTTATCAACGGACAACAGGGGTATTTATGTAGCTGTAGCTATAAAGTGTGCGCTTACTAGCTTACTGGTTTGTTGTTGTGTGTACTAAACTTTAGCTATAGGAAGTTTTATAAGAACAAGATTTTAAAATACAGAATTATGTTTATTAATTTTTTGATTAATAATTCCATGATTACTTATAAATCATGGAAAATTTGTCTGAAAACTTCTAAGTAAAAATTCTAGATTTTGTTAGGAAGAGAGAAAAATTCGTTTTAACGTAGAAGAGAGATCTCACTTTATTTAATAAGAGGTTAAACTTTGTGCTCGATATTACTATTGTCAGCAATTCTAGTCATCTAGCAAGAAATCCTGCCAAAGGTACAATCTGGGAAAAAGATTCTTCTCCTCCATGCTTGCCTTGCACTTCTATTTCAATCTCAACTCTGAGTGAGATTGTTTTAGAACTTACATTGATATATATGTAAATCTTCTCTAAAAGCTCAGGAATAGCAAAATGAAGGAAATAATGTAAAGTAAATGATCCGTGAAATATTTATTAAAAATTTAATTTTTAATTTTTTTAAATATTCTCACGTGATTTTTATTTTTTAAAATTTCATCATTTCGTTTTTCAAATTCAAAAATAGTAGTACGCCTTTAAATTTCATCTAAGTGTAATATTGTGAATACGCCATTTAAAATGGATAAGAATTGCAAATAAATAAATGTATGCAATGACGAAGAGTTTTTCTGAAAAGTTTTTCTTAGATATTTGATTAGATATTGCTTGTAGGAATATTGTAGGGATATTTTGAAAATATATTGTTAAAAATAAGAGAACACAGCTTATTATACATATAACTCATTCTTTTAACTTTTCGTATAATACAAAATGCGTGCACTCGTAAAATTCTATTACCAATTTTTCACCTTTCCACTCAGCCATACGCGTGAAACGGGTCATTAAACAGTCAAAATGAGTCTTCACTGAACAGGAACGCCACTAAACATAATAATATGTCGAATTCAAAATTTAATCGATAAAGAGCGATTTCTACACTCATTACACATGATGATTTACAGTGATGTATTTAACTAGTGACCATAACTGACGGCTTTCGTCTTTAATTGGACACTATAAACGAAAACGATCCGAGAACGTAAAGCTTCACACGAGCTGTATACTAATATTAGCAGGAGATTAAAAATGAAGCTTACTATTACATGCCTATTTATCACTCATCAAAAAAAAAAAATTAAGAGAACAAAAATGTATGTGTTGAATAATCCCACCATAATTTTAAAAACTTTGAATTGTCAAAACACAAAATGAAATATTGTAAACGTTATTAAAGTTATCACCTTATCAGCAGAGTATTTTGAAAAATTTACTTAACCATGTTTAATAACCAAATGGAAGCTTTTAATTATAAAGTTTATATTCATTCAACCAAAATAAAAATCGCAAGCAACTATTCAAATAAAATAAAATAAATACAAGAAAAGAGAAATAAAGAGGAAATAAAGGGAACGTAATCGCATGTTTTTAATGCATTTAATTGAAATGAGCGAACTAGTGAAAGAGACTAAAAAAATGGCCAAAAGAAGAAAAAGATAAAAGAAAAGAGACTGAATTCGTGTTCTGCGTTTCAATTTTATTTTTTATTAATTTAGTTTATTTAGTTTACTCTTTGTTATTTCTGATACAATTTTGTTTCTGAAGCGTAAGTCCCGATTACATTATAAACCTTGTTTGAAAAATAAACCAAAACGTTCACCGGATATTTAGAAAATAAACCATTACGTTCAAACAAGTTAATGCTTGGAAAACACATTCTGTTTATTACGAATGTTTAAATTAGTTATTTGTTTAACAAACAGAATAACTTCAGAAGATATTTGGAAAATCGCTATTTGTTTTCGGTATCTGTTGAAAAAAAGAATGGAGAATTTTTCTTATGCAGTCTCAACAAATTTATCGGAAAGCAAACACTGCTTTCTCGCAATTTAGGAAGTAAGATTGATCTGTTTATGCAAAAATGATCTCCGAAAAACAATATAAAATAAAAATCACATTATTGGGTTGATTCTATGTTGCACAAATTCAAATAAGGAGAAAGGTCCACTTTCCAACAGTTAGAATTTATTATTTTTAAAATACAAATATAAAAAATCTCAAAGCAACACGCAGGCACAGCCAGGTGAAGCAGATACAAGTGCTGAATGTAAGTGCCGCGTCTGAAATCGCGCCAAAAATGGTCTTCAAAACACTGATATTTTTATACTGCCACCTACTTGGTGATCACTAAATGTTGGAATATCGTGGAAAATAGCCATAAAGTCTCATCTTATTGCATATGACATCCTATATGTTGAGCACGAGTGAACCTTTTTGAAGAAGGTTGCATTGTAGGATAGCGATACAGGAGCTATGGGCATAGTTTTTGCTGTCATACACAGGCTTCTAGAATATTGATTGTTGGAATCACATAATCCGTTGTTTGTATTTGGAAGAAATGAGTTCCCCAATTGATATTCTTATCTACCATTGGCCTTTATTTCTGTGAGAAATAAAATATAGAATAAAATATTGTCAAGCAAAATCAGAATAATTAACTCCATTTCACAATAGAGCAACAAACACACTCAACATTGTAAAGAAAATTACAAACAAAATTTTCAAAATATTAAAATTAATTCACAGTTAAACATTAATAATTAATAAGCAACAAAATAAAACAGTTCAAAAATCTCATCAAACTGGCCGAGGCCGAAGTGGAGACATTAACCTGAATCTGCAGCCAAATCAAGTCGCCGAATATGTCCTCCTTTGGATATAACGCTGTGAATGAACGTACTATCCCGGATTGGTTCCAGAAACTCAGATCGGGAGATATGTCTCTTTGTGATGAATCATAAGTGGGCGGCATAGGTCCTGGATGACAATGCTATGATGGCGGCCATAGCAGCTTGCCGGTTTGTAAAGAAACAGTCAGACTTCACCTGCACCTCATAGGAAAGTCGTTCAAATTGAATAAGTGAGTCAACGCTGTTGCAAGCCAACAAGCAAACACAGTGTGCTTATTGTTTTCTCGGCACCACCGTATTTGATCGAATGCTCATTAGTGACAAAAAGTGGGTCGCGTATGACATTTTCAAGCGTGTCAGACAGTGGTTGTCACTATGGAACCGTGCTCCTCACACTGCAAGACCACACCTACACCTGCGCAAGATCATGCTCTGTGTCTTGTGGACTAGTCAAGTGGTGCCGTACAAGCTGCTCCTAACGGGCCAAGCCATCACTGCAGATGTGTACTCGCAGAAGTTAAAAATATGTGCTATAGGCACTGAAGCAGAAGCAACCAGCAATGGTTAATCGCAAGGGTGTACTGCTCCTTCAGACAAGCGCCGGGCCGCATGGGGCGGGGAGGCCAGGAAAACCATACTGCGATTTGGCCGGGAAACACTGTGTACCTTGCGCCAATAGATCTGGACAATCACCTTCGTGGTTAATGCTTCACAAATGAGATCGACTTACAATCACGGACTTCTTTGCCTGATTTTTACCGTAAGGACATTGAGCAGCTGTTGGCACGGATGCGGATTACTTTGAGGACTACCGATATTGGACATATGCTATATATCTTTTTTGTTTCTGATTTATAAAAACGGCAAGAACTTTTTGATTATCTCGTAAATTAGAAAATATTCTTTTTAGCCTGAATCCAATTTTTGATATTATTAACTTGATTCCATAAAAATTTCATAGAAACATAAAAATCTAATGAAATTCAGTTTTTCATAGATGATTTTCAATTCTTCAATGGCAAATTCCGTGTTGTAATTCATAATTATATAATTATCCATTCAATGGATATTCATATTAATAGTGAATATCCATTTAAAAGATAAATCAAATTAATTCCTTGCAAACCCTTAACGTTTTCGGATATCTTGCACTTCCTGTATCAGATGGAAAGCAACACACAAGTAAAATTGCAAACAGAATGACAAAATTAAAAACAGAACGTCTTATTATTTTATAATAACGTCTTTTAATTAATTATTTTTCCTTTTATTGTATTATTAAATAACAATATAACTGTAATAATACTTTGACTGTAACAATGCTTTGACTATTAAGTTTGTAATCTTAAAGCCTTTGCTGATGAGAATATCAGTTAATACTTTCAAAATATGACGACCTGATTGTCTTTTGTTGATTAAAAAGAACGAAAGGCCTTGTGTTTTTTATGTGATGTATTTTTACTTTTATTTCTTGACATTCTAGTTTTATATAAAGATGTTTCTATATTTAAATCTTTGATATTGGTCCAGTTAATTATATGGAAAGTTGGAAATTTTAATATTGGGTTGGAAAGAAAGTTCCCGCGCAATGTTTAATAATGTCGAAATATAAGGGTCGTACAGATGAAAACGAAAATTTGTGTGGGGGAAAAAAAAAGACGACGTGTAGGGTAGTAAGTTTTTGTTTTCAACAATTGCGAAACCCCACGTGTAAATTGAACAATAGGTTACAAGTGCTGCTTCACGTGAGAAAGAACGATAACTCGCGCTTTCAAGCTCTGCGAGTGATCGCTTCGTCCAAACAACAAAATGGAGTCAACGAAACAGGAACAGAGAGCAATAATTCGTTTTTTGACATGTGAAGGAGTTTCAGTTTCTGAAATTCATCGTCGTATGCAGAACGTCTATGGAAATGACTGTCTAACCTTCACTCGTGTTTGGGCATGGAGCAAGAGGTTTTCGGAGGGACGGTCATCATTGCAAACCGCGCCATCACGGATGATTCCAAAGCCAAAATTGACGCTGTCTTAAAGGAAAACCGAAGAGTAACAATCGATGTCGTGGTTGCTAAAACTGGCCTTAGTCGTGGAACTGTTCACTCTGTTATCAGGAACCATCTGCACTACAGAAAAAATCTGTGAACAATGGGTCCCGCATCATTTGACATCAGAACAACTTGGAGTTCGAATGGCCATGTCCCTGCAACATTTGACTCGCTATGAACAGGAAGGAGAGAGTTTTCTCGACAGAAATTGTTTCCAGCCCGAAAGCAAACGTCAAGGTCGTCAATGGAAGCATTATGGGTCACCACCCCCGAAAAAATCAAAATCAATCGCAAACAGCACAGGGAAGGTGATATTGACCGTGTTTTTTGATCGCAAAGGCCCGACTTTACTGGATTTTCTTGAAAAAGGCACCGCAGTTAACGCAGCACGGTATGGGGAAACATTAAAACACTGTGCGCGGCCATCAAAGGCAAGCGTCCTGGAATTCTTACAGAAGGAGTGCTTCTTCTCCACGACAACGCGCGTCCTCACACCTCAAAAGCAACGGTATACCTCATCAAAAAGTTCAACTGGGAAGCAATGCAGCATCCACCTTAGAGCCCTGACTTATCCCCAGGTGACTTTCACGTGTTTGGGGATCTCAAAAAACACCTGAAAGGCCGCAGGTTTCAGTCGGACGATGAAGTGAATGAAGAGGTTTTAGAATAGTTCCACACGCAACCGAAAGACTTCTTCCATAAAGGAATTACTCGCCTTGTTACACAGTGGGATAAATGCCTTAACGCATTTGGAGAGTATTTATAAATTTCTTGCATACACTTTGGATAAAATAATTTTCGTTTTCATTTGTACGACCTTTCCACATGGAAACAATGCGGCGAAAGGCACATATCAATCTGCAATGTATTCATCGATACTGTCGAATACTTGCTGTCAACGACGGGGTAGATCATGGATACCTGTGTGGTAAACGCAGCTGATTTGTTGTCAAAGAAGTCACCTACTGCATTTGTGAGGTCCGCATCAGTTGCGAAGGTTTTGCCATTCAAGAAGTTTTGCAGTGGCCGGAATAAGTGGTAGTCTGTAGGCGCAAGGTCGGGCGAATATGGTGAGTGAGAGAGAACTTCCCTCTCCAGCTCCAGAAGTTTTTGAAGGATCACATTTGCAATGTGTGGTCGCGCGTTGTCGTGAAGAAAGATGACATCAGTCATTTCAGGACGTTTCCTGCAATTGCGTCTGACACATGCTGGAGTTGTTCACAGTATACGTGGGTGTTGATTGTCTGATTGTGTTGCGATATTTCTTATTTAATCGCGCCCCTCACATCCCGCCAGACACAAACCATGAGCTTCTTCTGATGCAAGTAGCCTTTCCCTGTGGTGGTGCAGCTGCCCCCTTCTCTGACCAGCTCCTCTTGCGTGAAACGTTCGAGCACAGGCACCATTTCTCATCTTCAGTGATCACTTTGTTCAGTCAATCAAAACAACGCTTCTTGGACAGGAGTGTTGTACAGGCGTCCATGCGGACACAGTCACTTGTTGGGCCATCTTCCAAAGTGTGTATAGTGTCTCTAACCTCTGCAAGGAAACAACAATTCGATTAGATGTCATTGCATGTGCATACATATACCTCCATCACCACGGATTCGTATTTAGTGAGATTGGGCGGGAACTTTCTTTCCAACCCAATGGACCATGTCCGTGATACGCGCGCTCCAAGTAGTGGTGTATTTCTAAAACGCCAATAGGTGTAAAAGCTATCATGTAGTGCACTTGGTTGCCTTAGTTGTGGAGGAAAAGCAGCTTCAAATATTACTTGGCATTCTTTTCCAACTAATAAAGAGCTAAGGAAACAATCTTCTAAGCTTTTTATAACATTCTAATACACCATCCACATGATGACAATTTCCACTGAGCCAGCAAATGTAATTTATACTTGGAATGCATATAAAGAGCAACATTAAACATTTAAAGAAACCAGACCAACCTTTCAATTAGATTTAATTTCCAATTAGACCATGTGAGTGATTTATTAGCTAGTATTTCCCTTTGACTTGGCATCTTTTTACACCTATTAGTTCGCCTCTGATGCCCGAGGACGCGGGTTCGACCCCGGCCGAGGACGACGAGGAGCTTTTCAGGGGGAAAATCCTGAGATCACGCACTTCCTTCGGAAAGGAAGTAAAGCCGTTGGTCCCATGTAGTCGTTTGCCGGCTGCACGTTAAAGAACCCTTGCGAGACAAAATTTGCGGACCCTATAACGCCGTCCTGAAATGACCAAACAAACCAAATCAAACACCTATTAGTAGTTTTAAATTGCGCCACTAGATGGCCACGGATGCGCAGTTTTGAAACGCGGATATGGTCCATAGTACGAGATTTTTTGCCTCCTGATCCGTAACGTTTTATTTGTTAACCAATTTTCAAAATTCTTTTTGTATCTGATACTTACATTTGTCCTCTATGTAATGCACTATTCACCTTTAGACATAGTCCCCATCCCTTTCCACGCATTGCGCCAACGCGTGACTAGTCGGGTGAACCCGTCGGAGAGGAATTCCGGGGTTGTTATCGACGCCAGGATTGAATGGCAGCTTTGGACCCTCTTCTGCAGCACGATAATGCCCGCCCGCACACGATCGCCACACACGAGAGGCGTTGCCGCGCCTACAGTTCAAAGATGAAATACTTTCCACCTCGCGACTTTCACCACTTCCCAAAGAAGAAAGAGCACCTTAAGGGACATGAGTCACGCGTTGGCAAGGGAAAGGGACAATTTCGAAAAGTGAATAGTGCAAAACATAAAGGACAAATGTAAATATCAGTAAAAAAAATAATTTTGAAAATCGGTTAACAAATAAAAAAGCTACGGACCAGGAGGCAAAAATTCTTGAACAACCCTCGTATCTAGCGAGAGCTTTATTAATATCGTGATTTTTTTTAATTGCATGTTTTTGGCCGCCTACCCTAATTGCTAGAGTGATTCTAGTGCTAGATGTATAATACATGGATATTTGTTGTATTTTATGTTATAAATAATATATCACGGTTTTTTTTTATTATTATTTTGTTTCTGCATTTCTTGTTGTTCTTTCTCGTTTTCTTTTCTTGTGTAATGTATTCTTTCAAATAAAAATATTTATTAAACTAGTTTTTAAGTGTATAATCAATATTTAGCATCATATGTATGTATTCATATTTAAATATTATTTTAAATTTTAAAAAAATCAAATCTTATATTGAACTGATTTTCTAATTTTTTGATTTTAATCTTTTTGCATTGTTTATTTGTAAAAGCTTCGCGTAATATCTCAATGTAATTTTACTAGGATATTTATATTTAATAATTCAATTTTTAAACTTTGTAAACATCGAGCTTTAAAGGTGGGTGAACAATTTACGAGTCTGGCTATAGATCTCTAAATGATATTGTTTATAAATTGCTGGAGAATAAAAGAAACACAATGATGAAAATTTACGCATATAATATGAATGGTGTTTCATTATTATTTTTTTTTTTTACGTTCGAACGTTTTTAAAATTTTAATTATAACTGAACAATAAACGAAAAAAGAAAGCTCATTTTTTGTTCTTTCACCGCTTCTATAGCCATTATTTACGTCAAATTTCTGCTTTGTGACTCTCTGAAAAGAACTTTGGATTAGACAGTAATATTTTCCCATCTGCAGTAGATCCCGATTTCGATTTACTATACATTTCGAAGAATACCTAGATATCTACGACAAAAGAATCGGTAGTCCATGAAGTTGAATTCCTTTCTGTCTGTAAGCTTTTTTCTGCAAAGGATTTTAGAATGCTGACTCATCGATCTAAAATGTTTTCTTTCTCATTCTGTAGTGAATAAATCAATCTCTTATACGTTCTGTTTTTTTATCATTAACTATTCCTAAACTACCCTTAATACAAATAGCTAACAATGACAAGAGATATTTTATCACTTTTAAAAAAAAGATGAATTCAAATGATAAAATAAATTTTAAAAGTTCGTTTTTTTTTAAATTTTGTTTTCTTTCTAGAAATATTGATTTACTATCGATTTTCTACCGCAAAAATTACTACAAATTATATCCGTAGGAAAAATAAAACAAAACGACCTTGAATTGAAGGTTTCATTTTCTATTTATTCTCGGTAGTGCAGAAATGTTTAATTTCCGTAGTTGGAAAATTAATTTTATTTTTTCATATCTGCGTCCTTATAATTTGCTGTGTTCTTTTTATGAGGATTGGCCAAATTTTTGAGTTTTTTATTTCTTTCTAAAATTGACTAGAATATGTGAACATAGAAGATGTAATAATGATGCATAGGCTATATAGCCGCTAAACATAGTCGTCTTGTCAGTTCAGGCAAATGTCCAAGTACGTCATTAGATTGTGGATACCTTGAAGGAAGAGCGACCGTAGTTGGCTGCAATTGGAATCAGTCCTCAACGGCGTCCCGGCCTTCAGCATCGTTAACGAACCAGCTTTTTTCAGTGGTCCGAAGATGTGGTAGTGGCAAGGCAAGCAAGTCGAGACAATGGGGGATGGTCGAGAATCTTCCAGCGGGAAAGCAGCACCATAATTCAGAAATTCTGGCATTGCGTCAATGTCAATCATTTCATGAAATGATGAGCAGAGTCCCTTACTGCCATTTTTGCTTTTATCATTCAATATGGCAATACAGGTTGAGTCAAAAGCCCTTGGACACCTTCATAATGCAAAGCCTGAAGGGAAAAAGTGAAAAGTTATGATGGCAACTGATATTGGGTGATGGGCCGCAACTTGGGGGTGTATGTCGATCATGGCCGCCATCTTGGATTCAAGTCCAAATGTTTAAATGGGAAAGGGGCCATGTTGCATATCAAATAACACTAGCTCGACCTCAGTAATTCAGTGGTGTGATTGTTTTTTGCCTATCTGGAAGGGTGTGGAAGTTATGAACGCCCAAAGTTGGAAAATTACCGTTCAAGTGCATGCTACAACACATGTTCTGTGTTGTCCATTCCGTTCAATGCACAACCATTCCGTCTGACTGCACGTGGAGGAGAATGTCTGCTGAAATTTGGTCACAGGCGTGCTGGATGCGTTCCTCAAGGTGTCTCAAATCGCGGACTCTCTTAGCATACACTATCTGCTTAAGATGTCCCCACAGATAAAAATCAAGGGGCGTTAGGTCAGGGGATCTGGGCGGCCACTCCGCGGGACCACGGCGACCAATTAGCTGATTCCACTTTCTAATGTCACCCGACGGGTACTGCGTTTAGGACTTTCCACAAAAGATTGCGTTTTCCTCAGTGTTGACAGTCTTTGGTCGCCTATCTTCAACAGAGCCAGTCTCCCGGAATTTGGTGATCACGTGTGCGACCGTGCTGTGTGATACCGGTTCTCTGTCTGGGTACTTTCTGTTGTAGTCAGCTGCAATTGCTCGGTAGCTGCGTTCCCCGGATATAGGATGATTTCGACCTTCTGTTCCTTTGTCAGAGCCAAGCCACATCACCTGCAACAAAGAGAGATTATGTCAGTATCAAGATAATTTTCCAACTATTGGCGTTCATAACTTCTACACCCTGTAACATAGACAAAAAACAATTACACCACTGAATTACTGAGCTCGAGCTAGTGTTAGTTGATATGCAACATGCCGCCCTTCCCATTTAAAAATTTGGACTTGAATCCAAGATGGCGGATTTCAATATGGCGGCCATGATCGACATACACCCCACAAGTTGCGGCCCATCACCCAATATCAGTTGCCATCATAACTTTTCACTTTTTTCCCTTCAGACTTCACATTATGAACGTGTCCAAGGACTTTTGACTCGCCCTGTATTTTACAAGCAGCATTAAAAAATAGAGTATATATTATTCCTCATTATAAGAGGCAGTCAAATGTAAACGGCTGAGCTGCCATAATGTATACATGAAAATAACTGAAAACTATTCTTTAAAAAAGTTAAAACGTTTATTTCATCCTTAAAGTAGGTTGTCGGCTGTCGACAAAACCACAGTTTTACCCAGTCACACGCATCTTCCTATGATGCAGCTGTTCAAAATTGGGAAATCGCATAGGGAGAGAGCTGGGCTATAGGGAGGATCTGATAAGAGTTCCCCATACAAATCTCTGAAGCGTGTACATGTGTACATCATCAATTTGATAGGCTTTGTTATGAAGAAGACGAATGTCTTTCATGGTGATCCGTCGATTTTCCCGGAAAAGACCAGCCAGTTGAGCAGTAATATCAGGAGCAAAGAGACGATGGGCCTGATCTGTGCGAGCATCGTCTTGCAATGACACTCGTCCCTCTCGGAATCTTTAGTACTACAGCTGCACTCGTGAACGTGGATTGCTGCGTTCGTCGTACAATGAATTTCTCCTCCCCAACTCCTTCAGTAGCCAAAGAGCGAACCATAGCTCTCCGTTTCTGATGATGGACGAACATACGTATCGCTATCTTTACTTCGACACAATAAACAAACTACTAAACAAACGAATTATAATGCGCAAATGTAAGTTATCAATGTGCTTTCCCAAGTGCCCGTACCGTCATCAAAACCCAGTGCTACTAACTTGCGCTCCATTAGATTTTTGCGTGGTGACCAGGGGCGATATTCTTGCCCAGCCGTCGCCGCCGCTTTCATTTCACTGCCCCTCATACAGTGCTTTTCAAAATATAATTTAAATACTTTAATATCAAATTTACCTACGGGAATGTGGTTCGCTGAAAATTCATGTTCGATCGCTTTTGAACCTGTCAAATGAAAAATTTTCCCCATTTAGAATAATGAGAATGTTTTTGCTTTTTTCCTCCTTGGAATGCCTGTAATGCTTTTTTAGCGCTGTATTTTCTTGAAGAGAATTAAATTGCATATACTGTGAGGTTGAGTATTCGTCAGAGATAAGGTTAGTTGTTGCAGTGTCCTAAACATTCGGATATCATTTATAATTTCGAATTTTAATCGTGCGAATATACCGGGTGTTTCAAAAGTTCCCGAACTGCCCCTTCTGTATGTAGGGAAAGCCTAACCTATGACAGCAGGAGTAATGTTCGGCCAACCACCAAAATAAACCATGTGCTGAAATAATTTACATAAAATCAGTTTTACATAGTAGCAAAGTTTCTCAAATGTGTTTATTTTATTTTTACATTCCCAAAGGAAACGGTACATGTAGGCTGCACCATTTGCTCAAAGTATTCACCGTCACCTCTTGGCAATACGTTAATCGGTGCACAAACGCACTGCAGGCATTAATTAGGATTGCGTGAGGAATATTTGCCATCACCTGCCTAATTCTTTCCTTCAGTTCGTTAATGCTTGCAAGGCGTGTCTCGAAGACCCTGTGCTTAACATAGCCCCATAAGAAAAAGTCAAGCGGAAAAAGATCGAGGCGGCCACTCAATACTCCCCTTCTGCCAATCCAGCGGAATACTTCGTCCAGATACTGGCGTACAGAGACGGCTTAATGGGAAGGAGCCCCACCCTGTTAGAACCAGATGTCGTTTTCGCCTGCTGCCTCGCCAACCTCGTCTTCTAACAGTTGAAGGTATTTGGGGCCATCCAGTGTTCCGTCAATGGGGCCTATGAGATTAGTGCCCATAATGCCTGCCTGAGGACAGTTTACTTTCTGAGGACGCTGGGTGTGGCCTTCACCCATCCAATGTGGATTGCAGTCGGACCAAGTTGTGATGATTTACCTCCCCATGCAAAGTGAACGTGCATTCGTCGGTGAAGCAAATACGATGGGATAGCGCAGCATTTGCAAGGCAAAATTGCACCGTCTGTCATTTATTGATGAAATTGCATCTTGAACGGTTTGGAACTTCAAACCATGCAAGATGCGCCACACCATCGAGTGGTTGATTCGAAGGACATGTGCAACGGCACGCGTCGATTATACGTCACAATCCCCAATCTTCTATATATATAAAGAAGGATGTTTGTGGGTGGGTGGGTCTGTCTGTCTGTACGTTTTTTATACAAATCTACAGTTTTATTCCGATCTTGATAAAATTTCGCATACATGACCTTCAAAGCATGAGGAAGGTCACTGTCTACCTCAGATTTCGGAAAAATAATAAATATCGATAAAAAATCGATATTCATGGTTATGGCAAGGCATTTTAATGAGAAATATCTCATGACCAACAATCCAAGGCAAAGTTTGTACAACAATAGGTATCAACAATGGTATCAACACGCAATTCACAAACGCTCTGCATGAACCAACAATCAATATCTCATGACTAACAATGCAAGGCAAAGTTTGTGCAACAATAGGCCCATTGTGTTCGCATCAACAATGGTATCAACGCGCAATTCACCAATAACAATGAGCACAGAATGATGATGTAATGTTAAAGCAATCTTTCCAAGAATTATAACAATGAACATAAAATGATGATGTAATATGGATAAGTTTCAATTTGTAACAATGCATAGAACTCCTGTTATTCAGGCTTTTCTTAGAAAAGAGAGTTCTTAGTACTTAACAATTTCTTGAAAATCTTTAAAAATGATCAGTAACTGGAGATAATGAAGAGTTAGCAGACTATTGAGAAAGAGTGGAAAGACGACAGAGGAAGCACTCCTTTAGCTCCGTGATGTATTGAGCAAATGGGAAGCAAGTAAATAGAAGAATCGGCGACCGCTAGACTGCACAAAGTGATGAATGGCCAAGTTTTGCTTCAACACATCGAGAGAAGAGTGGAAATTGAACAACACTAAGTATACATCTGAGGTAAGATTACGTGAGTAAAGAAATTATGTAGACTAGCAGTGGCATCCTTGGAGAGGTCCAGCCATTGTGAGCCTTTAAAAAGATTTTTTTCGAATTTTCATTAAGAATTTTTACTGTATTAATTCTAAGCATTTTCATGTGTTTATTTTTAAGATATTGCAAAATTTAATTTAATTTTTTGAGATTGTTCTGTTTACATCCAAGTGTAATTATCCCGGGCAACGCCGGGTACCTTTGCTAGAGAGAAGAGTGGAAATTGCAACAACATCAAGTGTAGATCTGAAGTAAGATTATCTGAGTAAGAAATTATTGGAGCAGTCCATCCATTGTGAGCCTTTAAAAAGATTTTTTTCGAATTTTCATTAAGAATTTTTACTGTATTAATTCTAACCATTTTCATGTGTTTATTTTTAAGATATTGCAAAATTTATTTTAATTTTTGAGATTGTTCTGTTTATATCCCAAGTGTAATAATCCCGGGCAACGCCGGGTACCTCTTCTAGTTGTTGCTATAATGGCCGTCGTTTGTTGCGGACCTGTCCCTGTACGTGGTCCGCAACACTTACTGTGTCTCGAAATCGTTTCATCAGAGAGTCGAAAGAGTACTTGTTGAAGGCTTCGGGTGGTCAGGGTGTCGGGCATGGAATTCGTCGGCGACATTGTGCAACGTCAAATCCCCTCTCGCGCAAAGGAGAATCATCTCTGCTCGTTCTTGCATACTGCATTTCATTTGTTTGTTTTCACGCAATAAACGCTTTTTAAACTGTTACTCTATCGGTATAAGCTTAATACCGTATTCCGTAGATTTTATAAATAAAACTTTTAGTATTTTTTACTTTAACCTTTTATTTCACTCTCATATTCGCGTATTTGCATTTATGTAAAATAAACAGCGGGATTCGCAACGACTGGGAGCATCCATTAATTGAAAAAAAAAGAGGCTGAGAGACAGTGGCTCCTGTCTACCAACCCTTCAGCATACCTGCACAACAATACGTTTTGCAGGGAAAGTCATCTCCTGCGTTCGGGAACTTTTGAAACACACGGTATATTGCACCGTTAGGAAGAGAAATCCTAATATAGATTCATATTCAATCCTTTTGATGATCCTCTTCAAAATAGGAGAATCTCGCATCTGCAATCGCAGAAGCAAACTTCCTAAATTTCTGAACGTTATTCGGAATATTGAGTTAAAGGTTCGTTCCATTCTAAAAAGGAGTTCCCATTTACGTCTACGCGGAAAATTTATTGATTTACCTTTAGAGCGAAATAGTAAACAAGCACCTTTAACAAATCCTTGAGTGCAAAGAATTAGTCGGACACCTCTGCTATATGGAATGAAGCGAACAGATGTGATTCATCGAAAATTTGTCGGAATGCCACTGGCGTTCTCGGGTATGATGCGCGTTCATCCACGTCTCGTCAAGGTAAATAAATGTTCGACTAGGATCATTGCGTAACATTCTTGTCGTAGATAGTGGTGTCCATGAGCAATGACATCCGTTCGTTCGATATAAAAGTTTGTGGTTATTTAATTTCCTAAATTTCATATGTAACTTATTACACAAAATAGCAGCGAAAAATGCTATTGATCCGATGTTCTTGTTGTAAACATTATTTATTATGGGATATTTAGAAATACGATGATCATGAACTCACTTTACCTAAATAAATAACTCTTGGGGAAATAGGCGTAACACCAAGCTATTTGAAGTACATGATGTCCCATTGTGCTGAATCAGATACATAAACAATATGTAATAAGCGTTAGCGCAGTTAATATTCAGAATGTCCGTATTTTCTGTAGAACAACGCTTCTTTATAATCGAACGTTATTTTCACACTCGTGAGAGTAATTGCTGATTTCGGGAATACATTTCAAACAAGGAAAAAGTTCTCTAAACTGACATATTAGATTTAGTAAGGGGATTTTGAGAAAGGAGCAGCGTAAAGCACAAGTTCTGAACCAGTGACAGATGACATTAAATTTTCTCCAGGAAATCATTAAGGTTATCGCAGTTAGAGTTTCATACAGTACCTGCCAGAAAGTCATGAGAACAAATTAAAAATTTCTTCTTGCACGATCAAGGTTGAGTAGCAGTTGAACGATTATGAAAACGAAAACATTATTGCGACTGGTTGTTCCAACACATTTCTCATGGGAAGGAGATTTTATATTTAGTGATGGGTTACCTCGGTAGGCTTCTAAATAGACACGCCACAGAACTCCGCCAGCCAATCCAATGATCAGATAATTGCCCATCCGGCCAATGACGGACATTAAGTCCGTTTTGTGTGATGCAGCATCCCGCTGGGAAAAAATTGGGAAATTGCAGTCAGAAATGACGGGAAGACAGTGCCCTGTAACAGGTATTCATTAGCATTTAGAGTACTGTCTATGAAGTATGGTCCAATTAAACGGGTGCTTCATATCCCACACCACACGATAATTTTGACATCACCAACGACTTTGGATGAGGGTTTGTATCGCTCCAATATCTCATGTGCTGACGGTTCATCTCACCAAGAACATATAAATTTGCTTCATAACTGAACACAATGTCATGTGCAAATGAGGATCCAGCCGATAGTTGTCCAGAGTTCAGGTATAGAACTCCTCACATCTGCCCGGATCATCCTCGGATAGTTTTTGTTGCATCTGAACTTTGAATGGATCCCACTTGTTGGTACGCAGAATCCGGGCTTTGGGTGATCGGCTGAGTCCACACTCGGCTACAAGTCGTCTTGTGATGCGTTGTGGACTTTTGTCAAATGCTGCCAACATCATTGTCGAGGTTGCCTCATTGGTTGATCTTTTTGGCCGGCCTGTACGATTTTTATGCCCCAGTATCTCTGAAATGTGATATCACATATGCGACGGTACTGCGCGTGATTAGTTCTCTTTCCGGTTACCGGACGTTGAAATCAGCAACAATCGTACAAGTAGGGACGTTTCCCGGACATCAGAATCAGCTCAGTCCTCTCGTCCTTCATTACTGTCATCTCCAATTACCTGCAATAGACAATTACAATGTCAGTGTTTTTGTTAATAAACTGTGAACAGTGATAGCATAGTCACATCCTTCATTTTACACACTCTTTCCGAAATACAGCTATGTCCAGTGACTTTTGACTCGCCCTGTATTTTAAATTTGTTTTTTTATGCATGTGTGAAGGATATTTAGTGAATAGCTTGTCATTGAAAAGTTTAATTCTTTATTTATTTATTAATTCTTCTGTTGATGTTTTTCGTCATTATCAATTACCGTCATATACACTGAGTGAGCATATTATTATGACAACCCTGTCAGTATCTCGTTGGGCCACCTTTTGCCTTTAATACTGCGGTGATTCTTTGTGGCATTGATTCTACTTAAACTAGACTGGACGGTGGTGGACCCAGCCGTCTGATGGTTTGTACGACTTCGTCCCACAAATGCTCAATTGGAGTGAGAAACAAAGTAGTCACGGGACAGTGGTAGATTATAAAAATAAAAATAAAGTTTATTAGATAATAAATGAAAATAAAACAAGTAATACCTATGGTAAAATAAGAATTTAGCCTTTAAATACAAGGCGTAAGCAACTAGGAAGTAATTCCTAAACCATTCACTTAATTAAGCCAAGACGAATACTTCAAGAATAAATGCAACACTTAATTACGTAACATTCCATAATCATACAATAAAAACTACCGCACAGTTCGCTTGGTAAATAATATGTGAATACGTTACGAGAATTGTAGTTCAAAGTATCAGATGCACTTAACATAAATCAAATAACTACATAATAACAAATTAAGGAATTAGAAATAAAGCAACCTTTGCTTTTCTGTGAAACGAAATAAAAGCTTAAATGGCTAAAAACTCTCAGCTAAAAAAGAAAAGAAATGATTTACAAAGGCTTAAAGCTAAATAACTAAATCGCTTGTAAATTCAAAACACAATTAAATAAACAGTAATGGAGGTACAGTGACGACTCCGCATACTAATGTATAGCATTAGCTAAATCGAATACGACACTCACAAGCATACGCTCTAAACATTCACGTTGAATTATGTAACAACACAGATTAAAGTTCAACGGACAAGTCCAGTATAAATTTTCATAAATCACAAACACTAAAGTCAATAACTTGCAGTCCTTAAAAATAAGAATAAGCACCTAGAAATATTGACATAAACGTAAGAGTCACTGTCCGGGAATTGTCCTTAACGGTATGATACAAAAAGCCTAATCTTTCCAATGGGGAAAATTTCGTTACTTGCAGTAAACTGAAATACATTAAACACAGAGCTTATCATGAAATGGTTTAACACTTGTCACGAAACAAATTAAAGACAGGCGAGGATGTGGAAAACTATGACCATGCTGTGGTCTTTGTGACCGCACTTTGAACCAGGGTAAACCCAAACCCTTGTCGCATATAGGCACTTAGGCCGCCTGGCCATACAATTTTGATAACGATGCTAGAATGAAGCTCACGTTGGTACAAATCGCTGAACACCATACGCAGCATTTGAGCATTATTATTCACCACTATTAATGTACTTACTAAGTTGGCAGGGGAAGCTACAATTGACCTTCCAATGTAAAAGGATGGCTCTCGGGCGCACGAACTCAAACCGTCAACTGCGTCGTACTTTTCTCGGCGCCGCTGTACCGAAATCTCCGCCTTCGTGGCTTCCCGGCAAGGCTCTTCCGTCGCCGCCGTTTCTGTTACCGTTCTCGGCGTCGTATGCTCGCCTTCGCCGTCTTCCCTCCTTCCTTGTACAGCATCTGTCATTAACGTATACAGTTCGCTGACCCTTCTCCCATCATCGCTCTTTTTGCTGCCTCTCCGTTCAAACTCTTTTCTCTCTCTCCACGAGTTTCTCGGCTCAAATTTCAAATTTTGAAAGTTCGAGCCTCGTTCGCATTCTGCTCCCTCATTGGTCCTTCCGTGTTGATTGGTATGACGACACTGTTTGCGCTGCTCCGCCCTCTTCTTCGAACGAAAGAAGTAACGAGAGCGGAAGCAGACGGACTTGGATTCGATCTCCGTGACATCCCCCTCATGTTCCTGGAACCATTCCTGCACAATACGAGCTCTGTAGCATGGCGCATTGTCTTGCTGGAAGTAGCCATCTCCATTGGGGTACGCCATCAATATGACAAGGGTGGACTTGATCGGCGATGATACGGAGGTATGCTGTGCCATCCAGACGTTAATCAACACGTATTAACGGACCCAACGCATGTCAGGAAATCATTCCCCAGACCATAACACTGCCCGCACCGGCCTGAAGGGTTTACTCATGCATGTTGGGTCCATGCTTTCGGGCTGTTTCCGCCAGATTCTAACGCGACCGACTGCATGATGTAACTAGAATCGTGACTCGTCAGACCACATGATTTGTTTCCACTGCTCGATAGTCCAGTCCTTGTGCTCCTGAGCGAATTGGAGTCGTTTCCGCTTGTTGGCTGCAGACAGCAAAGTTGTGCGGACAGGTCTTCGGCTTCCGTAACCCATGCGATGCTGTGTGCGGCGGACAGTGTATTCAGAGACCGTTTTGGAGGACCCCTGATTAAGGTCAGCAGTTGATTTGATGCACAGTTGCCCTTCTGTTATCCTTTACCAGTCGTGACAGTCTCCGTTCTGTCCGATCATCAACCATCCGCGGGCGGCCACAACGCGAACGTTCAGACCCCATCTTCCGGCTGCTGTTTCGCTGATACTCGCTCCATAGCTCCGAGCACCTATAATCATCCCGCGTTCGAAGGCTGTTAAATCGCGTCGTTTACCCATAGTTGAAGAATGGAACACGTCTACTGTAGTCGACGATACTCAGCTTCCCTTTTTATATTGGTCCGGCCCGCTAGCAACATTGTGGCGACGTCCGTACGTGCATTTGCATAAACATGTCAGGTGGCCATAATAATATGCTCACTCAGTGTACAGGCCACAGTTCATTCTTACTTTTTCCATTATTAATTATTTCAAGCTCTCCCTTAAAGTTTCTATTTTTAAATAAATTTTATTTATCAAACCTAGATTCTTTAAATCCATTTGGAAACTAATAAATTTTTATATTGTTATTTCAAAAATAATAACGAAACTAAAGTAGATGTAAGCCGTAAATTCAACTTATTTTGCTAAACCCGACATCCGGTTTTGGCCTCTTTGATACTGAAAATATTTACTTAAAGCGAAGCACTTTAGTCCATGTAAAGAAACTTTGGCTTACAATATTTATATCGATGATAAGCACAGCATTGAAATGAAAACTATTCTCTACCGCAAAAATCAAAATAAACAATCACTGGCATCGAAAGCCATGTTTGAATTCCGTGTTCGCTTACTCGCCCGTAAATTTCGTTTTCATTATTCATAAGAATTTTTCCTTCTTATGAATGAGAAAAAAAATTAAACATAAACGTTTTTAGTAAAAGTAAATGAATATTTATAAATAATAGCTATTTATCTATTAACAGTATACATTCGTGATTGGCTATTTGGGTCTCAACCTAGATAGGTTAGTCTGCAATATAAATTGTCTTTACGAGGGAAATAATTCAAATTTTAAAGTTTAATGTTGTTGCGGAATTTGCAATAAGTACGCAGATTTGACTAAATCCTGTTTTCACGCGCCCGAATTAATAATTCATTCCTCTAAGTCAAATTTAATGTGCTCTTGCGAAAGCTTAATTTCTGCAAATTTATGATCTTGCATTAAAGTTCTGAACTACGTGAATATGACTTGACACACACATTAGTGATTCAGGAATTTTAGAAAAGCTTCCAGAAATATACGTGAAAAGAGTTTTCGCTACGGATATGCTGCTGTTTATTTCTAAGTCTAATGATGGAGCTACAACATCACTTCGTTAAAAATAAAAATTTTATGGATTACTTTTCTTTGTTATGTGTAATACAAGTGCTATTCATTATAGATTGAATATTTTTACGTTTCCGTTTATGTTTCTGTTTTAACCGCGCCATAAGCGCTCTGCCTTAGACTTTGGCTGGCTGCCTACTTTTTATCTTCTATTTAAAAACTGCCGTATATATGCTGAACCGTTCATTATACCCGTACGATTACTAAAACGGTTCATGTATCTTTGACACTTTACTTAAAAAAAAATCCGAATTTTTAATGGCTGCATTGTGCCATGCAGGCAGAAGACAACTTTTGTTCACTATTCACGTCTTATTTGCTAGCCGGACGGATGCGGACACGATGCTTTTATTTTTTATTTTTTTAAACCTAATTTCTATGTTTCTATCTTAAAGGTTGCTTGTCAAAAAACACTAATTTTTTAGCAGCCTACGTATTTATATTAATACATTAAACTGTATAACTTAAAGGCTCACCTGCATTTAATTTTTAGTGATTTCTCTTCTGGTGATGCTAATATTCATTTTTTATTGCATGTCGAAATTAATAGCAATATTAAAATGAGAAACACTGTCCTAATTCAAATTGCTTGCTTATTTAAATAATATGGATTGTCAAAAAATTTCTGGTTACCAAACTACAGAATGGTAACGTGAATATACACAGTTAATAGAGTGCATATGAAATTTATGCAAACGAAAACGACACGTGAGTTACGTGATTCTTCCAACGGGCTCATTCGAACTTTTCTATCGGAAAAGACGAGATTCATTGGTATTTTCAAAATTACTTAAATGCATCCCAAGGGAAATCAAAACACAAAAAGAAGGGGGTTTTTAACAACCAAGCCTCATAAAAAGTACCCATATTTCAAAGATCAGTTATGGCCAAAAAAGGAAGCTTGAAGTTCGTGACTGCCGAATTGTGAGCAGGATTGCAAGTAAACACATTACACATTATTGTATCAGACAAAGAAAAAAATAACCTCTTTGCAATATTGGGCCAATCGCAGTGAGAATAGGATGGATTTAGCAATATTTAACAATGGTTTTACTGTAATGAATTAACATGTATCTGGTGCATGGTGATCCCCGATACTAAAAAAAAGAATATCTGAATATCTTGTAGTAATGATATCAATTTTCATTTTTTTTTTCATTCTAAAAATGTGTCGGACAGAATGAAGACTTTATTTAAAAACGAAGCCATGCTTATATATTATCTCGGAGTCACATTTACCACTGCGTTTTAGATTTACGAGTTAGTGTCTTTAAATATCAGGTTGTTGCAAAAGTTTTTTCCAGATTTTTATTCCAACACAAAAACGATTGAACTTGAATGACAGATTCAGCTCATGCAGATGCCGGGCAATGGTTGAAAAGTGAACCTTGAACTGTTGTGCGAGTTCCCTCGTTGTTACATTGTGGGAATTGAATTGATCTTCAGTTGCTTGGCGTAGATCACCATCTGAAATCATGATTGGCCGACCAGAAAGGTGCATCTTGAAGAGTGCTATCTCCGCGTCTGAACCGGCGATACCATTCTTCTATTGTACGTAAACTAACAGTATCATCACCTAAACGTTGGCAAATGTTTCGGTGACATTGCGCAGCACTGATCTTTCCAGAATACTCGTAGAAGATTATTGCTCGAATATGCTCGCTTGAAAGGTCCATTTCAGACCGTTGATGGCACTCACAGATGTATAGTCAGAAAGTTGATTCTTGGATGTAATACAGCAAAGATATTCAGGAATCGAATGCAATAATTTGTTTGAAAAAATATGAACACCCCCCTCGGAAAATGAGCTCTTCTTGGGCACGGGTTCTAGAACCGGAAGAAACTTTTGCAACAACCTGATATACAAGGTGATTATAATTAAAGTCCCTTTGTAAAAATGCTATAAAAAAACAACCATGAGTCCGAATGACTTCAAATTTGGACTGAGCATTCTTGAAGAAGGGGCATTTGATATGGGATAAGAAAAAAATAGTTCCAAAATTTATCACTAGATGGCGCTGTAAGCGGCATAACGGAAGCGGATTCAGCTAGAAGTGACATTTTGAATTGAAATACGACGGCTTTGGCATGAGTTGTTTATGGCATGATGTTTTTACATTAAAGTTGGTCAAGGAATGCAATTGACACTAAAACAAGTTAAACATGATTTTTTTTTTATTATACAGTACATAATATGCCGCTTACAGCGCCATCTAGTGATAAATTTTGGAACTATTTTTTTCTTATCCCATATCAAATGCCCCTTCTTCAAGAATGCTCAGTCCAAATTTGAAGTCATTCGGACTCATGGTTGTTTTTTTATAGCATTTTTACAAAGGGACTTTAATTATAATCACCTTGTACTTCAAAGTCGACTTTGCAGGATCTCGCCGTACTTTTTTCATAAATAAAATTTTTCATTTACCTATAAACCAAACTGCAAATGAAATTTTAACCTCTATATATTGAACTTAATATTTATATCTCTCTAAAATTGAAATACATACCCTTCTGAGAGAGGAGGAATGAATTCATGTAATATATTTCATATTACAAGTTGTGTTTTCATGCTTAGTAATGCTGAAGAACCACCGTAAAGATATTAATATCTTTTTTACCTTATGCTTTGAGCACTAACTCCAGTTTTCATTTATTAATTTCTTACTAAAACCACTCCCTGAAAAGTAGATTATTACGAAGGAAAATGCGATGTTTGAATATGTACTTGATATACACATGTATTTGGTGGATTAGAGCAATGGTAGAGCTCGTATATGAATGAGTAACACTAAATTATCATAGCAGTCAGTCACAATGATAATAAAAAATAGCATTTAACTTATTTCCACAAAAAAACATTTTAAATACTGCATAATTGCAATCTTTTTGAATAATTTGAATTTTTCCTTAAGGAAACTGGAGTCACACTTCCCTTGCTTAATTGTTTAACTTTTTAAATATGTCTTCCCCTAGCTAAATTCTGGTTCTCTGTTCACATAAAATAAAATTATCGTGTTCTTATTTGATTAAAAACTTTTTCCAGATGGGAGAAGAGATAGTGATGCAGCTGAGGTAAAATAGGCAAATTCATGAGAAACTTTAATCTACAGAAAACGTGTTTAATGCAAATAAAGAAGAAAGAGAATGTACACCGCCGGAAAGGGAACGGAGAGAGTCACTATAGACAGCTTTCCCCCCTTCATTATTATTTCAGGCGACGATTCTTTTAAACCTGACGAAAAATTAAATATACATAAGGCAAGAGAAAGCAATTTGGTAAGCACAGTAGTAAAATGGATGTGGAGAGAATGGAACAGAATAAAAGTTCTTAGAAGAAACAAATTAAATATTTAATTTCTAAACTCTTAAGGGGAAAAAAACTAGAATTGAGTTGCATGATTCTTGGATGTTCATATTTACACCTTTCAGTTTCAAATTTGCTTCTCATATTCATCGAATTATAAATATAAAATTTTTTTCTGTAGCATGTAATGACATTAAAATTTGACATACAGATACATTTAGAGTTATTTATTGGAATACTCGACGAATATACAAAAAAAAATAGTTTTCAAATCTTAATGAGAGATACAGAAATGAAAAATTTCTGTTTCAGGGTAGCCTGAATGAATTTTTAAGATGGAATTTACGTATTCAACTTTATTAAAATTAAATTTATATTCAAATGTATCTCAGTGGTATCAACAAAAGTCATTTTAAGAAGCTTTTAGAATTTGTGTTATTTAGAACAGGGCTTCTCAAACTTTTTTCACTTGCGACCCCGTTTACCCGCGCAAATATTTTCGCGAACCTGTGTATAGAGGTTGAAGATATAATGTTCTACATTTCATGATGTTCTTCCATATTAAAAAGAAAATAAATAAAGTTCCTTTTTTCATTCCCAATTCGATTTGACCCATTCTTGACAGCCCAAAAACATAATATAAATATTTATATCAAGCAAATCCATTTGTTCATGCTTGTAATTCGAAGAGGTTATTCTCCGATCTCTTGATGGCGGTGTTCCACCACACGTCCAGTTGATGTTGTTTGGTGTTGTAGGAGAGAATCCCGATTGGAATAATGTGGGAGGCAGGCGGCGATCGCACTGTCGATCACACGTGAACGAAGGGAGGGGAATTCAGCAACGACCTTTCCTGTCACGGGATTGCTTTGGCGTGTCAGTCTGTTTGTCGTCCTTGGGCGCATGCATCGTGATTGTTCTTCCAGTAGAACGCTCCTTCCGAATTGAGGCCTCGACGTCACGTGACTCTTCTTCCTCTGTCAGCGCTTGGAATCGGACTCGAGAGACTGCCACAACCATGCTGGCAATCAATGGAAAACACCAGACCCCTCGTAAATCCATATCCGATCCAACCAACAAATGGAACTGCCTTTATTATTTTAGCCTTGAATATATTGGATGCATTTTGCTCATTTCCCACTGAAAATATAAGAAAAAAACTTTGCGATAAATTGCTGACGTAACTTCGAGAAGGTCACAAAGTTCTTCAAGAAATCTCATTATAATAGATAAAAAATATACATAAAGTTGTAAAAGAAATTATAAGTCAAGTGTATTGTTATAAAAATTTCCTCTTTTTTAGTAAATAAAATTTTGGAAATTAAAAGTAAGTAAGTAAATAAAGAAAAATAGTTATTAAAATATTTTCACCATTCTAACGTTTCACCTTGTGTTTAGGTATACAATTTCCGTTTTTTTGTCTTTTCTTTAAATCCAAACACACCACATTTTCACCGCCTCTATCTCCTAAACGGTTGGATCAATTGAAAAAACACCAAGATTAAAACATTCCTAAAATGTTGGGTGTACAATCTGAAAATCCATTAAAAATAAGAGTTTCCATTGTGCATTTCAAAGTTGACTTCCATATTCTAAAACAGCATCGTCTTTTTTTTGGAAATGGAATACACATAAAAATCCCTCACATTAAAGTACAATAATTCGTCCATTGAGTGTCTGTCAGATTTGTATTTTAGAAGTTGGTTATTGGTTCATTTTGAGTGAGACACCTGTATATAAAATACTTTTGTTGATATTTGGAGTCTTCAGTCTTTGTTGGAAGTCTTCCCGATGTTGTTGATGTACTCCTATTGGTTTCGAAAATCAAGATATGTTGCTTTGATTGATGTTAGTTTTCTAATGAAGTTTTTATCACTTTTGGCGAATAGTGTCACTGCTTGCTTTTCACATGTTACTGAAACACATCATTGTTGTCACTTGCCTTAACATCAGAACTTGATTTTTAAAACCAATAGGCCGGCCAGGTGGCCGAGAGGGCTAGGGCGTAGGCTTTCTAGTCCTCGAGTCCTCCTGGTCGTGGGTTCGAATCCCGCCGTAGGCATGGATGTTTGTGTTTGTCCTAGGCTGCATACAGATATAACTTGTGTAAAAGGCGCAAAATGACCTTAGTAGTCGACGTCAAAATTCCTAATATACCAACCAATCATCAAAACCAATAGGAGTACATCACAACATCGGGAAGACTTCCATCAAGGACGGAAGACTCTAAATATCAAGAATATTATGTACATGTATATAAAAAAACGACAACTTCAGAATGGTAAAAATATTTAATAACTATATTTCTATAAATTTTATTTTCTATAATTTTTATTTATAAAAAGGAGGAAAAATTTAAACAATACATTTTAACTTATAATGTTTAATTACTTCTTCAAAAACTCTACATAATTCAATGTATATTACTATTTATGTCGCTCAAAAGTAAAGTATATAAAATTTTTAATTTCCATTATGTACGACATGCATTCGCATAACATTGAAGACTGAAATTATTGAGTTTAATTTTCGTTTGTTTAGTGGATGTTCTAATTAAGGCACTCATCATCTTTTTTTATTCGTTTTTATTATCAAGCAAATGATGATGAGTTCTTTGAAATGTCAAAAGCATTTGAATCCTTTTTAGCATTTATTGCATTTTTATGCACGATTCAACTTGTTTGCTTCTTTGATAAATAAATAAAAGTAGGTCTTTAGAAAATGTTGTTTGAAAATACTGCAGCTTTACTCTGAAAAAGTTTTTGCAAGTTTTTTCAACAAACAACGTTTGTTTGTGACCATTAGCATCCTTGGATTGTCGTCCGCATTCTCCATTAGTCTTTCCAGATCTTTTTCTTCACTTTAATTCTTTCCGAATTAAAAAAAAAAATAACGAAAGGAAATTGTCTTCGCTTATTCTCTGAAATGTTCTACGGAATGTCAGTTGCAAATGAAGAGACAGAAGAATAATCAGTGTCGTACAGAAGAGTAGAGTTCCTTTAGAATATTCGTTTACTTTTAATGGGGGGAAAAGGGTTAAAAAGGGAAAGACGTAAAAATAAGGGGGAAAAAATCGAGGAAAAGACCCCGGAAGCTAGAGACAATCGTTTGAAGGAACTCTGGTTGCCTTTTCATTGGAAAGAGGAGGTAGGGAGGTATGCGTGCGTGCGTATGTGTGTGTATGTGTGTGTCTGTGTGTGTGTGTGAGTGTGTGTGTGTGTGTGTGTGTGGCCGTGGGTTGGATGCTGATGGGGATGCGAGCACGAATCGATCGCAACAACCATCGCCCAGACGTCAGCCGACGACGAATAAATTGTCTTTCTTTCCCTTCTGCCTCTATCTCCCCCCCCCCTCTCTCTCTCTCTCCTTCTCCTTTATACAATAAGCAGCTCTCAATTGAATTTGTTGGATTCTCGAATATCACGTCTAAATAAAGGAAAGAGGTCCATTGAAATGTCCTCAAATCCTTGAAATGCTTTAAGTGTTAATTGAATGTAATTTTTCTTTATAGATAATGGCTATCAATCTATTCAGTGAAATATTAATATCTTGTTTCTTTATTTGTGAAATGGTTTTTCACAGAGCAGTATATCCTCCTGCTTCACAATTTCACTTTATCTTAAATCTAATGTGGCTCTCTGCTGGTAAATTGGCCCTTCAGCCTAATAAATCAACTATTAATGCCATCTAGGAAATGAGTACAATGTTCAATAAAGCAATAACGAGTTGTAAAATCTAAGGTATTGCTTCCCGTTGACTCATCTGTTAGAAAAGCAGTACAATCACAGTACGATAGTGACGAATGTTTTTCTTGTCGAATGGGTTTTTTGTTTTAATTATTACAGAAATGTACAAAAGAGACTGTGGTTGTACGAGGTGCTAACCAAAATTTCCGAAAATTTTCTTGTAAAAAGCAGAAAAGTACCTTACACCCTAACTTTCGCTAACACCTTCAAAATAGTCCCCTCCGGTACATATGCAACGATCCCAGTGATTTTCCTATATTTGGATGCACTCCTGGAAGTCCGAAGGCTGTAGGGTGTTCAAGACCAGTCGTGATTCCACTTGGATATCTTCAATGGAGTCAAAACGTCGACCATTCATTTTAGGGAAGAGGTAGAAGTCAGAGGGCTAGGTCAGGAGAGTGGAGAAAGTGGGGGATCGTTACCATGTTGTTTTTTAATAGGAATTCCTTCACAACAAGCGAGTTGTGTGCGGAAGCGTTGTCATGTTTGAGCAACCAGCCATTGTTATTCCACAACTTGGGCCGTTTGCGCCTACGATTACGAAACTTGGCAGAGTAACACACAAAATTTAGCGGCAGAACCTCGTACTCTTTTTGTTTTGGGCGGAATATTCAAACTCTCGGATATTTTGGGTACTACCTCGTAATATACAAGACAATCCAAAAGTCAGGAAAAACTTCAAAATTCAATAATTCGCACACGAATGCAGATAAAAAGATTCTGTTTGTACAGAAATGATAGAAATGAAGTTATTAATCGAGAAGGCCCTCTTAGTTAAACTTTTTTATTATCTGGCATCTTACCGTCTGAAAATTTGCATAAACTGA
This sequence comes from Rhysida immarginata, assembly GCA_023313115.1. NCBI lineage: Eukaryota > Metazoa > Arthropoda > Chilopoda > Scolopendromorpha > Scolopendridae > Rhysida > Rhysida immarginata. The sequence continues at coordinate 1,658,810 of JAHWFO010057280.1, forward strand.
TGTCTGTAACCTGACAACGCCACCTGTTGGTCAAAAACCGAACAATTCTAGCGTTAATTTATTTTTTCTTGGAAAAAAATCCGACTTCATTTCAATCGTTTCTGTGCAAACAGCATCATTTTTATCTGCATTCGTGTGCGAATTAATGAGTTTTAAAGTTTTTCCTGATTTTTGGACACCCTGTATAACAGATAAAGTTCCGTCCTTGACATATTAAAGATAAACTTACGTTAGACCCTATTATTGCTGTTTACCTTAGACCTTGTTGTTGCTGTTTGTCAAACCAAGTGGTTTTTTTTAGTCTGCCTCCCGTTGTTGTTCGTATTATGGCCCTAGGAGTCATATTAGATCTATGGTTTGTAATCAACATTTTGGTGTCATTTTATTTGGTAATGAATGCTGTCGTAACCGAGGCCGCGGTCTCCGTGATAGAAGTAGTGTGCAAGAGCGGCTACACCAACGAACAAAGAGGAAGAAAAAGAGGAAATTAAAGAAATGATTCCTAATTGGAAGATGCCCTTAATCTGAACAGAATACCTGAAAACATGGACGCCAATTGCATCTTCTGCGATGATAGCAAAAGAAAACGATAGCCGGAGTGAAGAACGATGCCAAATGTGATTTGGGCTGGTGGTAAATGTGAGCTCATAGTCATTGTGCCGGACCAGAAAGATGATATTATGCCTGTGATTTCACCGTTAATTATTAGAAATTATTATTATTATTTAATAGCCGTTAATTATTAAAATAATATAAATGTAGAGTGTCCTTCTACAAGAACTAAATTTTAATTATTTTGATTTAAAATTTTAGTTTTTTGAAATAGTATTATGTTTATTTTAGTTCAGAGAAAACTCGTCTAAGTTTCATTGCTAGATAACAGTAGTTATGAAGTAGCGGAAGAATGGAACTACTTATTATTTTCACAATGTCTATCTGTCTGTCCGTCCGTCCCCTTCATAATTTCCGCATTTTTGAGGCAGAAGTTTGAAATTCGGAATGTATCTTACTATGGGCATGTGCATCTTCACTATTTAGTTTGGTTTTGATTGGTCCACTGGGGTCGGAGTTTCGGGGGCGGAAATTAGAGGGGACCAAAAGGTCTACGTGTATTTATGCAAATAAAGGAGTGAAATTCGGTATGCAGATTCCTCTAAGCAAGCTCAACATTACTGTGAAGTTTGGGCCAAATTGGCCCAACTGGGTCGGAATTGTGGGGGTGGCAGTTACTTGGTCTTTAGAACTGTGGTAACATATGGCATGTCATGTATCCTTCGATCGGTAATGATGAGAAACGAAAAAAGATAGAGCTCTTTTACACTTTCTAAATACTACGTTCGAGAAAATCAATTTTTCGATTTAAAAAATTCGGGAGGGAGGTTAAAAAGTGAGATAAAAGGGTAAAAATAGATGATCTCAGGGCTTACGATACTTTCCTCTACCTATAAACTTCTTGTTGTTAATTACTAATTTCAATGTTTTGACTATTGAATGTTGATTTTATTATTTTTCCGTACATTTAATATGCCCCCAGCGGGGTTATAATACCTACACTTGAGGCCATCTGATCTGTTGGACTGACCACAAAAACACATGATTATTCAAAACTTTTGAGCATTTTATTTATCTCAAAATTGTACTTCATGCCAGCAAAATACCACACTCTTTGCACTATATATACTATCTGGTTTTAGGATAGATTATAATTTCCTATTAGACAACTACAGGGTGGTCCATAAGTCTGTCCTCCCCTTTTATTTTTTGAACCGAAGCAGATATGTCAATTTTGATGAATCCAATGAATAGGAAGTTGTGGATGGCCTATCTCATGGTGCACTTTTCATCATCCCAAATATGCAAATTAGGACACATTCGAAATTTATCTCAAAAACCGTAAGGGATAGAGAAAAACACCCAATTGCAAACTTGTTCAGCATAAAAAAACAAACAAAACAAAAAAAAATCATCCAAATCGGACCAACCAATCACCCACAATCACGCGGTGACTGCTTGTAGCTTACAAACAGTCACACTGCACAAGGAAAACTGAATGTTGATATTTCCGCCATGTAAAGCATGCAAATCAAAAAATTAACATAAATTACCATACTCGCATTCACTTTCATGCGGAAAAGCAAATAAAAGGTATGTTTCAGCACGCAGAAGACAGAACAATTCCAGGATGGCAAGCTACAATGTTCTGGAAATGGTCAACATGATCTTCTGATTGTGGGTGATTGGTTGGTCCGATTTGGATGATTTTTTTTTGTTTTGTTTGTTTTTTTATGCTGAACAAGTTTGCAATTGGGTTTTTTTCTCTATCTCTTACGGTTTTTGAGATAAATTTTGAATGTGTCCTAATTTGCATATTTGGGATGATGAAAAGTGCACCATGGGATAGGCCACCCACAACTTCCTATTCATTGGATTCATCAAAATTGACATATCTGCTTCGGTTCAAAAAATAAAAGGAGGGGACAGACTTATGGACCACCCTGTATAAAACAAAAGGGGGGGGGGACGTTACCACCTTAACCTCTATTATATAAAATGATTTTACTAAATAGAGTTCTCGTTAATTGTTTTGTATGACCATCCAATAATTTTAGCATTTTTAGAACGAATGGAATAGTTTGTGTTTAGTCCTGTCAATATTTGCATTTTATTAAATATTTCAGTTTTAAGTTTAGCGGAAAAAAATACTTATACAGTATAAAATAGATTTCGGAATATACTGAAGCATATTTATATCAAGTGAACTGTAAGAGACAGAAACGCATTCCCCAGATCATTGGATAGAGGAAGGTTCAAAGTATTAAAGGAAAGTTCTATTCAATGTCACACATCGGCGCTGTTTCTTGTTTAAAGGAAAATGGCGACGACACAGCAAAAGTTGCTTAGCCAAAGACAAAGACAGATTCCGGCGTGGTAAAGTCACCTGACCATAGTGGAATGAGCAACAATCCAACCTTCATTGTTTTCAACAAACGAAAAAATACTGATTGTTAAAACTCCAAGATGGAGACAATGATGGTTACATTGTTGCTCGGCCTTTCTCTGTCTTTTTCATCGGCTACGATAAGTCGTTTGTGTGCTGCAGTTTGCGAACTATGAATCCATTAGTAAGTGCAACTTGAATTCGTAGAAAATTCGCGCGAAGATGACCATTTTATCGTTTGCATATGCAACCATCTTATACCAATGATGCGTAGAATGCGTTTCTTTTACAGTTCATTTGAATTTGAATCTGTGCCACCTAAATCTCGTTTATATATCTTTTCGCTAGAGCTTAAAACTGAAATATTTAATAGAATACAGATATCGACAAGATTGAACGCCTGATTTATACATTTTCGTCAAAGGAGTTCAAAACCCCACGGTCAGCGTAACTGAATTCATGGGTCGTCGCGAACGAACAGATCAAAATTAATGAAGCGAATAAAACTAATTCATATTTTTCGCAAATGACCCTGAAAGAGTGAATGGAGAACCCTGCGTGACATGGATGGGTTTTAGAGGTAATTTTGATAAATTTCGTTTAAAAAAAATAAGTCTCGTTGTCGAAATTAGCCCTAAGAAACAATTGTTGTTTCACTGGGAAGGGGAGAGGGAGAATTGCAGCTTTAGAGTGCAATAATAAGAGAATGAATCAAAATTACTTGTTTCAAAACAATAAATTAATCAGGGTCCTGATCTAGTTTTAACATTTTACCACAAATTTGGGTTCACTTATTTATTTAAAAGAATTTTGTTTTCATTCTGTAACATAAACTTGTGTTACTTTTTTCATTTTCATCTGACGAGACTATTAAGACAACTTCATTAATTACAGGGAAAATGAATTGTCTGGAAAATATGCAAATAAGTTTCTCTTTAAAAAAAAAAGGCTCACAAATTGTTTGAGGGATATTCTACGTCAGGACAACGCATCATGGCGTAAGATAATGAGCTAACAGAATATTGAAGATAAATGACTGGAGGGTGACAGTTAAGATGAATATCGTCAGTGTCATTTCAATCACCCATGTGCAGCGTTTTGAAAAAACGGCCTAAGGTGACATGCCAAAAATGCTTAATGACCAAAGATGATGTTCGTTAAAGGGACTAGAAAGCTTTTCTCTCGTTTCTCATGGAGCTATTCGTTTGAATTAAAACGACACAGGACGAGCAGCAGCAGATAACCGTTGATGACCACGTCCAAATCAAAATTCAAATATTTAAAACTTTGAATTAGTGAAAAATTGGAAAATCAGTAGTGAAGATAAGGAATGTCGGATTTTTTTCAACTGAATGGCAGCGGGTCTTGCTAAAATCTATGTATACATGATTTGAAAAAAAATAATTGGATGACTTGTGCGGATAACTCGTCTTCGTGTTAACGGTATTAAATCTTTCCCTCATCGAAGACTTCATATTTTTCCATGCATTCTTAATGTGCGGTTAGATAAAAGATTTTTAACTGCAACAACCCGTCGAAGATAATTTAATTTGAAGTTACCTCCCACTCTTCATATCTTCCAAATTTTTCTAATAAGAACAGCATTAGATCCGTCTGTCTGTCTGTCGGTGCTCTAGCGATCAAACGCTTCCGAAATTTCGATTTCTGTTTACGCCATTCCAAAGCTAAGACAAATAGCCAGCCATTGCTCCGGGTCAAAGGGTGCCACATTTTTCACAATACAATTTCATGAATAAATCACCTATGGGTTGATCAATGTATCTTTGTCTTCGCCATTCGATAGTTAAGGCAGAAGGAATTTTTTATCTTCGCCTTATGCTTGTGAATAAAGTGAAGGTGGTGGGTTTCGTTGGTGGTCAAAATCAGTCAAATGCTTCCGAGTCAAAAGGTCAACAAACTCAGAAGATTAGTTTATATTTATTGTTATATAAAGACATTGTTCGTTGTTTTTATTAAGAAATGGGCAGAGGTAATTAATGTAATATTATTGTTTTTATTTTATTACCATAAAGTGAACTTCTACAAGATCAAAGGACATCTTTTATTCAAAGATCCCCCATCTTAATGGATTTCAAATTCGAAATTGCTTCAATGGTACCTGTTCTAATGATACCATTATGGTACCAATGGAAATTTTTAATACAGGATGTCCACACGAAACCTCCCTGATTTCAAATGTTAATTATAAAGAAACTATTAGTCTTAGAGATTTTCGGTTGCGGGGTTATGAAGAGCAACTCCAAAAGAAAATATTCAGCTCTCGTGACGCTTTACGAATTGACTTTATTGGGTTTCTAATGAAGGCCTCCCCAATGGTTTCCTCAGACGTGCGTTTCTTGCCCGTGCCCTAAAAACCTATCAAACCATGCATTAATTGTCTTTACGTCTGGTGGCTCCAGTTCCTATGTTCGTCTGAAATTCCTTTGGACGATAATCGTTTCAGCATATCACACAGCGTACTGAACTTACTCTTGTGCTGTTGCCATCTTTGCTAATTAATTAAATAAACAACTGAAACAAAAGAATACACCACAAACGGCAAATCTCTAGGACTGATAGTTTCCTTACAGTTTACATTTGAAGTCGGAGGGTTCCCTGTATATCAAACAATATTAATGAATGTAACTAGAAATTAATGAGAGACGAAATTGGTTCAGTGGAACATGTTTTAAAACCATTATTGTACCGTTGAAAATTTTCAATGTTATATGGCATCTATTATATCAAACAATGCGTAATGGCGTGTCATAAATGAATATAACGATAAATTAGCGATAGTCAATATTTTTTCAGTGAAACCTGTTCTAATGATACAATTATTATACTACTGTAAATTTTCGGTGCTAAATTATAGTATGTAATACTCCTAACAACTCGATGCTATCAAGAGCAAGTTACTGTTAGGTCTAATGTTATCAATAGCTAATTACTTAGGCTTAACATTATAAATAGCTAATTTCTGCTAGGCATATAATTTTTGTAATCGGTCATTTAAACAGTACTTGCTTACGTATAAACGCTTTAACAGTAGATTACGAAGAAATAATAGACTCTTATACAGAACGCTTCACAAATTAAAGGAATTTTATCTGTTCAAATATAATAGAATAGAAGATTTAAAATTGGCGCCAGAAACGTACGCCGGTAGATAGCGCAGTGTTTGTATCCTTCAGTTGCCATCGTGCGTTTGCTGTTGAGTGTTCTTTAAAAATGGTGATTCAGCTATTGTAACGCAACGTGAGTTTAGGCGTCGTTTTAACAGGAAAAAATGGAAGAGTCTCAAAACGTCAAATGATTGCCGAAGAAGAATCCTGGCGTCCACGAACAGTTCGCATCTCAGAAAATTGGGGGAGTAAGAGTGCGCCTACAGTAGAATCCACGACGTTCTGCTAGACGACATTCCATAGCACTACACAAATCAGATAAGAGCGTTAGGCGGATGTTACTTATGGACTTGCATTTCCCTACATTTAAAATTTCTCACAGTATAGATTGCAATTCAACAGATTCCATTACAAATGATGAGGAACTCTCTTAATCAATGTGCAGAAACTCGTTTGCTGTACTTTAGTACTCACATAAATGCTTTTCGATAAACTTTCTAATTATGTACGCATTATCATTTAAATCTAACAAAAATTACTTATTTTACAAATTTAAATCGTCTAATCAATTCAACCGCACTCTGTATAAAGAATTACTACACCCTCCATTTAATTTTTCTTTACTTCAATTTAAACTACGCTATTCCTTTAAATTCTGTCTTGTCTTGTTATTGTTGGTCATGTTATTGTCAGCTTTAACATGAAATTGGGGGGGGGGGGCTTCAAATCAAATTCAGATTACCGGTAGTAAATTTAGAGAGAGGCACACTTTGTGGCTGCAGCCGATTTACACACGTACACAAAAACCAGTCACCCAACAGAAACCTAAATGGCAAAACCGGATTGAGTCTCTAATTAAGGAAAAGTCAGTTAAGATCTAGGTAAACTTACAAAATGTACTGAAAACAACGCCTTTCCAATAAACTCCGTCTCAAGCAATGAATTTAGAAAATTTAAACGCATACAAGCCATGAACAACACAATCAACATACACACACCGGCCAATGAATTAGAAACCTTAGTTCAATATGGTATTGACCCTCCTTTGGCTGTAATTACAGAACATACGCGGTTTGGCATGGACTCTACAAGGTGTTGCAATGCAGGTAAGGTAATCTCAGACCATGCATTCGTCAGAGAGACTTTCAGGTCCTGCAGAGTAGACGGAAGCGGATGCCTTCGACGAATGTCTCTTTCCAACATGTCCCAAACATTCTCGATCGGATTCAAATCCAGACTTTGCGCTAGCCACGGCAGATGTTGCAACTCTGTGTCATGTTCAGAAAACTACTCCTGAACAATTCTTGCTCGATGGACAGTAGCAGAACCCGTCACCATTTGGGTACAAATGCACCATTGCAGGATGGACTTGATCTGCAACAATGTTCAGGTAGTCTTTGGCTTTCACCCGACTGTCAAGGAATATCAGGGGACCCTTGGCATACCAACAAAACATGGCCCATACCATGACACCTCCTCCTGCAGCTTGAACTGGGTTCCCAACACATGAGGGGTCCATCGCTTCATGGTGCTGCCGCCAAATTCTCTGCCGGCCATCGGTGCAAAACAATGCGTAAAGTGACTCGTCCGACCACATCACCTTTTTCCAGTCGTCTACTGTCCAGTCACACCGTTCTTTACACCACTGCAAGCGAACTTTCCGGTTTGTTGCTGACACCAGAGGCTTCCTTACTGGCATGCGACTTCCCATCCCTATTCGCTTCAACTCTCGGCACATTGTTCTGGAGGAGATGGGTTGCGATGATCCTTCATTGAAGTCTGCCGTCAGTTGGTCCATCTCCGACCTTCGGTTTTGCCGCACAATCCGTCTCAGACGACGTCGATCCCTGTCTGTGTTGATTGTTTTTGATCCACAATTCTGCCGTTTCGACAACTCTTGTGGATTCCGTTTCCACGCATTGAACACATTGAAGACCTGATCTTTTGAGATACCGGTCAGTTGTACTGTCCTGGAAATTGTAGCTCCAGCTAGACCCACAATAACTCCTTTTTGGAACTCAGACAAGTCTGCTGTTTTCCCCATTTTGCTAAACTTGAGCAGCTGCAGCTTGTTTACCCTGTACCTGCAGCTTGGAATGAGCATGTACCTCACATGATTGCATTCATTTGCATATCACAACCGTTTCTGACCTGTGATCCCGCTTTACATATCAGTACAGTAATTCATCACGGGTTTCTAATTCATTGGCCAGTGTGTGTATAACAGAGTAAATCGAACACACTAAAATAACGCTAAAGGGTATAAAAATTTGGCTGAGAAGTCACTCAAGTCATCAAAAGCATTCAGAATTGGAATGCTCCAAGGATAGATAGGTTTCAAAGCTTCAGGTATAAGCGATTTTCCTGTTTACTTTAGATTTTTGCGAATTGCATTTTCTATGCCTTTCAAACTCCGTTTTCAAAAAACTGACCATTTTGCCTGAAAATCGCTTTACATAACAGGCAGACGGGTACCAAATTGGACCATACCATTCGACAAATTTAAACAATCTGCTTAGTTCGATTTGCTTAAATTACTTAATTATTAATCAAAAAGACAAAAATGTTTATGTGCAATACTAGTTTAATGTGTTCTGCATTTTAGAAGGAAAAGAGAAAGAAATTTAGTCTTAAAATTATTTACAGAACCCTATAATAAAAAGTTTTCTTTTAGGGGCCCTGTTTTCTGTGTTATAATCCCTTTGCATTATTACTGTTTTACCCGTTCAATTGGTAGCTATTATAGCCTAAATTTACTTACACGGTCTCGAACTTTAGCACTGGCTCGCAAGGCTTTCAACTCTAATTCTGAACCTCATCTTGAAAATGTCGCCAGATAATAGGGTGCAAAGCGACACGGGAACATAATGATGCGAGACGGAATTGCAAACGCCATAAAAGCGCAGAAATGGAGTCGCCCTCCAAGCTCCAACATTGAGCTGCAGAAATTTAAAGTAATTCCCAAAACTTATCCATCAGTAGACGTAATTTCCGTTAAATTTGCAGAAATTTACCGTTTTCTTTCTTTTTTTACCCTGAAAACTTTTAAATGAGGAAAAGAGAAAGTCCAACCAAAGAGAAATGGTGCTAACCTTCTTGTATTAGCATCTGTTAAGTGAAGCCCAAAAGAAGCCTATTTCACTTTAGATAATTAATCAGTATTTTTTATCGTTTCCAGCATTAAAGAAAAGTTTACTGTATAACTTTAACAATGAAATAGACCATTAAAATTTATGTTATTTATAATAGTCATAGTGGAACATTTTTTATTGAGTAGGCTACATTGTGTGATTAATAAAGATTAAAAACAAAATATGACCAGATTCTTTCTGGGGAGTTTAAATCTCTAGATAGTGTCAATTAATTTCTATTAATTTTCGCTTAAGACAAATGGATAATTTTCCTAATCTCTGGCCTATTTTATACAGGTGTTCACAAGAAACCTCCCTGTTTTCCAATGTTAATTGTAAGGAAACTATTAGTCCTAGAGAATTGCTGTTTGCGGTGTCATGAAGAGCAACTCAAAAGATTTCAAAAAAGAATATTCTTTGTTGTAGATGTTAAATAATTAGTAAAGATAACAAAAGCACAAGATAGAGCTCAGTGCGATGTGTGGTACGCTGAAATGAAATCACCGGGATTTTTTCAGATATAACACGCCTGGGTTTCTTCCTTTGGGGCTATGTCAAAGATATGGTCTACGTTACACTTGTACGTGATCTTCATGATATTTGTCAGAAAATTGTGGAAACCATCAACTCAATCACACTGGAGATGCTCCACAACTCATGGATTGAGATTTAATATCGACTGGACATTATACGTAGCCCACATAGAAGTGCATACATAGATAATACAAAACATTTTGAGTTGCTCTTCATGACCCCGCAAACCGCAAAGCTCTAGGACTAATGGTTTCCTTATAGTGAACATTTGAAATCATGGAGGTTTCATGTGGACACCCTGTATTATCTTACAGATGTTTAATTGCGTAAGAAATATTCTCATTTTATGCTTACCAAAGAAAGACTTGTCCAAATTATTAGAAATTATCATCTTGTTTCATTAGTTTTTATGACTATAGATGGTTGTTAGGGATCTATGGTAATAAATTACAGAGGGTCAGTAAAGGTGGAAAACCGCTTTCGCCACCATCGAGTGTGTTCAGTCTGGTAGCTATGCATCGCAGTTTACACTGCATAAGGCTGAAACACACTACAACAAGATCAATTCGTAACCACTCCTGTTGACACGCTTTTCAAAGACCCTCCACTGTATAGGGTGTTGCAAATAACTACAAGGCAGTATAACGGGAAGCCTACCCGCTCGATTGCAGGGGCCGGCTCGGTCGATTGGCAGAACGGAGGGAGATGAAGGTGGCCTGCAGCAGCCAGCAGTTTCCACAGTCGGGGAGGGGGGGTGAACGTCAAAACTGTCATGTTTTTGATAAAAGTACTCAATTACCATTTTATGTCGAGCCGGCCCCTGCAATCGAGCGGGTAGGCTTCCCGTTATACTGCCCTGTAGTTATCTGCAACACCCAGTATGCGGTCGTCGCTTTCCGAAGGCCCGTTTAAGTAGCTTTCCGAGAGCCCGTTTGATGGGTATGTCGCTGAATGGAAAGGGGCGGATTCCGATATCTTATTGCATGCGTTCCAGGAACAGGCGAGTTGACGCGGCGGTGTGACTTGATGCCTTGTCTTGGTCCAGCCATACCTTGTTTACCTTTATACAGTACAAACCGGGGTTTCTCGGCTAAATTTGGGGATAATACAAACGTTGACTTTAGTCTTTGACTCAATTCTGTGTAAAGTTAACTTGCCATTGTAGCTGTATCCCGCCCCGATCATGGAACCTTTTGAAAATGGGACCGCTTCCTTGCACTTACGGTACCATTTTCTAAAGCCCTTAGAACCCCTTGGGCGGTAAAAAGTGGCTCGGCTTAAATAAACATACGCCTCAGGTAGTGTGATTACGAATACGAATTTCCACTTTTCATCTTCCAGATAGCGTTCATACAGTTTACGGCAATTAGTTCGTCGCTCTTGAACATGGCGTGACAATAACTTATGAACGTAGATCTTGTGTCGCTTCTTCCCAGTTGTAAATCACGGCTGATAATTGTGTTTACCGTGTACACAGATGTCCTTCCCTTCTGTGCAATGGCCCATTGTATTGGTGAGCCATCTAGTTACGAGAGCCCGAACTTTCCGGACGACGTTATATTGGATGGCCTCGGATTGCCCTGCTTTTTACCCTCAGGAATGGCGCCGCTTATGGTTTTACCAATGTTATTGGTGAGCCATCCCTTTCTTGGAAATTACGAAGCCTCCCATATTAGCCCTCCCAATAACTCAATTTTTGGTGGCGTATCTCTATGCTTTTAGCTCACTGTTCGAATACTAACTATTTTAATACCTGCTCTAACAATACTCCACATGATGGCTCACGTGTAATGAACGCACTCGCCACATGTAGATATGCCTTTTGTTACCATAGATCCCTAACAACCCTCTGTAGTTGTGAAAGGAAGTAATAAACAAGGACTGGGTTACAACATAGGTAAACGATTACAACAAGGACACGACAATCAACAACCGATTCCAAGTCGTGGAATTTTCCTTTCATTTTTTATGTTAATAGTTTTAGTTGTGAAAATGTTTATTTTTATCATCATTAAGTGTCAAGGAGAGGATTTAAAAAGAACGTTAAAGCCCCTCTTTGCTATGAATTATAAAGATCCATTTTTATATAACTTTTTAAAAAATATAAAGTTTCTAGAAAGCAGTTTCTTAGAAGATGAATAATAAATATTTAGGACAGAAGTATACTCTTCTGTGTCAGTATAATTGATGAACCAGGAGTATATTTTATTCAGTTATTAAGAAAGAAAAGGAACCAAAGCTTATTTTTAACCAGCGAGAATCAAAATAGCATCTTTAAGACTTCATAACATGACCACTTTAATTATCTCCTCAAGCATTTCCCTAACGTGGACCATTACAAAAATCCCTTTGGCGAACAAACATTTCCTCTTTGTATTAACCTCCCCTCCTCCGCTCCAAGCTAAGTAGAACTATACCGCAGTGGAGGTAATTGGTCCAAATTAGGGATTGTTTAGTGGACTTTATTAGTTTTATTTTGCATAGATTTTCATGAAGCAGAAATCACGTTTTTGATGTGTCACACATTTGTTTGCCCTCACTCCTTCATTTCAGATTCTCGTTTTCCTGTCTCTTCTCCGCCCAATTTAGCTCATTTATGCTTATTTTCAAGCAGAAAAAGTCAAAAGGCCTTTCAGTTGACATCACTCCTTGGCGGCGCACTCTGTCACGCATTGGTCTTTCATTAGTTGGCCTAGTGGGCCGACATTGTCATCTATCGGTTTCTCTATAAATCACGGACAAGTGCGAACTCATGTCTCGTAATTGGCCGCCGGTTGCCGCTGCATCGGTGCGACCGATTCGAGGTCACGGGCGGAGACGGGAGGAGACTCGGCTCTTGCCTGACCTGCTCTCGGGGGCTCGCAAACGACCTTCCGGGAGTGGTGCGCTTGCGCGACAACAGCTGCGAGAAATATCGGGCACTCAGCCAAGAAGTAAATACGATGTCAGGAGACGCCATGCTAATTAAATGGAATGAAATGTTCAAGAGAAATGGCAGCAAATACACGACCGCCGCCACTCTTAAATCTCTGGGAACGATGCCATTTTCTTTCCTTTCGCGTGTTGCTAGTTCGTTCTCTGCAAAAGCGAATCTCGGCGAAAGAGACACTCTAGACATAAGTCACCCTCCATCCTAAACTCAAAAGATTCTAGAAGGTTCTGTCCTCGAAGAAACGCTGGCGAAAACCATTCTCGAAAATAAGTCTTTAAAAATTATTTAAATTCATTCTGTGCATATATTACAGATCTTTGTTTTTACTATCCTTTTGAAAATATGTTTTTCAGCTCGAAATATTTTATTCGTTTCCTTTAGAATGGCCATCTTAAAAGAGTTTTATTTTTCTAAGGCTTGAGTTATTTTATTCATATTAATTTACTCTTCTGAGCTATTTTTATTATCGTGGACATTTACCATTTTCTGTCCTCAATCCCTTTATTATTAAAATTAAATTTTACTTATTTAGCATTATCATGTGCAACATGTTAAAATATTTTGTAAATATTTCATAACGTTATAAATATATTTGTATTATTTTAGAATTTAAAATTTTATGAATATTAAAAATTGAAGTGAAAAATAAAGAATTAGAGATAGATAAAAATAAATTAATTCAGAGTAAAGTTAAGCTGGATGGATTATAGCAGTGTCTGGCAAACTATGTTCTGCGAGAGATTCCAGGTGTGCCGCGAAAGATCTAAAAATTGTTGAAAATTTATTATTACTATAATAAGAATTTATTTATTTTTATTCATACTAATAATGTATATTTTATTTTGTTGGAATTTTTATTTGGTGCGTCGCAAAATAATTCCTCCTCACCCTGTGTGTCAGAAGGTAAAAAAGTTTGGCAGATACTGGACTGTAGCAATAGCACTTACCACCAAGATCGAGGCCTACGGCGCTAAAAAGTCACATGACCAAGATAGGCCGATCAACAAAAAATAACACTGATTGTTAAAATTCAAGATGGAAATAATAAAACTTATATTGTTTACTGGCCAATCTTGGTCATGTGACTTTTCAGCGCCGGGGCCTGTCTTCTTCGTTGGCTACGGCCAAGATCGAGAAAGACCACGGCAGGCCACGGCACCGAAAAAGTCACCTGAACAGAGCAGTCTGAGCAACAATCTAACCTTCATTGTTTACAGCAAACGTAAAAATACTGATTGTTAACATCCAAGATGGAAAGAATGAAGGTTGGATTGTTTCTAGCACCTCAACTAGGCCTGTCCTTCTCGTTGACGGAGGTCAGTCAGAGGATTATAATTGACTGACCTAACCTAAGGTCAGTCAATTATATTTTCTTTATATAATTTTTGTTATTGTCAGTTAGAGATTCTGTCTAAATAAGTGTCATTCATTATCTAAAGTGCTTTAGCTCGGGTGAGATATGTATCTATTCTGGTATTAAATTTATTCACTACTAGCAGAGGTACCCGGCGTTGCCCGGGTTAATTACACTTGTAGGAAAACAGAACAACCTCAAAAAATTAAATTATAACTCCCAATTGGTTAAATAATAACTCAATCAATACCACACAGAGCAAAGGGCCTATCTATTCTATGAAAAATACGAAAAACAGGAATTCTAGATGATATACCGGGACCAGATACTTTAGACTCAAGTTTTTCTTGCTCTTGACGTAGAAGCTCTTGCTCTATTCGAAACTCCCGTTGATCAGATGTTTCAAATGCCCGTATAGCTTTTTCTATTTTAGCTGCAGAGTTTCTCTGACCAATACTCGCTCTTTCTCTTTCCTTTCCAGGCACATAAATTTTTGCCAGTCGTGTGGACGTTTGATAGGGAGCTCAAGGGAGACACGCGTGACTCCTTTGCCTCATCAATTGACGCTGCCTTACTAATGTTCTGTCATTGCATCATCATTTTATGCTCATTATTAATAATTCTTGGAAACGAACGTTCAATCATCGCATTATCAACATCTCAGTTTCCAACGTATACACATTCCCACAGAATATAGTCAAAATGTATTTTTATGAAATGTTTGGATCTGATGTGCTACCAAATAAGCTAGGTGATAACCCCGGCGTGACACGGATTTTTTTTTTTTATTAAATTTTGCAATAACTGAAAAATAAACTCATGGAAACGCTTAGAATTAATACAGTAAAAATTCATAATGAAAATTCGGAAAAAAATTTGTTAAATGCTCATAATGGATGGACCTCTCCAAGGATGCCACTGCTAGACTAAATAATTTCTTAGTCACGTAATCTTACTTTAGATGTTCCCCTTGATGTTGTTGCAATTCCCACTCTTCTTTCGATGTCTTGAAGCAAAACCTGGCCATTCATCTCTTTGTGTAGTCTAGTGGTCACCGATTCTTCTATTGACATGCTTACCATTTGCTGAATACAGCACAGAGCTAAAGGACCGCTTCCTCTGTCGTCTTTCTATTCTTTCTCAATAGTCTGCTAACTCTGCATTATCTCCAGTTACTGATCATTTCTAAAAATCTTCAAGAAATTGTTAAGTACTAAGAACTCTCACTTCTAAGAAAAGCCTGAATAACAGGAATTCTATGTATTGTTGCAAATTGAACCTTATCTATATTGCACAAACTTTGCCTTTCATTGTTGGTCATGAGATATATATTGTTGATCCCTGCATAGTGTTGGTGCATTGCGTGTTGATACCATTGTTGATACCTATTGTTGGACAAACTTTTACTTGCATTGTTGGCCATGAGATATATATTGTTGGTCCGTGCAGAGTGTGAATTGCGTGTTGACACTATTGTTGATACCTATTGTTGCACAAACTTGTCGTTGCATTGTTGGTCATGAGATATATATTGTTGGTCCGTGCAGAGTGTTTGTGAATTGCGTGTTGATACCATTGTTGATAAGTATTGTTGCACAAACTTTGCCTTGCATTGTTGGTCATGAGATATTTCTCATTAATGTGCCTTGCCATAACCATAAATATCGATTTTTTTTATCAATAATTATTATTTTTTCGAAATCTGAGGTAGACAGTGACCTTTCTCATGCTTTGAAGGTCAAGTATGCAAAATTTCCCTACTTAACCGTGTCCATGTGAAAAAAGAGCGATTCCATGAATAGGAACCGCAATCTTAACATTGCCACGGTATATGGAAAACGAGCGATTCCACGAACAGGAACCGCAATATTAACTAACATTGTCAAGGTTATGTGGATGAGAAGAAGAAACACTTTTAATGCGTTGCCATATCATACAATGTACTTGGTTTTTGTAGACATAGCGCCCATCAGATCACAAAATATCCTCGAAAAGGATAGCATACTGCGATAAGTATGTCTGATAAACTTCTTAAATGCTGCTCTTCAGATCGGCAACACTAATGGAAACGGTGAACCATGCAAACTTTGTGGTCTATAATCTGGACATTATTCCTGTGGTACCCGTACTATACGGTGGGTTAAGTAGGGAAAGTTATACTATCACCACCCTGTATATCCAGAGTAAATGATTTAATAAGGGTGGAGAAGTAAATAAATGATTTTCTCTACCTGAATTTGTGTGTCTGCGATGATTTCAATAGATTTTTTTAATGCCTGTAGCTTAAAAAACTCCATGTTGAGCAAATTTACAGGGGTTAGACAAAATAATATGAACACCTTTGACGTTAGATGTTTTGTCGAATATCTGGAAAAAATATTTGACGATTCATCTTGAAGCTTCAGGGGTGTAGAGACCATGTTACACCTCATATATTTCAGCGAAGGTTTAGTCCCGAAGGCAAACAGGGGACCAGCAACAAAAAAAATGTTTGGGATCACTCTGTAAATAATAATGCTTGAAATGCGTTGAGGCTGTAGCATATGATTATGAGACTTCTTTACTTATCAGTCTTGATTTGTATGAGAATAGCACCTATATTTATAAGGATAGAAAGGTTTCTTTAAAAAAAAAATCGAAATTTTTTCGTAAGTTGTTTTGTTTATAACATGCAAGGTCTTCAACTCAATGCAATGCCATTTACAGATAACTTGACAAACTACAGTAGAGCAACACCCTGCAATCAGAATATGAAAAGATTAAATATTTGATGAAATATGAGCATTTTTACTAAATAATATTTAACTGCGCATGCGCAAGCATTACCAAACTGTCTTTTGTATAATTTATTAAAGCTACTCTTATAAAAAGCCCAAGCAAATATCTTGAAAATTCAGAAAGATACCGCCGATAAAATGAGTTGAATTTCAGTTGCTCTCAAAAATAAACAAAACGATAAGGGGGTTTTCTCCAAATTTATATTTTTGGACTGGACACCAGTGTCAACTTCTCTTACACGGATATGAAGTCAGTATGCCGTAGGCCCACCTTTCGCTCTTATGACCCAACAAAGTATTTTTACAGGATGATCCCAAACATTATTTTTTTTGTTCAATTTGTTGTTGGTCCTCTATATTTGTTGAAATATATGAGGTGTAACATACTCTTTATGCTCCTGAAGTTTCAGGATAATTCGTCAAATAATTTTCTAGATAATCGACAAAACGTCTAAAATCAAAGGTGTTCATATTATTTTGTCCAATCCCTCTCTATCATATAGAGTGGAGGTTTCTTATATCCGATACATGCTATGTGATTAAATATTTAAAAATAAGAGTCTCCCTTTATTTTTACCATCCACGAAACTTCCTTATATATTTATTTTGAGGATACAGATTTATAAAGAGCTTTCCTTACCTTTAGTATGATTAATACTTTTTTACATTTGTTTCTTATTTCTTAAGGAGGTTTTTTATGTGCTTCTTCTTTTTATACGTTCTGTTCTGATTTGAAAATTCAACTCCCGCTGTTAAGTTTTTCTGAATCTTTCTTCCTTAGCTTTCCGTTTCATTCTATTGCATTCCTAACAAAACCAGGCAGTTTCCCTGCTTCTTCCTCAAACCCACTCCCGAGTTCCCCCACCCTTTGCCTTCTTGCCGTCTTTTATTCCGTCCCTCCTCCCTTTCATCCTCTTTTCTCTCCCGTTCATTGGCGATTGTGGAACCACACTCCCGGGCGAAACAATGGGCATCGATCGGCGCTGAGGCAGCGGATTCCCTTTGGCCGCCCCCGAGCCCTCGCCCGCCCCTGGTCCCCGCGACTTTGTCTCGGAAACACTCACCGTTATCTCCATTTCCTCCTTTAGAATACTTAAAGCAGAAGAAACAGTTGTTTCACTTTGGAGACTTATTTCTGTGTAAGTTTTTTTTTGTCCTGTTTTCATTTAACCAGACAATGGAGGACAATGAGAAAATTGCCCCTTTTACTAGGGTTAAAAGTTTAGAGCGTAGGTCTAAATTTGAAAGAAAAAGAGGACATTACTGAAAAGCATTAAGCCCACAGAACAATAGGTTTTTAGTGTGTAGTTTTATTTTGGAACTTTGCTTTATCTCTTGGGCAATTGTCTAGGTTGGTAATTTGTTTCAACAAAATGTAAGGCAAAAATTTAGTTCACTGAAATAATGGATGGCTTTTAAAAGTAAAAAAAAAATGATTATTTATTTTAGCTTAGACTTCGGAAAGATAAAATCCTGCATTCTATAAATTATAGTTGCTGGTGTTCTTCTTTCAAAAAGGTTGTAAAATGTTTAAAGCTGCGATTGCGGTGGAGAGGGTTATTCAAAATAAAGCATTCCTTTTGAAGCACTCTGGAAATGAAGCCAGTGGGCGTAAGAACGTTTCGGACCACGGGTAAGCGAGTAATGAAATAAAAAAATTACGTCTAAAATGATCGATAGGGGAAGATGCGAATATCGCTTAGTGACGAAATTTGCAGAACGCACCAGAAGGTCCTGGCATCATGATAAACAAACGTGCGATGTCGATTCAGAAAGGATCACATTTGCCGTGTGACGAATGCTTCACTGGCTTGTGGAGACTGGAAACTTAATCTTCCCCTATCGCTCTTTTTTGATCTAATTACGCAGTCAACAAAAAATAGCTTAACGTTAAGCGCTGATAAAAACTTTCTTAACGTTAAGCGCTGATATTTTTTTGTGCTGAATTCGTTTCTGGCCTCAGTTTTTTTCTATCACCCAGAGATTTCTTGTTTTTCAATGGAACATTTTAAATTATTCAGAGTTTGGGGCCTGATAAATTCCCTTGCAGCCCTAAAATATGGATACTTTAACATTCCAGCCGCTTCTCTTCACACCCAGTACTTTAACATTGCAGTCTCTATGTGCATAACTTGGAAACGTGACGTAATAGTAAAAAATTAAAAGCAGATTCGGATTCAACACACAAAATATCACAAGAATAAGGCAAATTCGTTCAAAACGTTTTTTCATCGTTGGCCTGTGTTATTTATTCCACCAGTCGTTTCCCCATGGCCTGAAAGACGTTATTTTTATGCCTATGTAAATTTTTTTTGGACACCCTGTATAACAACTACACTATCCTATCAAAAGTCATGGGACAACCCTGATTTGCATGAAAATGGGGCATTGCTTTGCAATTTCACGGTTGGCATTCTTCCCAGCACTACATAACAGAGAGTATGCTATTATGAGATGACGCTTGCGTGAATGCTGTAAGAATGTCTCAAAGAAAAGAGCTTTCAGACTTCCAAACAGGTACAATTGTTGGGTGCCATCTCGCAGGCAAAACTATTAAAGAGACGTCAACCCTCCTAAACATCCCGAAATCGACCGTTCACAACGTTATCCGGGCATGGAAAGAGAAAGGCACCACAAGTGTTCCGCCTAGGACTGGAAGACCCAAGACCATGTCGGCCAGAGACCAAAGGGCTCTTCTTAAAGTGGTCACTACAAACCGTCACATAGCGCTTGATGGACTGACAAGATCGTTCATAGAGTCGACGGGAACAACTGTGAGCACCCTGACTGTTCGCAGGGAACTGTTCCCAATGGGTTTTAATGGCAGAGCGGCAGCTCACAAACCTCACATCAGCACCAGCAACGCAGAGAGGAGATTGCAATGGTGCAAAGAGCGACGACATTGGACTCTGGATCAATGGCGAATGATTGAATGGAGTGATGAGTCCCGCTACACCATCTAGCAATCGCATGGACGGGTTTAGGTATGGCGAACGCCCGGCGAACGTTATCTGCCAAGCTGTGTTGTGCCCACGGTGAAGTTCGGAGGGGGGTCGATCATGGTGTGGGTTGGGTACAATCGTTTCTGTGGATGGACATCTAAACGCAGAGCGTTACCAAGACATTCTGGACAACGCAGCACTCCCATCTCTCTGGCAGCACTTTGGCTATGGCTCTTTTCTGTTTCAGCACGATAACGCACCTTGCCATAAAGATGGTTTGATGAAAAGGGGGTTCGAGAACTTGACTGGCCTGCACAGAGCCCCGATCTGAACCCCATCGAACATATGTGGGACGTGTTGGAACGTCGATTGCGCGCATGTGCAGAACGCCCGAATTCCGTAACCGAACTGTCCGAGACACTTATAGCAGAATGGCGAAAATTACCTGTCGAAACGTATCAAAAACTTGTGGACAGTATGCCCCAGAGAGGAGAAGCTGTGATAGCAGCAAAAAGTGGACCAACAAGATACTAAAATATGTATATTTTTGAGTGTTTCTATTAAAGCGATGGTGTCCCATGACTTTTTATAGGGTAGTGTATATTGCAAAAGTAGCCTAAAAGATATTAATGGTATTCAGAATAATCACAAATTATAGACTGCCGATTTATTTCTGACTTTTGTGTCTGATTCTCAAAATTGAGGCTACATATTTTTTAGAAAACAAGCTTGCCAGGAAGAAACCTCTCGTTACGTTAGCAGTAAATCAGGCGAACATTTCTCACAGATATCATTATCATTTTATTGCCATATCACAGCAGGTGACCCATACGAATCCCACTAATTTCTGCTGCAAACCACAAAAGTTTTCTGTAGTGGGCACCAGAACATAGAAACTGGCACGAACCAGTTACAAATATTATCTAAATCGGTTCATTGACACGTGCACAAATGGTACCTCTATTTTCCCGCCTAGCAATTTTCAATGGGAAGATATATTGAGTAATATATCAAACAAATCGTAATGACGAGATAGAAGCGGATATAAATTACTGTTTTCGCCAATTAATAAATAAGGTTCCGGGAATGAACCATTTTGAAAATGGTTGAAATCGGAACAATGACACGTGCTTTAATAGTACCCTTATGACACAAAAATTTTCAGTGCTAAAATATGGCATGTAATATATCAAAAGACTTGGAATGATGTGTCATGGATGAATATAACGTAAAATTAAGGATAGTCGAAATTGGTTTCAAGGAACCTGGTTTAGTGGAACCATTAAGGTTCACTGAAAATTTCAATGCTAAAATATAGCATATAATAAATCAAACAACTTGGAATGATGTGTCATGAATGAATATAACGTAATATTAATGATAGTTGAAATTATTTCAAAGGTACGTGGTTTAATGTTATCATTATGGCCCATTAGAAACTTCCAATGTTAACATAGAGCGGTTTAAAAATATAGTTCCGCGAATGGTTTAGTTTAACCTTTCGGTACTTGGTTATGTCATTCCTTAATAGTTTATTTTGTAAATAGCAGACGCAGAGCGTCTAAATTCCCTTGCAATTTTGTTTACAGATTTTTCCAGAAAATGCTTTTAGCATTCAAACATTTCTAATTCATCAGGTGTAAATTGCTTCTTTTTTGGCATGGCACATTGGATATTCAGTAGAATAGTATGAATATTAAACATGATTTTATGTAATTTGAATAAAAATTCATTCTTTACCAGAACCCCTTCACGCCATTACCTAAACTTTTGAGACAGTGGATTTTCCATTTTTGTTAAAATCTTTTTTAAATTAATGAGCTAGAGGCTAATGCTTTTAGTTTGTAGCTTGGATTAAAGATATAATTCAGTTGAAATTGTTAATATTTGTTTTGCATTCAATAATTCACTGTAATCATTAAAAAATATGATTACCTAAGCTTTCGAGACGCACTGTACTTTGTGAGTTGAAAAGACAATAAAGTTTAAACTGTTTTATTTAAATGAAATTTCTCATCATAGAAGGTTAAACTTCCCTTTGGATTATTTGGAAAATACTTAACTATTAGACGATAATTTCTTATATCTTTGAATTTAATTCATTTAACTTGAAATAAATCTTGCTCAATTTGTTTAGTTCGTATACCGAACCTGGTGAGTTCCTCTGGTCCTTAAATAAATCTTTAATTCAATTTGGTTCTGGGTCATCACATTGCTGGCCATGCAAATCGCTACACTCTCTTTCCGTACTGCAAATTTTATTAAACCAGCATAATGATAGTATAATGAACAAGAAATTAAGCCTCCTGAGTAAGGTATAGGAAAGTAGCGGAAGCTCTGAGTTCTTCAATTTTACCCCTTCATCTGCACTTTTTAACCCCCATTTTTTCTCGAATTTAGTATTTAGAAAATATAAAAGAATCCTATCTTTTTTCCACTCTCATCATTTTCGATCGAATGATATATCACACGCCATTTGTTGCCATAGTTCTAAATACCAAGTGACTGCCGCCCTCACAACTCCGGCCCCACTGGGACAATTTGGCTCAAACTTCATAGGAATGCCTAGAGGAATATGCATATCGAATTTCACTCCTTTGCATACCTAAATACCACATAGATCACTTGCTCCCCTCTAACTTCCATCCCCGTAATTCCGATCCAATCAAACTAAATAGTGAAGGTACCCATGTCCATAATAAGCTACATTCCGAATGTCTACCTTCTACCTCAAAAAATGCAGAAATTATGAAGGGGACGGACGGACAGACGGACATTGTGAAACCAATAAGTAGCTCCATTCTTCCGCCACTTAATAATAATTTACGCATGAAGGACGCGTTGTTTAGCATCCGCAAAGCACGACGTCATTATGCGGGTAGAATCTCCTTTCGCAGGATTCTGACCTTCCAGCCTGTTTGTATGGTCACTTTAAGCACTGGGTAAAAGCTCTAAGGCACTTCAGCAAATAAGACAATTAAACAATAAACATCGAATCAAATTTTAATATTTGTTTGGATACCCTTCATTTCTGTTATTTCTTGTAATCTGTTATTCATACTTTCAATTAGACGGTGGCATTGTTCCACTAGAACATTCTGCCAAGCTGCTTCAATTTCTTCACTAATTTTCGTTTTCACATGTTCCCATAGGTTCTCTATTGGATTGAGGTCCGGGTTCTGTGGTGGCCGACCCGAAACTTTGATTCTATTTCCTTCCAGCCATTTTGTTACAAATTTGGCTTTGTTTTTCGGATCATTGTCATGCATCAATGTCCATGTACTGGACAAGTTGTCATCTACGAACGGCTACATTACTTTTTCTAAGATATTTTTGTAAGAATGTTGATCCATTATTCCGGTTATTTTATGCAGTGGGCCTGTACCATGCCAGGACATTGCTCCACAGACCGTGATTTTATCTCCGCTATGCTTTACTGTTTTCACTGTGTATCGTGAATCATTTGAACAATTTTGTAGACGGCATGCATACACTTTTCCATCCGATCCAAACAAATTAAACTTTGACTTATCAGTCCACAAAATATTTTTCCAAAATTCCACCTGTTTATTTAAGTGTTTCTTAGCAGACTCCAAACGCTTCTTTCGATTGATGGGTGAGACAAATGGCTTCTTCTTGGCAATACAGTCACGTAAAGAAAGTTTATTCAATCGTCGTCTGACGGTTTTTGAAGAGACATTTACATTAAAATCAGTTGCCAATGGTGCTGAAGTTGCTTGGACGTCTTAAATGGGTTGGTTTTACCCATCCTGGCAATAATTCGGTCTTCTTTAACAGTAGTTTTACGGGGTGGAGGTTTTCTGATTTATTTTCCACTGATTTTTCTCTGAACATGATTAATGGCATTATAAACCATGCACCTAGAACATTTGAGCATTTGTGCAATTTTGGAAATGGTGTAATTTTTACTTTTCAGTGTCAATATCAGTTGCCTTTGTTCAGCCCACAATGTTTATTTTTGTCCATGATTTGAAACTAAATAATATAGCAATAATATTACGAATCAAATAAATGCATAGTAATAAACTAAATAGACGAAAATATTGATTACCTACACGTAACACGCAAAATGATGGCACTGTCTTATTTCCTTGTCCAGGGTGACTTTTATCACTTCACTTCAATTCCACAATAACTTTAGATTGTCTTTCTAATATCATGTCATTCATCCATATAAAAAATCAAATTACTCTAAAATAGCTTAAAATTTATTGTTATGCAAATCACGTGTTAACTTCAAAGATTATTCCAAGTTGTTAAGTTAGGGAGGTGAGTCTCTTATTTCTGTGACCACCGCTGTAGATAGGCTACTGAATGTGCACCTTTCATTTAGCCTCCCGTGCTTTGCAGAACAGCAAGCTATCGACTTGATGCTTCAAGCAGCGTAACTAATTTTTAAGCATAAGATGCAATTCTCAGGCTTGCTGTTTGGGTTTAATTAAATTTATTTTCAAGTTAGGACTTCCTCTATTCTCACCTCATTGACACTTAAAGTAATAGAACTTGAAGAGGATTTAATTTTAAAGTCTTGTATATAAGAAAGAGAATGAAACCTTTTTTTATGAAAGTTTTTTTGATATATTTTATCAATTTTGAGTACGAATTGAAAATTTTTATACATGTTACGTTGTTATTGAGACTTTCATCTTTCATTTTAAACAAAGTTGTTTTGGGTGTGGAGTTTACCTTTAAGACGAGAGAAAATAGATACTCCAGGTTTATAATCTCGGATACATGAAAATTTCTTAATATTCCTTTTGTTTTGACTTTACACTATAACTTAATTCATAAACTGATCTTTGGTAGATGCAAGATGATTTTTCAAATTCCTGCCGATTTTATATGAAATGTGAGGCCGAAATTGTGGATGATTTTGATTATGCCCTTGTTGAGATAGGGGTTTGCTGGCAACAAAGCAGTTCATCTCGGGGTTTTAAACTGGTTGATGTCTTCTTTAATTTTTTTGCGTTTTAATTGCTTCTGGATGAGATGTTGATTATTTATTTTTTATTATTGTTCTGTTGGGCGTATAATCCAATTTGGTCGAATTCTTCTTTTCTTACTCTTTAGTCAACAGTTTATTGGTTTTTTTCTTTTCCTCCTAAAGAATTTGTAATTTGAAAATCCAAGTCTATTGTAAAGACATTAAAGACATGGAAACTTTCTTAAGTGATACAAAAGCTCTTTATAAGGAGATAAGTGAGATAACTTCTTAAATTAATTAACTTTATGAATATGAAATAAAATATTCTTTACAAATTGTGCAAAAAATAAAAAAAAGTATAATACGTGAAATTCCCTCAATCGATTTTATTCATTAAGAAATGATAAAATTCTTTTCACATTGTTTATTCTTTATAAATAATTTCAGTATAAATATCTTGGTTTTACTTTAGGAATGTAGAAAGAGAATTTTAAAAATGACACTATATAATTACTGATTTTCACGATCAAAGATAACCGTCTTGTATTGTAATCTTAACAATTTTGAGAATGAATAGATTTTAATAATAAATCACATTTAGCATTAAAAAAAAGGTTAAACCGAAAATATTTCGGAAAGTGCATGGAAAATATATATTGGAAGAGTATACTGTAAAAATAGTTAATATTTACCTCATCTCGTTCAGTTTGCGTTATTCTTGCCATAGGATTACATATTAACAGGAACCGCTTTGCATAATGTGGTTGCGTTTAGCTTCCACCAAAGAGAATTTAAGAAGACAGAGGAGGAAGTTTCAGGAATTTAAGGTTTAAAAGTCTTCTTCATTCTCATTTATTTGCATATTGATCGGGATTTCGTTCACGTTGCTATTCCACTAGACTCCTCAGGGGGTGCGTACCGAAGTCTACGTGGACACGAGTCAACTCAGACGACGATTGAATGCAATGTTGAACGCACATGCAAAGAATATCACTGAATTTTTATTTTGGCTTCTAATATTATGTGGTGAAAGTGTTTTTAAGGAAAGAGCAAATTTAATTATTCGATTGCCTTTATGTTTGCCGCCAAAATGTAAGCGGTTTACCTTTTTTTTTATCTTCTTTGAAAGAACAGATGTTATTCAATGGAAAAATAAAACTTTAAATAAACAGAGTAAATAAGAAATTAGGCTTTTTGAATAAAGCTTTGAATACTGAACATGTTAATGATATTCAACATATTACTAAAGAAAAGTGGGGCTTTCTTGTTTACTTTGGTTCATTATGGAACTAAGCTCTTTTTTAAGTTTTAAGCGTTACGAATCGTTAAATAAAACTAATAACACCGGGCAGCGCTGAAATTGCTTCTTAGGTGAAAGTAGTACCAAATCCTGAATGAAGTTAACGTAGTGAATCGACTATCATGCTGAAAAAACTGATTGACGTATTGTTCGTTGTATAGGTGCTATTGGTGAGGATTGGATTAAAACTACATATAGCTAGCATGGCTGACAGATCTGTGCTGACCTGAAGGTAGTGTCTCTGTTGATGGGTTTGTACCAGGAATATACAAAGCACTGCTGTTTTCATTGTCTATGGGACATCAGAGCAGTCGATTTGCACTGCATCAAAAAAGACTGGCCTTCGAAAGCATCTTTTAAACCTGGAGAAACGATGTACAGCACCCATTATTGGCAGAACCACACAAAATCATCATTCCTGCTTCACACGTCAAGTTCGGCTTGATTAAAAACATCGTAAAAGTCATGCAGCCCCCCCCCCCCCGAAATTTTCCACTTTGTCAACTATTTCTGTTATGCGGGGACCCCCCCCCCGCTAGAAGAATAGGAAGAATAGGCTCAGCCCCCTCAGCCCCTCCCCCCCCCCCAATAAAATTCTGGATACGGCCCTGATGAATAATGAATAGAGAAACATATCGAACTTTTGTAGGTTAATGGAAGGTCATCCATAATGCATGATAATTAATGTACGTAAACCTGGGATTAAACTGTTGCTCTATCCAAGAAGCATGCATATTCCAGATTTAATCCCTTTTCAATTATCATCTCAACACACTGTAGTGAAGAAACTTTGCGTTCATAGCAAAAAATGCACTCCAAATAATTAAAGGTCAAGTGACACGGAATTTTCACTTGTTGGGTTTATGGTGTCATTAGATGCAGTTTGTCTTAATTTTTTTTATGGAATAATTCGTTTCCCTAAAATTAACGGTTAATTATGTGAAAATTAGATTTTTAATGTCAATTTCCGAAGATTGCCGAACATCAGCCAAGGCGGCCGATAGTTGACGCTGCATCTAGCCTCAACGTCAAGAATACATAGCACGATCAGTGTCTACCATGCATAGTATAAGCAGGAATGGATGAGGATATAAGGTTGTAATCTGATAAAAATAACTATTAAAATTACAATTTAAACCCCATTAGAGTATTAATTTTTGGAAGAGAGCGAAATTTAATACAAAAGAATGTTTTCTTGGTCTTTTCAAAATCCTGCTCAATGAGAGCGAAATAAATGCAGGATAATGAAAATATAGAAATCATTTGAGCCAAGGATATATGAAGAGCTGAGCTGAATAATTTGCGTATCATTTTTCTTCATTCTGTTTGAATTGATTATAATGATATCGGGAATGAGCATCACTTTTAAAAAATAATTCCAAACAGGTAGAACCATATCGAGCCAAGCACTTGCGACAACGGATAGACGGCTTCGAAGATACAGTATTTCTAAGGATAGTTTCGAAGCCAAATGAATAAAATTTTATCAAACTTTTTCTTACATTTGAAAGCAGTCAATAGATTCTATATTATTATTATTATTATTATTATTATTATTATTATTATTATAGTATTCAGTCGATTAA
Organism: Rhysida immarginata; assembly: GCA_023313115.1. Lineage (NCBI taxonomy): Eukaryota > Metazoa > Arthropoda > Chilopoda > Scolopendromorpha > Scolopendridae > Rhysida > Rhysida immarginata. The sequence goes on from JAHWFO010057280.1 coordinate 1,686,374, forward strand.
ATGAAGCGCGCTTAAAAAGGCGTTCACTTAGGTGTTCACCGCTAAAACACTCTTACCCAAACTAATTTCTAACAAAAAAAAAATGCAAGTAAAGAAAAATAAAGTTTATAAAAATTCTTATCAGTTATCATACTGAAGTTATAGAAATATGTAAATAAAACAAAGCACTCTGTAATGGGCTTCATGTGTGCGTTGGTGGCCGCTTGCAAGAAATTTTCCGCTGATCGCAGAAATGGGCTCTGACGAAGCTCTGATAAAACATTTACAGTTTTGATATTAATTTTTGTCAATCTTATACATCGTTTTTTCTCCTTGTGGATCAGAGGTTTTTACTTTTTGGCTCATTTTAGAGATTTTATATAACGATATTCGACGTCAAACGATTTCCCGTGTACCCCCCCCCCCCCACCCATGTTTATTATTTTTCTTCCACATTCATTATCAGCGTGGGGCATACTAGATTTATTATTACTTTCTATAAATATATATAATTCTGTTCATACGTAATGAAGTTCAAACTGTGCATGTAAATTATTAAGCAGAATGTATAGATGTATTTTGTCTTCTTGCTCTCTGCATCTTGAGGAAAAATACGCACACTTTTGCCGACGACTGGGATTTAAAAATTCCGATTTAAAAATTTAAAAAATTTAAAAAATATCCCGATTTAAAAATTTTAAAAATTTAAAAAATATCCCGATTTAAAAAAATTTACCGCTTTCGCAAATTCAATATTTAAATAAGGTATTTTTGCATTTTTTAATGCGTTAATTCCGATAAAATAATCTTAAGAAATAAACCGATGCACTTGAAAACTGAACGCGCTTTTGCTATATTGCACTATAAATATAAAATTATTATTTTTTTGTCAGTATTTAAAATTTCAAATTATATCTTAAAATTTAGAATATATTGATGAATAATATATTTGAGGGCTCAGTTTAATTAAAATATTTCGATTGTTTGCATGAAAGTGATGACTGACTTCCAATTTTGCACATGTTATACCGATCGCCTCAAAGTATTTATGACGTCAGTCCCCGAAAATTTACGGAGATTACCGAAGCAAAATGTCCTCCTAAAATTAATAAAATAAAATAATAAATTAAGGAAATGGTTATTATTTACTATACAGATGTTTTTTTTTTCGTTGCCTTTTTTAATATGACACCATAAAATCAATAAGTCAAAATCCATGTCACTTGACCTTTAAACCAGCTATGGAAAAAGCATCACGCACAAGTATCTGATAGGACAGCACGAAACCGTTTAAATGAAATGGGATTTCCATTTCGCAAGGCTCTGAATTCAACAAAAAGTAGGCTTTAGTTAGATTCCACATTTTTGACGCCCATAAATATATTATAAGGAGACTCGAATAGAAAAAAATAGCATAACTAGGAATAATCTATCTTTTAATTATTCACAACATTTTCGTCCTTAACTTATCATTTCAGTATAAATCGTTTTTACACGTCACTACTTAATCACTTTTCTTTCTTCACAGCATATTTATAACATTTGTCATACTCTGTTTGTTGTCAAAGCGTAAATCCACTTACTTTGTCTTCATGGGAATATTTTCTACTCTAAAGCCCTCCATTTTCATTATGCAAAAACTTCTTTCGTACTTCTGAGATTTCCCCATTTTTTTCAATAGATTTATCCCGACGCAGAATATGATAAAATGTACCTGCAGACATTAGGAACTCTCACACTCCCATTCATCAGCACAACCTGCACGTTCATCATCTGCCAAACACGGTCTTGAGCCTTTCTCATTTTCTCAAATCCAGATCCATTTCTAAAGGTGACGCTCACTCATATATCATTTAGCCCATATTCATCCTTTCATGCTCTTTACGTATCCTCTCAATTTCCTCACATTTAACCTTCATCACATTTGAACCATCATCGTCTTCGGATTTTTCCTAAGTTCGTGTTGAAATAACCTACAACGAGAGAGGGGATGATGAGAATGCCCAAAAGAGTTGAGGAAATTACCTCTCTTTCTGAGGTACTGGTTATTTAAGTTGAGATTGTTAGCCCTTGAACGTCTATCTTGATACCAATCTCATTTTTTGTGTTCATGCATGAGAATTTATAGTAACTTAAGAACGGAGACTGGAATTCACAATGTTCAAAGGAGGAAATGTGGCCAATGAGATCAGTTGGAAGACGTTTAATGATTCAGTAAATAAAGAGAAAGGTGTGAACTCTTACTACTTAAAAGTTAATTTACATGCTCCCAATTACATAAGTGTTGTTTTTTGTAATAACTTTCATCACTGCAGATTTGTTATAGATTTGCGTACTTTTCCTCAATTTGCGAGATTTGTTGGTGCCGTTCAGACATGTTTTGTTATGCTCTTTCAGCAAATATGAAAACCGTTAAAAAATAAACTCGACGACCATTTGGAATTGATGGATATTTTACAAGAATTTGGTTTTGTAGAAGTGAGATGTGGTATCATTTTCCGTCGATCAGAGCGCTAGAATAAACTTTCGATTTGGCTCTATTTCTATACTTAGGTCGAATGTAATTTTTAACAAAGCAAAACGTAGAAGAAAGAATACTCTACTGGAGAATAGATAGGGTTGGTTAGTTAGGTTAGCTAAGATAAAAAAAGAATGTACTCAGCAAAAATTTTCGGATAGGTTCACGTAAATTTTTTATTTTAAATAACAAAATGTTACGATTTAGGGACAGCACGGTAATGAGAGCGCCATCCTCGAAACTCTTCGATACTCTCTTCCCGCCATTTTCTAGATCAAGCTCAGGGGGAGGGGGACAAGGGCTCTTTCCCGGACTTTCACGAAGACGCTTTAAAATCTCTACGACAATCGATACATCACAAATGAAACTTTTTAAACACTTCTTAAAAATTAACCTAACAGATTATTGAGGATGTTGCCCAGAATCGAATTTTTTCCTCAATAAAGTTTAAAATTTGCAAAATCAATCTAAAAGTATGCTGAAATGAACCTCGAGCCATTTTCTTATTTCCTGAAGCAAATACTATTATTAATTAGTGAGAGAAACAAAATTTTATATAAATTGTAAATTTGCAACGGTGCATATGCGGGCAAGGCTGATGCCGATTAAAAATAAAATTTTCTATTGCTTTCTCCATTCAGAAGACGTGTAATGATGTGAAGTTTATCTACTGAAAACGACTCTCTCTTCACTATCTCCTTATAAGCACAAACCGCCAAAGTGCCACAACTATTTAAACAACAAACACAAACAGCGTCAAATCCAGAAAAAGGAGGTAGCAAAGAAAAAAAAGTTAAAGAAGATTTGATAAGGAAAAAAGAAAGAAGAAAGGAAGCCGTCCCCCCGAAGAAGAATAGACCAGGCGAGAAAACGAAGGAACGTCAGGGGAAAGACAATTGGTGGAGGAGAGAGGCTGATTCGAAAGCTGACAGGCAAACGCACAGGGCAGAATGGGCCCAGGATCCAACCAGAGAAAATAAAAGCGGAGGAACGGAAAGGAAGAGACAGAGTGACGATAGCGAGCGACCGATGAAAGCTAGACGGAAGGCGGATTGGACTAACCTATGGAACCGGCTCTGGATGAAGGAAGGGGAACATAGACGGAGAACTGAAAGACGTAAGAAACATAGAATTTCTGAGTCAGTTAATGCAATATCTATTCATAGCCCTAAGAGCCCCGTAAAGGATATTCTCCAAGCCCCGACGAACGTGAAAGGCAGTCCGCCTACATGTGAATCATCGTCGTCCTCCGTATGCCGTCTCGCCCCAGACGCCATCGCATCCGCCCTCCTTCGACAAACGAAGAGGTGTCTTATCCGAGGAAAAAGTCGTCCCACCCGATAGGAGAGGATAGTAGTAGAGGTGCCCAAAGGATAAAGGAGGACATTGCTTCCCGATCGGACACTGACGGCCGACATTCGATAAGTACTTACTTCACTCCTGACGCACGAACGACACGATTGTCGTTCGCATCTGAGACAACTGACTATTTGGCAGATAAAGAAGAGGCCCACGCCGACCTCACGGACCGAGTAGCCAGCATCATAGACGACGTGCGTACGCCGACGCACGCCATATCCACTTCGTCAAGATACGACATCGGCGTTCCGATACGCCCCCAAACCGAACACGACGTTCTCCCGTGGAGGTTGGAGACTTTGGAAGTGGTTCTCCCCATCCCCAGTTTAGCCGGCAGTAGCGTTGGGCGCCCACGCGATTGTCCGCGCTTGGACGTAGGAGTAGCTTACTCTGGTAATAGTAGTATCAAGCTATCCATTTGATAGAAACTCTTGCCTATCTCGTCATATCACTAATCCATTGTTCTATTTCACACAGTCAGTCCTTCACGGTCGACTTACCCTGAGTGGTTGCCGCTGTCTGAGTTTGCGGTTTCCAGCGAGACCAATCGACTGCCCACGTGGACCGAGGTCTTCTTGCATCGATCTACCTCACGAGCCTTGCTTCCCGGCAGCGACCTTGCTCGTCCTGGATATATGGTGACTCACGAGGAGACGAACCTCTTATCCCCGACGTCTGCAGCTACCGACCTGGACTGATAGACGAAATCTCACCTTTACTACTTATTATCATTATTTATCCGACAAGCAGCCGTTTCATATATCGTAATTGTTACATTCAATTAAAATTACTTTAAATTATTCATCGCCTCGTCCCGCTCTGTTCTATTATAAAAATCCTTGACAAACAGTAACAAATAATAAATAAATACTGGAGAAATGTTGGAGATAATGCCTCAATATAAGGTAAACATTGAAATAAATAGGAGATCCAAGGTAGCTGGAACTTAGATTTTTTTTTGTTTTCTTACGCGTTTTTTTTCGTAAGGAAATAAAAAAATCTAAGTTCCTGCTACCTTCGATCTTTTATTTATTTCAATTCACTAGTAGCAACAGCAACTATATGGAAACCTATAAGATAAACATGTTAAGATCAAAAAAGGAAGAATTCGCGACCTGGATTCGAACCAGGATTCGTTTAGCTAGAGGCTCGTGGTCCTGGTTCGAGTCTAGATCGCGAAATTTTTCCCCTTTCGTTTTTCATCTTAACAAGTTTACAATATCGGAAAAAGTCATGCGAACTGAACCGAAAGCACATTGTGCCTCTAATAGAATTTACCATAAATTCCCTGAAACGTTTAACCAGAACTTTCTCGAATGAATTCCTTTTAAGTTTTCCTCTTCCTAGAAAATCCATCACATACAGATGATTCACAATGAGTGTAACAAATTTCAGCATTTTATTGGGGGGGGGGGGTTCATTCTAAGTGATAACCGGTATATGAACATGCAAGCCCTATTTCACTTCGCTATAGAACTATAAGAGATTAAAGTTTTGAAAATGTAGTAATAAATCCAAACACTTAGTTACATTAAAAATGCTTTATGACATGCTGAAAGACACTCCACATTCGGCAAAATGTGGTACCCGCATGATAGCGCCCCCAGCCTACTATGGAATAAAGCTCTATACAGATTGATTCAGAACTTATGTTTTACAGAAGAATATAGTAGATAAAAGGTACTAAATCAAACATTTATATTAAGCAATATGTGTCGTATCACATTGCTTGTTTCAGTGTTTTGACTGTTTCCCATTGTCTGTTTTTTAAGGTTCATTGAAAATTGATCTTAATCCGCTAGGCGACTTCTTGTGGGAACATCGACACCCGAAGATCTTGTCGATATTCTTCTTCCGCGGATTGTTGACGCCTATAACATCATACGTATTACACTTGGCATTTTTTTGAACGAATGCGGCACTCAAGGCTTCGGTGATGCCAGTGTTATGTACAAGAAAGGGGGCGTCAGTTCGAAGCACTTCTGTAATGCACACGTTGCCAAATGTGATTGTTGTTTTTCAGTGAAAGCTCAGTCATCAGAGAGTCAAGCCACTGGCCCTTGAATGAATGCTTGCTGCAACCCGTGCGAGATAGAACACGTCGTTTTGTCTTCCTATTTGCTTCCAGATTTAAAACAACTTTGATCTGTTGTACGATGTACATCCAGAAAGTAAGTTCCGTGGTAATACAAAAAAGTTATTACAAAAAACCTCCATACCTTGAACTATCTTTCTGTACAGTTTCCATTATTTTGAAGGCAATTAATCATAGTGGGATTTTGTATCGCTCTTCATAAAAAAAATTGTCGTCTGTGGTGTCAAGCTGGTAGTGACAGCTTCTTTTACCCGTTCATCGTTGTTGTTATAGCCATTTATATACAAATCAAAATGGTTATGCCGGGACTTTCACCGTTCATCGTAACAGCCGATATGTCGTCACAACCTAAATCATAATGGAGATATCAATGTATGCAAGTTGTATTTCTTGCCTTCAGCGAACATAAATTTATTGTGAAATATACACTCTTTTAAATTAAGTCATTTTTCGTATGATATAAAAGTGCATTGAGGTATTTGATGATGTTGCTTAAATTTTTTCATTAATTTTAATCATGTTTGTTTCATTGCTTTAGAAGAGAGACAATCGTGTAAGTTGTATAACATTTTGAAGTTTCAAGCCATTAGAAAAAAAAATGAATAACAAAGACAGATCAAGGAAAGGAATGAATTTAACGCTAAATTGAGGAATTTGAATATTCTTTGTTTTAAAAGTTCGCAAAAAGTGTTTTCTATTGATTTTTTGTTCTACAAGCATGACCACGCTTAAGGGGCTGATTGGTCTTTTTAAGAGGATTTTCTTTTCTTCCACGACAAAGCGGTTTTCCTTGGAGTTTCCTTTCTTCCATTGCTTGTTTGAAGTTTTCTTTCTGTCAGCAATTAAAGTTACTCTTTTAATTGTGATTTAAGTAAGTTAAAATCCTATTTTTAAATTTATTAAAACGCGTAAACTTATTACATTATAGGGATTAAATTATTCATTATTTTTATGTAATAAACTTATTTTTTTTAATAACATGTTTACATTAAAGGCGAAACTAATAACAATCACTTATGCTATACCAAATTTATTACTTACACTGTATATCAGGAGACCATTGGAAATACAGCCAGAGTTTGGTGCTTAGTAATTATAAGATATTAAAATTAATGTTATAAGCTTTAATTTTTCTCGCAGCATAATTAAAATATCAATTTCAGTTGATAGCGATGCATTTGTATAGACGATTATTGAAGTCCGTATTGATTTTGTTTTAACTGCGTTTCAAAAGATTAATTTCAAGCCAATAATTGAATTCTGTGATATTTAACCGAACATGGTTACCCGTTTGTTTAATTTAGCATGCGATGAACAAACGATGGAATAAATAATGAGACAATCAGAATCCGAATGAATTAGCCAAGGCTAACGAGATTTTCATGTATTACGCTAGTGTTTATTGTGGTGATTTGCCTTTATTGATGAAACCATAATATAACAGCAGTGAAAATTGAAAATATTCAATTTGAAAAGTGATGTATAGGAAACCACTGCTGGGGGATTCTTGCTTAATAGGAACAACCAATTATAATTCTTGCTTAATGCAATTATAATAGTGGCTACAGATTTAAATTTGAAATCCGTATCAATTTGTATGCCTTCGTTTTGAAATACAACATATCACATAAAATATACTAAACGTGATTATAAAATATTAAAACATAATATTTTAAACCTTGTTTGCAAAGGGGGTTAATAAGAGGGTGGGATAGGCTTTTCTGTTAACATAAACTCGCAAATAAGAATCGGGGGTTTCTAATTTAAAAATAATTACCAATACCTGAAGCATTACATTTAATTATAAGCATCTCTTAAATTAATGAATCAATTTAGTGCAATTAAATATAATTACTTTGTAATTGCTAATTACATATAATTCCGAAGTAGTTGACATACTGTACTTGAGCAGTGTTTTTAATTACCGTTGGTTTGCTTACCGCTTGTTTCAAATTGACGCTATCAGATATTTTAAAAACGATCTAATTGTACAGGGGTTGGACAAAATAATAGCAAGACTCTGTGTTAGTCGTGTCTAAATGTTAATGCCGTCGATATCCCTAAAATGCTAGGAATTATTAACTGCTTTTGTTTTAGCTCTGTAGCATTTTTAATTTATACACTTGTTAAGCAGGCATGGGTACATCATTGAATGGGCTGTTGTGCTGATGAACATTATGTCCGTTCTAACCGATTTCCAAAGAGGATAAATTATTAATACCCGTCAAACCAGTGCATTCAGTTTCCAGAAACCTCTAGTTTTTTAGGTCTATCATATATCGTGACAAAATCCATTGTTAACAGATAACAGGAAACCATTGATCCATATAAAACTTTTAATCGGACGTATGCGCATTTCGGCAGCCACGCCGCCTTCTTCAGCGTACACAAGGATTTTGATCAGAAGAGACAAGCTGGTTCAGATAAAAGGCAAGGATTTACAACATCTTTTTATAGTACAGAGTTAGGGAAAAAACAGTCAATAGTGAACAAGTTATTACAACGCGAAATAAAGGAACAATAAAACATTACCATATTTTACAAACTGCCAATTAGATCAAATTACAACACAAAATACAATAAACTACAGGGTCACTCTGTCGTCATTGGTCTGGTTGTCGCTCCTCAGGTTCTGTCTTCTCTTAGTCAATTTTGGTAGATGTATCCGATTTCCGATGTCTATTATGGACAGTCCCGGAGGGCAGTTTATCTTGCAAGCATTAGAAACGGGAAATATGGAGTATCGAGGTTTGCGGACCATATCCTGGACCAAGGACATGACTTTAAGCGGGTAACTTTCGACATTATACACAGCACGGGTGATCCCCGTCTGCTGAATTTTGTGGAATCTTTTGCGATTAACACGGAGGACCATAAAAAACTGTTGAACAGAGACGGGGGCCCAGTAGATGTAACCCACCTAAAAGACATCGGAAATAGGATACATCTACCAAAATTGACCAAGAGAAGACAGAACCTGAGGAGCGATAACCAGACCAATGACAACAGAGTGACCCTGTAATTTATTATATTTTCTGTTGTAATTTGATCTAATTGGCAGTTTGTAAAATTTGGTAATTTTTTATTGTTCCTTTATTTCGCGTTGTAATAACTTGTTCACTATTGGCTGTTTTTCCCTGACTCTGTACTATAAAAAGATGTTGTAAATCCTTGCCCTTTATCTGAACGGGCTTGTTTGTTCTGATCAAAATCCTTGTGTATTATACGCTGAAGAAGGCGCATACGTCCGATTAAAAGTTTTATGTGGATCAGTGATTTCTTGTTATCTTTATTGAAGTTCGTCCACAGTGTCCGGCTCCAGTCTTCTCTTAAATCCGAGGTAAAACAGCTGCTAAAATTGTAAGTAGACGGAAATGAAAATTGAATCACAGAGACATACGAAATTTAAAGGGGGATTTGGACATCTAAAGATTTCAGAGATGACCATTGTACAGTTTGAAGGCAAATAAATAACCTATGGTTTGTATGACTTCTTTTAAAAGTGTGCTTGCGATGACTTAATTTAGGCGCACTGCTACGTTCCACTTACTGGTCACTCCTTCGCAATAATTTTCTAAGATCCGATGATGATAGAATTGGACAGTGAAAGTTGAATCATTTTGTGTTCACAGTAACACAGTTTATCCAAACTATTAATTATATTTAACGTTGAAGAGTATGATATATATAAAGTTTATCCAAAATATGACTCTAAATATTCAAAAATTCCACACAAGAACAAATTCAGGTTGCTAAACAGCTTTTTTAATATACAAAGTATGGCTTTCGATCAAAAAACACTTTCACTTGAGGGTCAGAAGGGAGTTCCGTGATGTTCTGCTAAAGATAAAATTACGATTCCATCCATGCCGAAACTCCGATGCATAGCTCAAGTTGCCCAAACTTCCGTATTAAAGGACGTGGCAAGCAAAACATCTTTTATTATTCAACTAATTTTATCTTCAGCACGCAATTTTAAAATTAAATTGTTGAACATTTTATTAAGCGTTCTTATAAATAATCTTAAAGAATTTTGTAGATTCCAAGAACGAGAGAAAACGTTGTTGATTTATCGCAGGAGGAGCCTATTTTGAATGGGATTAAATTGTAAATACGAGGACGTTTTGAAAAGTTTTGCACTCCTGTGTGATGCTTCAGCAATTTGCTAGATACGGACGTGAAGCTGGTATTAAAGGAGAGCCTGGTTCATTGACTGTAAGCAAACGTAGCTGCACCCATGTATAACGTCATGCATAGTTGAAAAAAAATGCATAGTTCGGTTGAAACAACTTAATTGGATTGAATTCCTCACCACGGAGACTTGTACGCCCATAGACATTCTTCGAAAAATGGAGTGTGAAAGACAGCAATGCAAGCACAAGCCTGCATGCCTAGCCCTTAACATCTGAATGGTCATCGTTATGAGGAGAAAAACAACAGTGATGAGGATGCATCACTGGTGCCTGACTTCTTCGCTGATGAAATGAAAAAGAACTTGTCCAACATTGGCGCAACTGTGTGGACAGAGTTGAGGAGTACGTTGAAACAAAGGCATTGTCTGGTAGAGGACATTCCGGGCTTTCATCAGATGTATAAGTCAGGTCGGTATCTCGCAAATTGCTACGGGTATCTTCTAGGAGGCAAAATTTTCAAAACGCCCTCGTATGTTAACTTGATTTTTGAAAATCCTCGTATTTATGGGTCACTTTGAACAAAATAAAGATTCAGACATCTCATAATACAAAAATACGTTAATAATGGTTTTTATTCGTGCAATCTTAACATTAAATGAGATCTTTAAATATCCAGTTCGGAAATAACTCGCATCTGTAGATTTCATAGGATAAAAGGTCAAACTAAAATTTTTCATCGTTCCATTTGACCAATGTAAAGAAGAAATAAGCGCTAAAAAGAAAAGAAAAAATATATTTGCCTAATCAATTAAACATCTTTTAGATGTCTTGCAAATTGCTAATCTCGTCTAATCTGGTTATCGCATCATGTGTTCACTTGTTGTTCGAACATCGATTTTCCAATTGGTGGTCTTTTTCATTTCTGCTCTTCACGCTGATACCATTTGCATTTTGGGGAAATTTGATTAAACAAAACACGCTGTGAGTAGGGGGATGGAGGCGATCGAGCGAAGGTGAGATATCCTTGACTGGCCACGAGGCGGGCAATTAGCCCCTCGCGATGGCAGTCAGGAGGGAAAGGGTTCATTAATTGCTGGCTTTGTTGGCTTGTAAATCTGTCGAAGCGGAGAAATCGGTAATAACGGTGACAGCGCAATGTAATTCACCTGCGGTAATTAAATGAGTTCGTTTAAAATGCCAGATAAAAGTAAAAGAGAAACTGGTTAAAGTGAAAAGTGCTGCCCTCCAATCGATGATGAAGTTATTTGTCTCCTATTAAAAAACAATATTCCCAACAGCGCTTTGAATTCCATAAAATTGCAATTTGGTGTCTCATCTTCCGGTGTCTGTTTTAATGAAGTTTTATTTCAATGATAATATTGAACTTTCATTGAACTTTAATTTAAACAGAAGTAAGGGCAAAATTTTTATTTCACTTTTAATAATCTGCCTAACTGCTGGGGTAAAAAAGAAAGTTTAATGTTTATTAACTCTGCTATGTCGCTCAAAGTTATTGCTTTCATTAATTAAGGCGCTGAAACATTATTTTACCTCTCTACCATCTGTTGATACTGTGACTAATTTATCTATCCATTTTTAGTATTGGTATTCATATGGAGGAGATTTTCAAAACTTTTTAAACTCAAAGGAATGTAAATATTCAAGAACGTTTTCTTAATATGCTGTATTCTACAGGGTGATTCATAAGTTCTGCAAACCTATAATTTCTGTGGTTCCTGGTTATATTTCAGGCCACGAAATTTTTCCTTTTTTTTATATCTTACCATGCTACCTTATGTTGTAGAAAATTATCTCCAGTATTTATTTATTGATTTCACATGATAGATAATATTATTAGCGAGGACAGAATCACTGGCACAATTCTACATGGAATTTAGTTTACAACAAAAGAAATGTTACTTGAAGTCCAATTCCTTAAGACGGGTTTCGTAAACAGTTTGCCGAGATGTGTCAAGTAAGTCCACAATACACTATTTAGTTCAAATTTTAATGTACACCAAGGAGTGGTAGGGCTAAAATTGAGTGCGACAAGCATGATGACATTGAAACATGTTTAGAGATAATCCCAAGGAAATCGCTTCACAGGGTTTAAGCACAAAGATAACATCCGCAGCATTTTTACATCCATCCATCGATATGTTGAAATATTTTTGCTGCAGATACCTGTCATTGAGTCTAGAAGAAGTTGTGCTTGGTGCAAAATGGTTTAAAATTTCAACATTTTGTGTAGATCATGAGATAATGCCAACAATAAAATATATACGTACAAGGCCAATTTAGTATTGGCATACACTGTCATATCAATGAATTATGACCAGCATCCCTTCAAGGCACACGCATGGTTCGCCCCAACAACGATTACACATTGGAAAATTTGCAAAATAGGCTGAGAAAGCTTTAAAGCTGCTGCATCAAACGGCAGGTGCACGAGCCTCAAGATGGGTAAACGTCCGGATTTAACGGACATCCAAAAAGGGATGATAATAGGCTATCGCAGCAAGGGTGGCACCATCTCCGAACTGTTTACGGTCCGCTGTGTAGTGAAGGTGTACAAAGAGTGGACAGCAGGGACAGAAATCGCGTCCCAACGCCATCACTGTAAAGGGTCACGAGCCATCAACCAACGGGGTGAGCGGCGCCTACGACGACTCGTAAAAGGTGACAGGAGAGCCACAGTCCATCAGATGTCCACCAGATTCAACAGTGGTGCCAACAGACGTGTATCCGACATTACCGTTGAACGCACCCTGCTACGGATGGGCCTGAACAGTCGACGCATGGTTGCTGCACCCATGTTGACCAGGGGTCATCGTCAACGACACCTAGACTTTGCACGTGAGCACCACCATTGGACCACAGACGAGTGGGCTAAGGTCGCCTTCTCCGACGAGTCTAGGTTTTTGCTCCATAAGATTGACGGGCGATGGCGAGTGCGTCGTGAACGCCATGAAAAGAGACTGCAGGAGGCTATTGTGGGCCGGAAACAGGCTGGTGGGGTTAGTGTGCAAGTGTGGGGGTTCTTCTGTTGGGAGCAGTTAAGTCCACTTATTCGTCTAGAGGACAATTTGAATGCCTGTGGCTATCTGTCAATCGTAACGGACCAGGTGCACCCGTACACGCTTACGATGTTCTCCTTCTGGATCGGTTCGAGGAACAGTCTACTGACTTTCGAGTGCTCCCTTGGCCCGCTAATTCGCTGGACATCAGTCCAATCGAACATCTGTGGGAGCACCTTGATTGCCATGTACGGCAGCTGGACACTCCACCTATGACTCTCGAAGCTCTGTGGACAGCGATTCAAGCGGAATGGACTGCCATACCATCGACCACATACCGCGCACTTCTTGCGTTCATGCCATGACGCCTAGCAGCAGTTATAGCGGCGAAGGGTGGCTACTCCCATTACTAAGCGGTTGGTCATAATTCAGTAATATGACAGTGTATGTTTTTGTTCAAGAGATATACAGAACTTTAACATTATCCGGTACTAGAAAGATACTGTTAGTTTGTCTTCATACGTTTATGAAGTGGTAGAGCCATTCCCTCTAAAATTTTATGTTTCATAATTTTCAAGTTAAAATTTCAACACAACCGAACTGATAGTCCAAAAAGAAATCATAAATCATTTATTTTATAAATTGTTTAAAAAATCGCATCGCGGTTTTAAAACTATCCTTAAATATAAAATTGATTTTTAAGGCAAAAATTAAAAATATAAACTTAGAAGATTATCAAAGACTAGCTTAAAAAAAGCTTCTCCTTATAAGTAATATCCTGACATAAACTGTTAATATCTCCTGGGATTTTTAAATGTAATTTTTCAAAATCTTATTATCCTCAAGAGAATATGTTTTAAGGACGAGAAGTTAAAAGAGGAAATTAATTTCCACCATGATGATAAATGATACGTTCCTGAATGTAAAGCCCTCCTTTTTTATTATTTAATAAGAAGAATCCCAGACATGGAAAGGTTTTCTCTTTTCTTCATCCGCAGATTAAAAAAGGGAATATAAATCTTCCTTTTCCCCTTTAGTAATAGTAATACATCAAATAATGTGATTTATTTTCCCTTGAGTATTAAATTAACGACCTAACAAGTACCGAGGTTGTTTGAATCGCTGAGATTTCTGAAGATCGTTATTTTTGCCTTGATAGGGAAAACAGTAAATAAGTAAATTATGTTACATTAAAGGCTTACAGATTAATCTCATTAAAGAGATTGTAAAATTAAGCGTACACATTCTATCGATGTCTTGAAGCAAAAATTGGCCATTCATCACTTTGTGTAGTCTAGCGGTCACCGATTCTTCTATTTACTTGCATACCATTTGCTCAATACAGCACGGAGCTAAAGGAGTGCTTCCTCTTTCTAACTCTCCATTATCTCCAGTTACTGATCATTTTTAAAGATTTTCAAGAAATTGTTAAGTACTAAGAATTCTCTTTTCTAAGAAAAGCCTGAGTAACAGGAATTCTATGCATTGAATTCTATATTGCACAAACTTTGCCTTGCATTGTTGGTCATCAGACATATATTGTTGATCTTTGCATAGTGTTGGTGCATTGCGTGTTGACACCATTGTTGATACCTATTGTTGCACAAACTTTTATTTACATTGTTGGTCATGAGATATTTCTCATTTATATGCCCTGCCATAACCATGAATATCGATTTTTTATCAATAATTATTATTTTTTCGAAATCTGAGGTAGTCAGTGACCTTCCTCATGCTTTGAAGGTCATGTATGCAAAATTTTATCAAGATCGGAATATAACTGTAGATTTGTATAAAAAACAAACAAACTCACAAACAAACAAATATCCTTCTTTATATATATACTAGAAGAGGTACTTGGCGTTGCCCGGGATAATTACACTTGGATGTAAACAGAACAATCTCAAAAAATTAAATTAAATTTTGCAATATCTTAAAAATAAACACATGAAAATGCTTAGAATTAATACAGTAAAAATTCTTAATGAAAATTCGAAAAAAATCTTTTTAAAGGCTCACAATGGATGGACCGCTCCAATAATTTCTTACTCAGGTAATCTTACTTCAGATGTACACTTGATGTTGTTGCAATTTCCACTCTTCTCTCGTTATGTTGAAGCAAAATTTGGCCCTTCATCACTTTGGGTAGTCTAGCGGTCGCCAATTCTTCTATTTACTTGCTTCCCATTTGCTCAATACAGCACGGAGCTAAAGGTTTGCTTTCTCTGTCGTCTTTCCACTCTTTCTCAATAGTCTGCTAACTCTTCATTATCTCCAGCTACTGATCATTTTTAAAGATTTTCAAGAAATTGTTAAGTACTAAGAACTCTCTTTTCTAAGAAAAACCTGAATAACAGGAATTCTATGCATTGTTACAAATTGAAACTTATCCATATTGCATCATCATTTTATGTTCATTGTTATAATTCTTGGAAAGGATTGCTTTATCATTGCATCATCATTTTGAGCTCATTGTTATTGGTGAATTGCGTGTTGAAACCATTGTTGATACCTATTGTTGCACAAACTTTTATTTGCATTGTTGGTCATGAGATATATATTGTTGGTCCGTGCAGAGTGTTTGTGAATTGCGTGTTGATACCATTGTTGCAAAAACTTTGTCTTGCATTGTTGGTCATGCGATATTTCTCATTAATATGCCCTGCCATAACCATGAATATCGATTTTTTATCAATAATTATTATTTTTTCGAAATCTGAAGTAGACAGTGACCTTCCTCATGCTTTGAAGGTCATGTATGCGAAATTTCATCAAGATCGGAATAAAACTGTAGATTTGTATAAAAAACATACAAACAGACCCACCCACACACAAACATCCTTCTTTATATATATAGAAAGATAAGATTGTCGGTTCTCTATATCCTTGTAGTCTATGTAAATAAAGATTGCATTAATCTATCTACCAGGTATTTCCTCATTCTTAATAATTTGATATATTGACTCGATCACAGGATTTTCCTGGAGTACTCCATTGGAAATGGAAGCTCCTTCCCCGTGGAGGACACAAACAAAAGGCTTTTCGAAACGCAGTTCAAGATATGGATTTTACACTAAAAGTCGCCGTATATGAAAAAAATCTCTAATTTAATCTAATTTACATTTAATCTAATCAAGAACGCATTAACTTATTCTGAAAATAATTATTAAATTACATTTTATAAAATTAAACATGAAAGTTTAACTCGGGCTTTAATTGAGACAAACTTTTTCAAGTTTTCAATAACGGAAATATTGAAAATTCTGCAGTGAATGCTTTTAGGACTTTATTTAGGAGAAACATCTTGTTCTCGATTAAACTGTAGAGGGAAAACCTTAGTATACATGTACTGTAGGTTGAAACCATATAGGAAAGAAAGAAAAGAAATAACCACTTAAAATTTTAAGTTATCTAAATTTAATTCTCATTTTTATTTACATGTTTATTTCTAGATTTCATTTAGTGTCTATATTCACTTCATTGTATTTCGCATTGGCGTAGGAGCGCTTTTTTTTTGTTCTTCTTCCACTTCCTCATTTATTTCCTTTTCGAGAACGTCTTCTTCGTCATCCTTTCTTACCCTCGTGTGCGTTTCCATTATTTCTCATTTGACTTTGATTTACGAAGGACTGGAACAGTCCAACCAGCACGAGCTAATGAAGGAACCCTTTGGCGACAACGGAGGACCGAACCGACCCACTTTTGATTAATGAGCCCCCCATTCCCCCATCCTCGGCTGCACCGGAGCTCTCTCGATGCCGTTAAAAGTCGCAATCACAAGCTCCTTTTCCACTCATATTTCACCATAAGAGCCTTTTAGATAATTACCTGAAATGTTGAACATTACACAACCGACAAAGTTATTTCCCTACAAGATTAATGTAATGCCGACTGAGGCCGGAGTAATTAGATCGGCGTCGCCATTTTTTCCTTCGCCTGTTCCTTCTATTGTTCTCTAAATGTTCTTTTAATGAATTTCTCAAGAAGGTATTATTAAATGACAAGTTTCGTTAACTTTTAATGCGTGTACAAGTGAAGAAAATACATAGAAAATTTAGTACTTATTTTCAAAAGAAACGTTGCTTCTTTGTTGTTCTTTCTTTCATTTTTTGCTGCCTTTCTTAATAAGCGCGATTAATTTAAGACTGTTAGGGAAAGACAGAGAAATAAATTTAAAAAGACATTAAAATTAAGCTTTTATTAAGCTATAAAAAATTATTGACTTCTTTTGGGTAATTTAGAAATATATGGGGAATGGGAATGGGGGGGGGGGGCTCATTAGTCAAAAGTAGTTTTATTAAAGTTAAAGCTCAGATTTAAGAAAGAACTGTTTACGAAGAGTTGAAAGGGGATCTGACAAAATAAATTGCGACTTTGTAAATACACGCGATTAATAAAACAACATAGCTACACCATTTATTAACAAAATCCAAATGCAAATGCCTCTTTCCCCCTCGCTCCCAAAAAAAACAGTACCCCTCTCCAAAACCAAGAATAAATCCTGTGTAATACTAAAATGAGAATTTCCATCAGCACAAATCATAATTTGACATCTTCTTTGCATGCTCCGAATGAGCTTGCGGATGTCTTCTTGAGCTGCTGTTGAGTCTGAGACGATGCTGGACGCTTGCGAAGATCTGTCAAGCATATCCCACACATACTCGATTGGGTTAGGTCAGGACTCATTGGTGGCCACTCCGTAACCGTGATTTAGTTTTCCCTCAGGAAGTCCGTAGTTGTTCGTGCAATGTGAGGTCTGGCATTGTCCTGCATTAAGACAAATTCTAGACCAATACCATATGCAGCATTCACAACATGACACTCCAGAATGTCATCAATATAACGTTGGCTGTGTTAAGATTTTGAGAGATGATGATGAGGTCCGTGTGGTTGTCAATACAGATTCCACCCCACAGTATCATTGAGCCACGTATAAATCTATTGAATTCTTGCATCATTGCAGAATTCATTTGTGAGTCTGTATACAAGTATGAGTCCATCACAACAACTCAGGCGAAACCTAGACATCTGTGATGAAGCTGCCAACCAGTATGAGTGCGGGCAAATATCATGCGTGCCCGTTTGTGTGCACTACTCAAACGTGCCCTCGTGGTAGTCGACGTGGTCTTAGGTCGGCCTTTCTAAGTCTGTTATGGATAGTTTAGTCAGACATCCATCTCAGTCGCTGTCCTCAGGTTATTTTGCAGGTTCCTGGCATTAATAGTGCGTTTCCGTGATGACGATGTTACGATATAACGGTCTTGCCGATGAGTTGTTTTACGCTTACGGCCTTGTACAGATCATCTGGAATATTGACCTGTTTCTTGAAACCGTTTCCAAATTCGGCAGACGACAGAAGGGCTAACATGCAGCTTATTTGCCACATAACGTATAGAATGGCCTTCCTGGAGTAATGTAACTGGAGCAGACACTTGAACTTTAATAAGATGTCGCATTTTGTGTGCTTTGTGTAAACACCAATTAGTGAAGTGATAATATTTGTATTATTCAGCAACATCACAAGGTTTTGTTGAGATGAAGTGGGCTATTACACTTTGCTTTAGGGCGGGGGTCCTTTCTTTGCTTTTCTGGGGATGGGTAAAAACAAATATAGAATGTAATGAGGTTGATTTGATTTTTATTAATGAATGGCATGGGTGTCTCGTTTCATTTTTTCCTTGAGGCTGTATCATTTAGATGACGGATGGCATAATTTGGAAAATGTGTTCCCCCAATTATTTCGAGCGGTGTATAATGCAGACTATGAAAATGTGGAAAGTTAAAGAGAGGTACATAAAAAACAGAAGAAACGAGGAGTCCAGAGAGAATTTCGAACGATGGATTAGCAACAGGGTAAACAAGAAGCGAAACAACGAGAACGGATCATTCATAAAACATGCTTGCTAAGTCGAAAGAAGCGACACGAGAGTAAAGAAAAGAAGATAAAGCTCAACAGATTCTCCGAAAAAATAAGGATAACAAAACTAATGGGAAAATTCTTGGAGAAAATTCGGAGCTTTATACAAACATAGATGATTAAAACACGCCAAAGAAAATAAACACCGTCGCTTTAGCTCCAAGATCTCGATATCCGCTTTTTTAAGATAGCTGAAAGAAAGTATTAGTCCTATAGATAGAACTTCAAATAAGTACTCGCAAAAATGAAAGATACTTCTGGTAGCAAAACAAAATTTTATTGTCAGTGTTTCTGCCACAACGTCGGATAAATTCTTCTTTCAAATCGGTAAGTTTAGAATAATTCATAATGAGAAAGATGCACCTACCAGAGGCAGTAGTGATTATTATAAATTTGCAAGGTGCTATGGAGATACTGGAGCCCTAAAACTTCCAGAAATTTTCATAGTAAGCAGTAGCCGAGATCAATAAAAAATGGTGGATGACCAATGAGCACGTTTCTGTAATAAAGTAGCGCACAAATAAACATTAAATTTATGTAAAGATTAATATTTACAGTAAAGAATGTTTTTTTTTTATGTAAGTATTCCACATCGTATTTCTACAAATGCCCATAGATCAATCTATCTTTAAAATCGAAAATAAAAATCGAAATCGAAAATTATTACACTAGAATTAATTAGTGTTGTTTAGAAGGAAAATCCTGTTCTTATCTACGCACTTAAAGTATTTTTAACGTTTATATTTTGTATTAATTTTATAAAATTTCTTTAATGCCTCTAAAAACGCAGACAATCACCATTTTACTACAAGAAAGCTTTGCAATGAGGCATTGTCTGAAAGCGATGTCAGATTCGATGTCAAATAATTAAATGGATAGCAAGCGCGTGTTTGGACCGTTTCAACGTACCTGTCAACGTAGGCTTGAACTGATTGACCCCACACGACTGCATTTCCTCATAACCCGCTAACCGAAAGTGAACGTATCACATGACTCTGCACTTATTAGACAGAGCCAAATGTTTACTTTTCCGTGTGGCTTCCACACAAATAGTTCAGCGAGTTAACAATGAAGTAAATATCAAGAACGTTTGGCATTAAAGGCAAGTGGATGGAAGCAGCATGATTACAACGTACTAAAAGTTTCTCTTTTTTATGAAAACAATGTTTTAAGAGGTTTGTATACTTTTCTATCTAAATTTCCTGTTGCAGAGTAATTTTTATTTCTATTCCTGGGTTTCAATTCTGGATATCATAAAATTGAAGTTGTAGGAAAAGTAAAGATTATTTTTAAAGTTTCTGTCTGCTCCCCTGGAACGATAGTGGAACAGAACAAAGTGGATGAACCTTAGTTGCTGGAGTTAGATAGAGGAAAGTTCATGTTCGTTAAGAAATATAAATCAATGTCTACATAAATTTTACTTATGTTTAAACATATTATTTAAATAATTTGTTTTAAAAAATTTATAACTATTTCCGGAATTAGAGCTAAAAAATGAGTAAAAAGTGGTTTAAAATTGCTAAAACTATACATGCTATATTACTTACTACTAAATAAGTTTTGTAATATAAATTATGTTTAAAATATATTTATTATGTAATTCCTTCTGTTATTATTATTAACTAGAGAAGTTAACCGGCTAGACTCTAGAAATTGAATCTTTCAAATGGATTTAGATAAAACTGGCGAGAAAATTCCCAGAGTAGTACAAATTTAATTAAGGTAAGTGATTCCACCTTTCCTGTATCCCATAATTTTTTGTGTTGATTAATATTTTATTTTGTGTCTTTAGCGTAACTGCTCGTTCTAATTATTTAGAAAGTTGTTGTAATTATGAAAAAATTGATTTAATGAAAAAATTTTTTCTTTCTTTATATCTAAGAATCTCCTATGAAAAGGCGTGGGAAGCTTTTGAGGTGTGTTCCTGACAATATTTCGTTTAGCTGGTTTCAAGTGCAGTCGAAATCTTAACGATCCTTTCGACAGGCGTGGGAAGAAACAACCACCTAATTTTCTACTCAGAAAATTGATGCTCTGAGGCGATTTTCCGATGTCATACTTAATCAGATGTCCAGCTGCGTTTTACAAGATCTAAAATTTTTTATTTACGCTGCATCCGAATAACTCCCTCGAAGTCTCTTCCTATTCATGCTGCCATTATCAAGTAAATAAGCTAAAGATTTTTGTATATTCTCGTATTTTGATTTATATTCGTTTATAAAATTTTTATCACAATATTTACTTCTAATTAGAATTTAAAGAGTTTGTTTCTCCTGCAAACAAGTAAGAATTTAAATTTTCGTGAGTCAAGATATCCAAAGATACGGAAACTTAAGTAGAGATATTAATTTGGCTATATTGTCACGATTCTTGTAAAATTCATCGAGCAACTATAGCTTCCGGTTGCATAATGAAACCGGAAGAAAATGAAAGAAACATTCAACGTTAGAGTAGCATGGAAATAGAGATTGTTATGCAAATAAAAGAAAAAATAAAATATACGAAATATGTGAGGGTGTCGAAGGATAATCTTCACTTCAATTTTTCTTTAAATTCATGGGCCATTATTTGAAATGATGAGCAATGAAGAGTTGACTAAACCATTGTCTGATGTCCGTAAGGATGACAAATGAGGAAACACAGGCCAAGAAAAGTATGGCAGAATGAAGTAGAAAAATATCTAAGGTTGTATGATTTTGAAAGTTTAAATAATCGACGAGCCCGTATGAAGAAAATCATGATGCAGTGAGCCAAGGATAGTGCGTAAAGAAAGAGTTATTTGGCTTCGTTTGATTGGGATGTTTTAAACTCAATTATTTACTACTCTCTCAGGAGAATGATGCAGTGATATTGAGGTTGGTGAGGAAATGAAATCGGCAGATGTAATTCGCTAGTTATGCAAAATGATTGGACCGGACAATCATATCATATGATTGGGTAACTTTCCAAAGATAGCTCGTTCGATTTTGAGATTGAAAAACTTTTTCATTAAAGGGATTCTGGAACAATCGTTAACAGATGCCCCATAACATAGGGATGCTGCTAACGGATGCCTTTACTCTCCTTTCAATCCTAATTTAACAGTGATTTTTCATTTGAAAGATCATACTAGGAAGGCAGACCTTTCTAATGATAAATAAATTCGTAATCTTTATTGGTTCTATTGTCAGAATTCAACCTTCGCTGCTGCTCGCATGAGCGTCTTATTAGGAGGACTGGGGAAATGTTTTAATGAAAATAAAGATAATCATGAAAGGGCGATCAAACCATTAACATAGATCAAATTATTATACTATGTTAACGTTTTTGTAAGTAACCCTAAGTTCATGATATATTGACGACCATGATACAAATAAAGCTGCAGCAATTTTAATAAAATGCAATACGTTATACAATATAACAACATACTGTAGGAAGAAACGAAAGCACTATTTTACATAAATAAATTTTATAAAATAAAAAGTCATATGTAGATTTCTGAGCTCTGTTTCCTTCATCAGTGAGAAACAACAAGTCGGATGGGGACAGAGAGCTCCGAAATGTACATATGGCTTTATTTTATAAAATTCATTTATGTGGAATAGTAGTTTCGTTTTTTCCTCTTATCTGTTGTTAACCTAGTATCCCAGTTTTGGCTGTCTTATATTTCTATTAATACAACATGTTATACTGTAATTTTGTAAACGCATTATTCCAAGACAACTTTTAAAGTCTTTCTACGTTAAGATTTTATGTCCAAAAAACTGCTAATAAGAAAGAAATAAAATGGGTTATAAAAATTTCTAAATTGACAAGAGCTTTTGAGCCTTTGCTTTTCGCATCCTGTCAGTGTTTTTTTATTTCATTTCCTCCTCCCTGTCTCCATTCTTTATTCTTTTCAGAGCAACTTTTTCTTCCCTTTTATTATCAACCACAAAGTCGTCATATTTTTCCAGAAAAAATGGATTGATGGCGTCGAAAGAAAAGGGAGAAAGGGGGAAGCAGAGACAGGTTAGAGTGAGAGATGGTGTTATCGAACTGGCACGAACCAATATCGGTCTCGGCAACCGCCCCTCTCGCGATCGGTTTGTTGCAGGACCCCCGCCAGAACAAACTCAGGCGTCGGATCGAGATCACTCGGTGATTCGGTGGGAGATATTTTCCACTCTATCGGGGGCTCCGGTGCCCATGGTATCACTGTTGAAGCAGAAAATCCGGTGAGGGATTTGATGTGTGGGTGGCAGAGATCCGTCGAAGCGCGTCATAGCCCACGACTTACATCGTGCTCACGTGATGTTCTCGTGCAAAAAAGCGTGGAAGAAAAAATATTGTATTCCATGTAAAACATCCAGTGTTGCATTGTTAACCAGAGAATGTAATAATTGCGACTTAGATATAATTATATATATATTTATTTGTTGTTCCACTTATCATTGCGTTTGATTCTGAGATTTTATCTGTTCGTAAATAATTATGCACGTGGTCCTGTAATTGTAATAAGGTCTTTTTTTTTTTTACATTGTGTTTCTCTAAATTTCAAACTAGGAAAATTTATATGATCTGTTTGAAAGATTTTTTAAAACGTAACAACGATGAATCGATAAATTACTATTCCTACATTTCATAAAGAAGAAACGGTAAGATTTTTTAAATGAAATTTCTGTATCTCTATTCGCGTGTTATCATTTAAATACTCAGTTTGAGTTTTCTGTAGATTTTTAACATTTCGTGTTTTTTTTAATGGTTTACTCGCAAGAGGTTTAAGTTATAAGCAGATGGGGTAGTTACATGATCATTCGGCTTCTGCACAAATGCGTTATTATACAGGAACATTACTTAAATTAGCTCCTCTGAATAAAATTTAACAAATATAGTAAACTTATAGTGAATTTAGAACACTTATAGCAAGATATAAAGAATACAGGTAGCGCCGTCCGAGAGAAAAACATACTGTCGCCCCATCTGCTGTCGGTAATTGGAATATTGCCAGCTTCATGACGTCACAAGGACCAATGGGTAAAAATTATTATGGGGAATAGTGCTTTTACGCACCAAAATACCATCATGCGCAATTCCCACTTACAATAATATAAATTTAATACAAAAGATAAAAATGTTTCCTTTTTCCGTTTCCCCAAAGGTTCAAATTTAATTAAAAAATGGTTAATATCATTCAAATTGGATAAAAATATTTTTACCATAACAGAAGTGATTGCTCCCTTCATCCATCCCTGCTCTAACCATTTCAAAGATGACGTTATGAAAACAATAAATTCGTATATCCTCTTACCTAACATTTACAACTAAATCATGGGATATTAAGGATTCTTTAGGTTACGTTAAGATCATCAGTTGTAAATTCTGCATCAACTACATATATATTCACGATACCTAGCCACTTTGCTCTTACATTCACTTGCAGCAGCGCCGGATTTACATTTTATACTCTTCCTTAGTATAGGCCACTGACTTTCTCCCGACCCTACTTTCGTGATCACTTGTAAGTAATGTAATGTAAACTAAGACTATATAGGCAATAAATAATACGTATTTAAGTAGATAAGTAAGTATTGAATAGAATAGTCAAACTAATGAAATCCGCCGCCTCCTGAACTGGCAAATCCTAGTCGGCAAATCCAGCGCTGCAGCAAGAACAGAAGAACATTCACTTGTTGCACCCCCCCCCCCTCCCATTCATCCGTTCTTGCTTGTAGTTATCTAACGATTTTAAAGACGACGATTATGAAAACAATGAATTCGTATATTCTCTGATTGAATTCGTATATCCTCCTACCTCAGAATTGTAGATTTCATTAGACGTGATCTTCGATTCATGAGTTGACATAAGCCTAGGTATTTGTTTTCATAATCGTCATCTTTAAAATCGTTAGAGCAAATCGATGCAGTTGTTGTACAAATATTTTTATCCAGTTTGCATATTATTAAGCATTTTTTAATTAAATTTAGCTCTTTAGGAAAATGAAAAAAGGAAACATTCTTATCTTTTGTATTATATTTTGTATTATTGCAAGTGGGAATTGCGCATGATGGCATTTTGCTGTGTAAACGCAATATTCCTCATAATAGGTTTTAAAGATTGGACCTTGTGACGTCATGAAGCTGTCAATATTCCAATTACCAACACCAGATGGGGCGACAGTCAGTTTTTCTCTCGGACGGCGCTATCTGTATTCTTTATATCTTGACTTATAGTATATTTAATTTACAAACCAAAAAACAAATGAAAGCCTTACGTGAAATAAAGAGGGCAAAAAAAACGGAACAAAATGCATTGTGTTAATAACGACGCTTTTAAATTCCGAATGCTTACAAAACTTGAAGAATATCCTTCTTTTGGTCCTTAAATCTTGTTTAATTGCCAAGCTTTGATTACAATTTATAAAAATTTTTATAGGATTAACTAGAAAATTTAAATAACCTTTACGCATTTTACTCTTTTTTCTTCTCCGCGATAGATTTTCAGTGGCGAAACTGACAACGTTATCCATCACGGGGTTCGTTGCCCAGGAGAGACATTCAGGTGCAAATGGAATTCTTTCATCCCCTTGTCGCTAGTCGTCGCAATGCGTCATTATCTCATCATCCCCAAACGTCAAGGTGACGACATCTGTGTCGTCAGAAGACACCCTAATCACCGTAAAAAATCAACATGATCGACACTGAAGCTCGGACTTGGATGACGGGGGTCCGAGATTCTGTGTTTAAATTAGTACTAGTTTAAATCCATCATAGGAAGGTGGAACTTTTTCTTTCAACACATAGAAATAGTCTGAGATCGCGCTTTTATTCGGAAGAACTGCAAAACTGTGGATGTCCGCTGTCAAAGAATTGGTGATGTATAGTATATAAGTTTCGGACCTGAACTTCGGCTTCCTTTGACTTCGGTCTCGAATGCTTATGACACATTTTTTTTATGCAACATTACATACGCACTGTATGGCACTTCAAGATTAAGCGTGGTGTTAACAAACACGCACACCATGTCGTAATAGTTAAAAGAAATTGGTTAAAAAAAATAATTTCATTATAAAATCAACTTTACTAGATTGTCCCCTCACAAAAATTTGTTAGATCCAGGATGTCAGAATAAAAAAAACTGCATCAGTAGACATGAAACCTCTGAAATCGTAAAAATGCAGGGACAGAACGCTCATTTCAATCTTGCTTACTATGCATTTTGTCGAGCGAAAGAAAATTGGTCAATTAAAAACCTATGCTTTATATTTGCAATAATGAAATTAAATAATTGAAATGCCCTCATAATAATTTTTTTTCATGCAAGACCGCTGAATGTTTAATATTTTTCTTTAATAATCATTTTTTTACATATCGGGCTGTTGGAATTTCTTCCGTGTTTCTTAGTGGTTAATTTATTTAATAATGACTTACTATTGAAGTTCATTAATTGTTTTTTATTGGGTTGTCGACTACCAAGTCTTGCTCGCATTCATTTCAGGCATTCAGCGAGTTTCATTTGACAGGAGCAGTGGTCGCCCACAATGCGGCGCAGAAATCCGCATCGATCGCATCAACAGTTTAAATCTTCGCCTTTGCGTTTTGCAATCTCATTCTACATTCAGTTCTTCGCCCTATTTCTATTTATAATGATGCTTACGAAATGACTACAGATACGAAACGTACTTTGCAGAACGTTGTCTTAGAATCACCTCTACTGTCTTCGTGAATTCAATCCAGTTTAGAAAAAAATTAGGACTTCAAGTGTGTGAATACTTTCTGTATTCGTTGTGCCTAGATAAAAATACGGCGGAGACAGCATAATAATATGACTAACTTGTAAGCATAGCGGCTGATGGCATGGGGGAAATTTGTGTGCGAAGAACGCATTCTCAGTGCAAAATAGATTTTCATGCTGGAAACTAATCTGCAAACGTCCTCACACCGAGATATGGCAACGCAATTTGGCAGTCCATCAAGAGAATGCCCCTTTTCATACGTCTGCAATCACAAGGCAGTGGTTCAAAGAATATGGAATTGATTTGTTAGACAGATCTACCTAGTCAACAATTCTCAGAGCATTCTGCAGATATCCTACAGTATATAACAAAATTCATGTCAAAAAAGGCTTGAGATACGCACTTTAAATAGAGTGGAGTGAGATTTCCAGTGACGAGCGTTAGTAAAGATTGAGTCAAAAGTTCGTTCTTATTTTACCCATTAAATTTATTCATCGAAGCAAATTTCATCGTGACCTACAGTTTGTTGCCATCTTTGCGCCAGGATCTTTGCGCTAGTTCCATTCGGCCGGTTTGGAGGCTAAATCTATCAGCCTGATTAGCAAACGTGCTGGGGCGTTGTCATACTGCAGAAGTGCACGTCTTTGATTGAGCAGTGCTAGGTAGCGGACCTTTAGGACGTTATAAACTCGCTGCAGTTGTTGGAAATGAAGATCTATGTTCACAGTGGAGCAAGCTCAAAGTCCAATCCCCCTCGAATGTCTACCAAACACAGCATGTTCTTGTGTTCAAACAGCGCTTGACAACAGTCTCCGAAGCCTGCCCGAGATGGAACCACTGCTTTCCCTTGTCCGAATTATTCTATTTTAACTCAACCTGATACAGGTACTTAAGAGGATAATTCCGTAATAAAATCTAAGGCGGCACTACAAATATTAATTAAAACGTTATAAATGCGGATAATTTAAACATTTTTTGTAGCTTCTTTTCTATCCAACCACACAAATGAATTGACAACGGGCATTTTTATAAGCTGTATTTCTAATATTTTTGGCTAAAGCTTTTTTTACCACAATCTTCATTATCATAATCTTTTTTGTGCACAGGGTCTCTATGTAATTAAAACAAGTCTATTGGGTTTCTATTCCCGATTGGGATATTTAATTATATAGTTATTGATTTAAAAAGAATACTTATAAGATTTTCGTATCGTTATGCGCAAAATCAAATTTCTGTGAATGATTGAATTTGAAAGTCGTAAGAAATTCAAATATTTACATAATTTAACATGAATTTTGACATTATATTAATTATGTTGGGATTACGTTTTGAAGAATTATTTATTTTTAAATATTACTTAAAGCTGGCAGTTAATTGTTGAAAAGCCAGAGTCTCGTGACAATAGAATCGCATGCTATTGTTTAGTTTTTGAATCCTCTAGAAATCGCTAGAAATCTGTTGAACCAAAGGCCACAGATTACCGAGTAGAAAGAATCTGTGCAAAGGCTGTACAGCGTCCGCAAGTGAAAAACCAAGTGTAAGGTCTCATCCATCTCCGATTCAACCAGAAAGAATTCGTACTGCCATCTTCGTTCTTCTAAAGATTACATCATTGGAAGCCTTAGTCAACGATGGGGGAACCAGTGCCAATTTACCGATTCAATACTTCGACAAGCTTACCGGTGAGAACTATTTCATTTAGCGTTTGCGGATACAATATTACAAGCGAGGATCTTTGGAAAGATGTTACCATTTATGTGTGTGGGAAAATGCGAAATTGTGCTGTTAAATTCTTTTAATATAGTTAAATTGGTATATTTTCACTTTAGTATAATCAAAGAAGCTGCCTGACCACTTCAGTGTAATCACGAAGCGTGATTGTTGCACGGTGTGACGTCAGGTTTTTCAGTTATCTCTAAAAACTGAAAAATAGGTTTTGTGACCAATAAAATAAGTACTGTTAGGGATAGTTGAAATTAGACTCCTGTAACCGGCCGGGGGGAAACCAACTGCCCCCTGTAACCAAATAGTTGGGATTTGTATCATTATCTTGCCCGCAGGGCCGAGAGTTAAGTGAAGCGCCGAGAGTAGTAAATATTTCCTAAATTTGCACGGAAAATTTTCCTTAGATAACCTCTCTCAATTGCACAGGCTTTCTTTCTAGGTGTTGTCATAACACGCATAATGAAATTTATGGTTAATCTCCACTATCCGCACAATCGCGCGACGAAACTTCACTGTCCGCCCAGAAGACGTGCGGATCGGGAGCACATGTCCTTGTTCGTTGAAGCAAATGCGAAAATTCACTACGCATCCATTTCCTATGCGCACATTCCCTTCCTGTTTTTTGCCATCTGTTGGTGTTATTGTTTTAAGTTTTTTTTGTGTGTGTGTGTGTTTGGTTGTTTTTTTATTTTTGAGTTTTTGTTTTTTTAATTTTTTTTTTTTTTTTTTTGTTTTATATGGAATTCGTGTTTTTGATGAATAAAGTTTTTGCTTTTTTATTCCAGGTCGTCTTCCTCAGAGACAAATGAAAGTAATTCTTTTCTTCATTTGTCTCTGGTCTTCCTCTCCAAACTGCGGAGCTTCAGGGATTGCTTCCGGAAGCGACGCCATTTTTCCGTATCCAGGATAAGCATCGGCGATGTGGCTTGTTAATGTTTGGAATCTTTCGCCAGCCTAATTTAGTAAATTTGAACATCTTGTAATCCAACTTTTGGTTCAAGTAGGACGTAGTCAGGTAAGTTGCCATTCCTATGATCTGTTTTGGCTAGTTCATAAAATTCGATGCATTTGAGGGTTTATGGCGTTTCGGCTGCTCATTTTCCTGAATGGTAATTATGTAGATGACGGCCTCCACCCCAACTTGCGTTTTTTCCTACCTTGCGTTGTTTTTTAACATACATCTTGGGTTGCTTAGTGTTTTTGGGGGGGTGGACGAAAGATTTAGTTTTTATTTATGGTGCAAACTAGCTTTAAATTTCAGCAAACTTGTACCACTCTCGGCGCTCCGCGCCTCACATCGGCCCTGCGGGCCTCGTTCAATAATGCCCATTGGTCACTGTTTTCCGGCGTTCTGTCTACGACGTCCCCCTCCGGGGGTAAGTTAATGATATATACCCCAACCTGTTTGGTCAAGGGGGCAGTTGGTTTCCCCCCGGCCGGTTACAGGAGGCCAATGGTTAGTATTTTTCTATTGACCATTTTCACCATCGTCTGCGTTTCCGTGCCTGACTTCAACCGCTACCACCAGATGGCGTTGCGTATCTAGTATCTGGAAGAAGGAAGTCGGCGCCATTAAACCTAAAGGAGACCGCTTTCGAGTGAAAGAAAACCACGTTCCCACCAAAAATAAAAACTAAACTTTTCGTCCACCCCCCTCAAAAACACTAAGCAACCCAAGATGCATGTTAAAAAACAACGCAAGGTAGGAAAAAACGCAAGTTGGGGTGGAGGCCGTCATCTACATAATTACCACTGTGGGTTTTAGTTTTGTTTTTTTGAAAATAGGTAATTTTAATTTTTAGAATAGCCGCCTTACGCATTGTGTACTTTCGGTTTCGGAATGTGCGCATAGTGAATTTTCGCGCTTGCGCCTGTGCGGACAGTGAAGTTCGTCGCACGATTGTGCGATAGTGAAGATTAACCATAAATTTTATTATGCGTGTTATGACAGCACCTCCTAGAAAGAAAGCCTGTGCACTTAAATTTCATACATTGTTACATGATCATAAGAAGTCTTAATTTAGAGCCTATTATTGGTAGAAATACGATTAACAATGCCTTTTTATGGTGTAAAGATGTATGAATTTTCAGTGCACAGGCTTTCTTTTTAGGTGGTGTTTGGTTATGACCACTGAATAACGGATGTTTGTTGATGCAACGCATCCCACTAAGGACTCCTTGATTTAAGAATAAATATCTCGGAAGTGGAGATCGATAGCACAATGAAACAAGTGGTATGTTTATTTTGAAAGCCGTAAAAATCGGATACGGAAGTTTCACAATTACTTACAAATGTTGCCGACAGGTGAAGCTGTACGTAGGGTACTGAAGGAAGTGGATGAAGTCATGTATTCCGTGGAGCCATCTCTGTGCTGGCGTACATTTTGAATCGATTGTGATATGATGGCTTCTTAGCGGTCAAAATAAATTTTATTGCGGATAAGCTGTCTTCAATTCCCTCTTAACGTTTTTATCACGAATTCATTTGTTTCCACCTTTGTCTCAACCAATTTGACCTTGTCCTTTATCAAAATGCTCGTTATCTCCGATCTTGTCTCGGAGATACTTTCCTCGTCTGGTATTTTTTTCACCATGATCCTACGTCTATGCTGCTTAAACTCGTTCATTACTTACTTGTGCATTTGAGTATATACAGGGTGTTTCTAAAGGTAGTTAGCAAATGTTGCACACCGTTAAGAGACCCCAAAATAAACAGTTTTTACCATAGCATTGGGGTCGGAACGGCTATGAGGGAGAGAAGTGATCACACGGGTAAATTATGATAATGAATGCGCACGACCAAAAGAAGTGCATGCATTGAAATTCCTGAATAAAGGGATATTCACATATTACGAGGCAAATCAGCATCGATTCAGTTCAACATACGGGCTGGATTTTTGATCTACTGGTTGGCCCATGCATTTTGCCAGTTCACCTCGGTGGACATAACTACCTTCACTTTATCGTTGATGTGCTTTCCGAGCTCCTGGAGGATGTACCGTTGGATATTCTGAGACTGATGTAATGACACGTTCGGTAATTGTTGGATGGGTAGAGGTGGACCAGTTGCATGGCCTCCCAGTCACCGGATCTTACTCCCTCTGACTTCTTGTGGGGTCACATGAAGGCACTCGTCTACCGCAAACCCGTCACTACCATTGAAGAGCTGTTGCCACAATGCATATATCGAAATGACTGGTGAACACTTTGAGCAGTTTTTGTAAGGGTTGTTTTCACGTGTCAATAAACTAATTGATCTAACGTTGTGTTTTTACATTTGCACGTTACATCACTCTCCCCCATAGACGGACAATGGTAGGGTTCCGGCCCCCCCCCCCCCCCATGTTATGGTGAAAACGGTTTGTTTGGTGTCCCCCTGATTGTGTGCAACGTCTGGTAACTACCTATAGAAACATCTCCAATGAATACCTGTATATTATAATACTCGAAGACAGGAATTTGGAGGAAAATTTCCTCTCCTCTCCCTTGCCAAACAACTTTCAGTTCATCCTAGATTTTTAAATGATAGTATACTATATCCCTATACAATTTGCCATCTATATTTTTTAGTTTTTCGCTAGCTCATTGAAGGGCCGAAAAAAAAAACTAGCGCAGAAGATGCAAACAACCCACCCCTTCTCGATTTGGACCAAACTGGACTAGAATTTACTTCACGAAAATCACTAGGCAGGTTGCATTTATTTATTATTTGCCAATTGTTTTTAAGCTAAAGCTCATTTAATCCTACATCAAAATACAATTAAGAACAGTATCGTTTATAATTATTATTATTATTATTATTATTATTATTATTATTATTATTATTATTTTAATTTTAGGAAGCATACAGTTCAGAATTACGTTTGATAATAAAAAGATATAATTGAGGCTTTCACGATGAAGAAGGAAAACTTCCCCAAAACAATAAGGATTCGCCTGAAGACGAAAGAACGACGTTTCGCCAACTGCGCTCAAACGAGGGCCAATGAAGAGCAAGCTGGAAACCTTTGAATTTAATAATGAAACTGATAGCTTGTATAATAGAATGTATAAGATAATAATTTTCAAATTTTGAAAGGAAACTGAAAGCAATTTGGATTATTGTCTATGTTAATAGCTCTAAAGGAAGAATGAATAAGATGTCAGTGTCTACGAGATGTATTTACGGATGCTTCTAAGAAAATGAATGTAACATTTAATATTTCCTGCTTATCGATACATTCGTAATCAAAACCCAAAGTACGGTTCTTTTGCAAACGATAGGTTTCAGCTATTATAATTACCATCACTCGGATGGTAGAAGAAAAGACTACCTAAAAATGAACAGTAAACCGTTAAATTCTTTTACAGAAATTTTCAGTGGAGTGCTTATATTACGTCCGTTAGAGATTCCTTCGAAGATTCAAGATACCATGAAGTAGGCATTTAACAGCCCAAGATTTTTGTCATGCATATTTTCTGTAAGTTGCTGTACATCGTAAATGGTGCATGTACACATTGGTAACCGAATTATTCAGATCGCTTATTGCATTCTGAACAATTAGCGTACGAATTTTACCGCAAACGAACGAAAAAGAAAAACTTTTATTAACATAGGTGCGCTGCAACACTGGAGTAGCGAGGTACCATTTTTCAACCTATTCTAAGGCCTTCACTGGAACTTATTCCTTTTTCGGTAAATTTGAGCTACTGCACAATCGGAGACAACGTCAACACTTTCAGCAAGCCTCGCAAATCACGTGACCAATGTCATTCACTAAATTGAGCGAACTGTAAGCATTAACACGCAACTTCTTGTAAATGTACACAATAAATAAATGACACCCCCCCCCACACTTTGGAACCTTTCTAAAGCAGTAAATTGAAAGAGCTTAATAAACCGCGAGTTCTGCGAACTACCTACATTAATCAAATTAGAAAACGAAAAACTTTCCTGAGGATTGGAAATTAGCGGTTTTCCTCGACTTAATTCCTGAAAGTTTGTTGCGAATATTGCTGTGGAAGCGTGAATTTAAAATTTATAGAGGCGATCAAAGTCGTTAACTACAGATGCTACGAGTGCCGCAGAATTCACTCTGCATCGGAAAATGCTTTCATACACTCAAACTAATGCAGCAACTGCATTAACCTTATCTTCAAAAACTGTTGTCAATTGGGATAACTTCGTTAGAGAAGTTATGATGAATGGTGTAATAACACGACAAAATTTACGGACCAGGAAAAACCGTCCAAATAGACGAAACGGTGCTGATCAAATGCAAGTACGAAAAAGGCCACCAACGAAATTTACTAAATAGATTGTAGGTGGGATTAGCAAATAAGACGGTAAGTGTTTCTTCATCCCAGTCGAAAAAAGAAACGAGGAAGCGGCGAGGATATCTTTGTATCGACGAACTACAGGATGTTCAAATTATTCACCACACAGTTAACCGCGGTAAGAATTTTGTGAATCCCGCCACAGAGCACCACACTCAAGACATCGAGCGGCTGTGGAGATATCTAAAGAACAAACTAATACCAAAAGTAATAAAAGACTTAACCTCTTATTTGCACAGTTTTATGTATAAGAAAATATTTCAAAACTTACTCCAGATGAAAAGTTTCAACTAATAAATATCCATATTTCACAAGTATATCCAGGACACCAGAAAATTGCGAAAACGCATAACACGGAGTTATCCCCACAGCACCGCACTTGGAGAATAAATTTCGTGGAATGAATTAAATTAACCCACCCAAGAGTAAACACTTTTTTTTTGGTCTTCATTTAAATCTGTTTATATTCCGTTTTTTCTCGTTATATTTTTTAACATTGGAGCACTTTAAATAAAATTGGTATATATTCAGTTGTATATTCGTCGGCGATGTTTAGTCCATTTTTTATCAACGGCAAGCTTTAATATCGACTTCACATTTCATATAATTCATAATCGGATCTTATACCTTAGATAGTTCGTTAAATTTTAAACAAATATGTTTTGATCAATAAAGGAAAATCGTTATTTTTCTGTCTGTGAATAATAAGCACAGTGGACAAAAAATTAGTCACTTTGAGAGTTCTACGACGCTACTATGTAAAGTAATTTGAATATACAAATGAATGCGCATGAGCCCATTTCATTACGAGCAATGTTAACTTCAGTTTGTTATTCCGTGTCGAACTTTGCTGCGAAAAAATAGGTGTTAGCATTTGGGCGGGAAGTAGTTACCTTTGCCGGAGTATCAAAGTGCACAGTCATCCGTGAGTTCAAAAAATAGTCCAAACGCGTCAGATGGCAATAACCGTCAAAACTGTGGTCGGAAGTTAGTGCTGACTGAACGGGACCAAAGACTAATATCACGTTTGGTCACGGCCAACAGCTTTCAAACTAGGGAACTGCTGCAGCAAATCAATAATGGTCCGCATAGACAAGTTTGTGAAAGAACCTTAAGGAGGCAACTGCATAAATTGAACATCTGGAGCCGGTTATCTCGCAAGTATTCAATGCTCGCTCCAGCTCACAAGAAAGCTCGTCTACAGTAGTACAAGCGATATCGGAACTGGACTGTAGGCGACTGGAAACTCGTTATTTAAACGGATGAATCCAAGTTTTGTCTTTATTCAAATAACGCTCAACATCGTGTGCATAGATGAAGTAATGTAGCCTTTCACTGTGTCCAAGGTATTGGGTGATGACTCTGTGATGCTATGGGTAAACTAGCGCCAGGCTTAACCAGAATCACTATCATGACATTCTGAATGGGCAACTGCTGTCTTTGGTGAATCACGTCAAGGATGTTTGTCTACTATCAAGAGGATAACTGCAGGGTTCACAGGGCTAGATTCGTGGAGGAGTGATTCGAATGAACTTTTTCTGCCACATCCTCAGATATGAACATAATAGAGAATTTGTGTGACCACCTGGAGCAATGAGCTAAGCGAAGAATCACCATCCGACTAACATCGCCGACCTGCGGGATAAATTGTATGCAGCATGGTTGGAGACAGATAAGGACCATCTAAACACACTCGTACAATCAATGCTCAAACGCATTAAAGTTGTAATTAATCAAACTTGGTCCGGTGTGCTTTTTTCACAACGAATTGAATTTATTCGAGGATACCTATTTTGACTACCATGAAGAAATCGATCCATTGTGGAAGAGTGGCGTTTGATCTCATCTCTTATTATTTCATGATTTTGATGGGCAATTTTTTATAAAACCTAAAGATTTCCTCTAGTTATGGAAGTCCAGTTGTTTCACGTGGACAGGCCTTTGATTCCAAGCGATGGTTGGGCAGTAAGTGCGAACAAAAATTACGACAGAATAGTACTCATAGTTGGTGAATTTTTCCAATTATTTTTCTCCCAGTACGATAGTTTTGGCCGATAACTAAAATTGCTCGAACAATATAATGTAGACTTTACAGGAGGAAACAATATAGCCAATTGCCCATATGATGTTTTTAATTTTTTTCCAAATCACTCTTCATTCTTTCAGCTATTATAATTTAATTTAATTTAGGGAGAAAGTAAAATCCATATAAAATCATTTAGTGAACTTTTTTCTTTTCTCGTGTATCTTTAATTCTTTAAAAAATTCATAAGAAAACTATACAATTTTCCTTTAAGCTGGCATATTACAAACATATCTAAAACTAAAAGAGAATATTAATGGAAATAAACGAGTTTCTTTTTTCTATTGAATATTAAAAAAGACTCGTAAAAAGTTTTGATTTAGGAACCTTTATTCTGTGATACCTAAGCTTTAAGAGCAATTTTTCGTAGTTTGATAGTTCTTTCTTCTCATCCTCCTTCACATTAACGAATATGAAATGACAACCTGGTCGAGGCCAGAGAAGAATATGTCGAGGTTTCTTTCAATCTAAAAAGGCTTTTCTCGTTCAGATTGGAAGAACCTACGGGAGAGGAAGACCCTAAGACTATGATTTCCTTCAATGGGTTCTTTTCTCCCTCTTCACATTTCTACTTTCGTGTCTTTTGACGCGGAAATAAACACGAATCGGAATCGGACGAAATGGCTCGAGAAACAAAACGAAAAGAGAAGTGGGCGAGGGGATAAAAAGAAGAAAAAAATAAAAGGAGGAAAGAAGTGGAGAAGCATTACGCAGCAGGAAAAACGAAACATTTGTCATTAAACTGGCTACGGAACTTGCGAATGATTCGAAGTGAAACCAGTAATTTCTTTGAAGACCTAACGTTATTCCATACGAGTTCAAGTGGAGAAAACACGTAATAGATACCTTTATTCGCTTCGATTAGAGAATTCTTGACAATTTCAGAGAATATTAAGGGCAATTTTATTCTGGCATAGCTATTCCAGCGTAAAAATGATTAAAGGGGAACACGAGCAAAGGCTCCTAATGAACCGTTTCCAAACCACCAACTTCAAAAGTTAATTCTTAAGGAGAAGGGAAAAGGCTATTAGACATGAAAGGGCACTATTGGGAAAAGAATATTCGATAATGAAACATTTCTTTGGAAAGGGGGAATTTTCTGCGACGTCATGGGAGCTTCTACGAAGAAATAGTCACGTTTTCAAAAATTAAAAATCTAACATCTCTTTCACGTGAAATTGACGAGCCAACTTTACTAATGTTTTTAAAAACTAATTCTTACCCAATGTTGCGTAACATTTTAATCAGAAACTTTAAATATTAGGATAATTTCCTAATCATTGAATTAAAACGAACCAAGGGGGATTTTAATATTAGATGCAAATGAAAGGGCTACGCCAGTAATGAAATCCAATTTTCAATTCTAAAATTTCCATCAATATTCCTCGGTTGCCGTGGTTGTTTGCGTAATATTCCTTCATTAAACCTAAAGTCTAATTTTTTTCTTCTTTAAATTTCTTTTAAAGTGGTTTCTTCTTAAATTTCATAAATTATTATTCGATTCAATGAAAGATATGTCTTTAACAGATATTTCAAGAAAATGTCTTATATCAATTGTATTTTGCAAGTTCGATATCGCCAAAAATACAGACAAGAATGTTTTCTTAGTTTTTGGAACTAAAACAGGTTAACCAGGAAAAAATAAAATACCGGCTAGTTTCTTTTGACATCCAAAACTGAGTAAATAACAACTCCCTTGATAACACAGTCCGAAAAATATCGTATAATAAAAGGGACAGGAAAAAAAGAAAAAGAAGAGACCTCGTAAGCAGCAGTGAGACTTCTATAGATAAGACTGGTCTCCCTAGCCCTCTACAAATGATGAATTCAGACTGGAATGCAGCCAACAAAATTTTTTGGTCACCTTTTAAAATGATTTGGCTACCTGAATATGGCGTTGCGAGGAACAAATAGCTCTACGTAAAGTGTCAATTTCAAATTCTTCGTTGAAGTAATTTTCGGGTCTCGAATGTCAAAGTGTTACTATTCGCCTTTCTTTGACATATTCTCAGAATACTGAAGCCCCGTTCTCATAAAATTACGACATTTCGCTATAAAATTTTGTCCTCTGTGCTGTTATTCTGTTCATGTCATGAAATTTTAACAGAAAAGAAATGGAAAGTAACTATTTTTGTATAGGAAAATAACTCTTCCCAAGAGCATAGGAATTTAATATACATATAACATTATAGAAATAACCTTTAGAGTGGGTGAATATATATCGTGGATGAGTGTTTCTTCTTTCAATTTACTATAAAAGGTATTTTTAATATTCTAAATATACTGTCAACATCTTCATGTTCAACCCTTATCACTGCTGACTTAGTAGCAGATCTCCAAAATTTTCCAATATTCTCTGTCTGGAAGTTGTTTTTCTATTTGACGCCTGTAGTTTCCTGATGTCACCGCTCCATTTTATTTGGGGGCGTCATGTGGCCTTTTATACTGTGCTTTGTTCAAATATTGCTCGTTTAAAATTTAAAAAGTTAATATTTATACTTTCAAGCTAACAGAATAAAAAAAAATCGAAGAAAAAAATCTAGTTTAACAATGAGATTTAATCACGTTTTCTTTGAGTAATTTAAAATAAAATTTATATTTATTTCTCAGTTAATTGATCAATAATATATGCCGTTTGTTTATTAATACAGTAATCAGTTAAAAGAAGTTGAATACAAACTTATCAACCCCTGCGAGTAAACAGAAATGAAATTTGGCAGAAAAGACAAGAGAATCGAAGACAATAGGTAATCAGTCTATAGGATCCGCAAGGCAATGAAAGCTGTATTAGTGGCTGCAATGTCAGCTGAAAATAATTTCAGCTAACGATGTAAAAGAAAACATTCCGAGCCGAATGATCAATGGAAGCATTTCTACTTCTGTCAATAACCATTCTTGCTCCACGAGTCACTTCCATAGACAAAATTAAGAAACTTATAGATTAAGATAAAAATAATTTTCAAGCAGATACTGCACTGCGACTAGGAAAGAAATATACTGTAGAATGAAATAACAAATTTAATTAAGTAAAATTTAACTATGTTACAATGTACAAAGATACAACCACACAATTTACACTTCTTATAATTTTCATACGTTTATTTTCTACAGCATATACAAGATACCATATATTCTATCTAGCATAAAAACATGTTGAAGTTTGAAAATCCGAATTATTTTCTTTAATTCTGCGGGAATGGGTTAATATCCACATTCTCAGATGAAGGGAGAGAAATACGATTATAATCGGTTAAACCTTAAATTGGATATTTTTATTTTTAAATTGAATCAATAAATTGAAGATTCTGAAAAAAAATCACGTGAGTGGGAAGAAAACT
This sequence comes from Rhysida immarginata, assembly GCA_023313115.1. Taxonomy (NCBI): domain Eukaryota; kingdom Metazoa; phylum Arthropoda; class Chilopoda; order Scolopendromorpha; family Scolopendridae; genus Rhysida; species Rhysida immarginata. The sequence goes on from JAHWFO010057280.1 coordinate 1,725,548, forward strand.
CCCCGTGGAGACTAGCCTCCTTTTTCCTATATCGGAATTTTTTTAAACTCAATAGTTGTTTTTTTTTTTACTTTTTTCTCCAACTTCTAAACTGGCTTTTCTTATTGAAAGGTGGTTGCCATGGCCACGACTATTCTCGTCGGCTTTAAGATGCCATCACACAAATGAAGACGGACTCTGAGGTTTCTAATGTGCTGATGAATGACGCGTCACGTTTTGTTCCGAGTCAAGGTGTAGCGATGCCACTGGTTCGAGCTCATTTATCAGCCGTGCCCGTCGCTACACTTAACCAAACCAACTGTCTCCGAGAGACAGAAAAGGAAAGCACTAAGACGAAATTAAAGCTAACGGTTTCGGAAATGCAAACGATTTTCTTTTTGCCAAATTTTGCGCCTTGCTTAGACTGTATATTTAACATATGTAAATGATCAAATGCGTAATTGAATGCACAACTTTAAATGTATCATTAAACTTTTATAAGCTGCATTTAATTATGGGAAGATTACAACATTCGTAGAAAACTGAATAAATTTAATAGCAGACTACATGAGAGCGAATTAATAGCAGAACAAATCTCCTTGCTAAAATTCACAGGGTCATAAGCTTAATTTCCTAGTGGTCGGTTAAAATGGTCGGATTCTTCATCCAAACTTCACTAAATATTAGTTTTCTTTTCAATAAAAGTGAAAAAAAATTGTGCATTTACTGTGAACATTCATAAGATCTGTCCCAAAATGATAGAAACACCTTCAAATTTCTATTTTTTCACTTTTCTCAGAAAATAAAAGAATCAACTTAAAATAATCATGTAATCATAGATTGTATATAAAAAAGTGGTGGTTTATTATGGTGCAAATGTTTTTGCTGTAGTTTTAAACTAAAATACCAAAAGTCACTGTCCCAAAATGATAGAAACACCCCTACAAATTCAATAAAAATAGCCTACTCTTTCCTCCACACCCCCAGTGACAGGTAATAATGGAAAGATCCAAACATGCAAATTATTTGGAAAAGAAATTTCCATGTTAAAAGAAATTAAACCACCCTTAATAATAGCAAATTTTATCTTCACCAAAATGGGAAGAGGAGTCGCACTGACAGAATTTGAAAAAGGAAGAATCACTGAATTATTGGCTTCTGATATTCCCATAAGAGAAATTGCAAGACGATTGAAGCGATCACCACATGTAATTTTAAATTTCTTACGATTAAAAGAAGAATGTGGGGGGAAAAGGTCGTTCATCAACTCTCACCGCACGCCAGAAAAGGATGGTTTTTCGAAAAGTGAGTAATTCCACGACAAGTCTTCGTCAAATCGCAGCTCAACCTGACATCAGCACGTCTAAATCTACAATTCACCATGTTGTGCAATCAGCAGGGTATCTTGTGTCCAAAAAAATGAAGACAATGCCTCCACTCAACAAACAACACAAGGAGGAGCGGGTCAACTGGGCCAAGTATCACATGAACTAGACTGACAACTGGAGAAATGTTATCTGGAGCGATGAGAAAAAATTAAATTTGAATGGGCCAGATGGTTTTGCATATTATTGGCATGACATACGGAAGCAGGATGTGACTTTCTCAAAGCGGCAACAAGGCGGTGGAAGTGTAATGGTGTGGGATGGATTTGGATGGGCGGGCAAAACTTCCTTAGCGTTTGTTTCTGGCAGAATGAAGGCTTATGATTATCAGCAAGTTCTGGAGGGACATTTTTTACCATTTGCTGAAAACATTGGTGGTCCCTTTTTCCAATTTCAGCAAGACAACGCACCTATATATCGACATGGAAGTCGTTCCTTGAACATCGGGTACATGTGATGGACTGGCCAGCACGGTCACCTGACCTTAATCCAACAGAAAATCTGTGGGGTATCTTAGTGAGAAAGGTTTATAAGGACAGTCGTCAGTTTTCTAGTGTACAAGAACTGAAAACCGCAATCCAAAAAGCATGGGATGAGATTCAACTGTGTGAGCTTCAAGCACTTGTTAATTCAATGCCTGACAGAGTATTCAAGGTTATTAATAAGAATGAGGGCTTTGTGGGTTATTAATTTCATTTGTAAGTAAATGTTTCCTTTGATTTTTTTTATTTTGGCATGTGTTTCTATCATTTTGGGACAGTGATTTTTTTGTATTTTAGTTTAAAACTACAGCAAGAACATTTGCACCATAATAAACCACCACTTTTTAGCACATTTTCTATATATAGAAATGTGCTTATGTGATCGGTTTGTCCAGCTGTCCGTCCGTCCGTCTGTAGACAATCCCACAATTCATTGCGTTGCATGTATTGAATTGCATGTATTGCAATCTCACAATTCATTCAATCATGTCTTGAATTGCTGGAAGAAACGAATTATCCTCGCATTTGGTAAAACGCGTGTTGAGAACATGGGTTCGGTTCTGCGCGTGCTTTAAACATTAATGAGATGGTGTGCGTGCAGGATGCACGTGTTTGACGATTATTAAAAGGGCAGTTCGGTCCCTAAATCAAGAGAATTTTTTTATTCCTAGGGAGCTTAGCATTTATTACGATAACTTGAAAACGAATTAACTTTTTCACAGTCTGTTTTCACCAATCCATTAAAATGGGACAGAGTACGCAGAAGTACAAACGTGAGATAGCAGGAATAAGTACGTGCTCTAATAGCACGTGCTTAAATAGTACCATTATGATACCCTCTTAAACATTTCCTATAACAAGATATGGCAAGTAATATATCAAACAAATTGTCACAACATATCATGAACGAATATAAAAGAGTAACTAGTGATAGCAAGTATCGGTCTAATGGCACGTGTACGTGCAAGGATGTCTCATGAATGAATATAACGGTATATAGTGATGTCTGAATTGTTTAGTAGTACGTGTTTTAATGGTACCAAGTGGTACCATTGGAACTTTCAATGCTAGGATATTGCATGTAATATATCAAACCACTCGTAATAACGTGCCATGAATGAATATCACGAGAAAATAATGATCATAGTTATTGGTTTAGTAGCACGTGCCCTAATGGTGCCCTATGAAACCATTGGAACTTTCAATGCTAAGATATGGCATGTAATATATCAAACGACTCGTAACAAGGTGCCATGA